>OU974069.1:3774703-4267742 GCA_918843875.1 Diadumene lineata
TTTTGATAAGCTATCCTTTGTCAGTGTTTCAGTAAGTTTTTCGTATGCTTCAGAACCTATGTTACATCAAAATGTATTAACAAGTTTAGCATATTTATTGCATGTAAGTCAGTAATAAAACTCTTCATGCAAGATTATGATTTTGTGATAATTTATGATTATAGGGATTTTGAACTTTGACTAGTCAAATATCGAGGTGATTTACTTATCTCAATTATAACAATCATGTTATTGGTAATATAAAACAGTTGAAAATTTACTTAATCAACAACTTACATGTTAAGTATGATAATCTACAGTAACTTGTTTAACTGTCATTATTTTGGATCAGATTTCAAGAGCATATAAAGATTTTTTTGCATTTGTTACCACTGTTTTCAATAATATATGCCTCCATTGTTGTGTGTTTTTTGTTGTTGTTTTTTGTGATGAGTGTGTGTCAATGAAAACAGTGGTAAATAGAAAATAATTTACCTTTGAGCATCCAGAGTTTGGGAATGGAAATGACACCGTGACAGCACTTGTTGAAAATCTTATTTGGGAAATCTCTGTGCTTGTTTATGATATGGTACAAGAATGCTTGGAATTTTGCAAGCTTAACTTCCCTAAGAAGGACAGGAGTTGACATGACTGCCCAGTAAAGATGGTTGACGCAAGCTTTGCGCCATCGACCAATTATTTCACAGCCTTTTTGCTTACTGAGTTTCAGTAATGTTTTGTTGATTTCTGAAATAAACCAAGTACAAGATTAATTGTATTATTTTGGCATATTATAATCAGTCATGTTATTGGTGAGTTAAATTTTGATATCAGCTAAACTTTACAATACTTAATTGTACATATTTCTCATTTTATGATTTGCTGCTTCCTGTGTTATGTCAGTGATATTTCTTTCATTTGTAAATGGCAGTTGTGATAAATGACTTAAGTACAGAAGCGCTATATTTGGACAACATTTTTGCAAATAGTGGTACTTACTTTTTGCAATGTGCCACAGATCAAAGAAGTGTTCAATTTTGGGTTTTCCCATTTCATGACATATCCTTGGGCAGTCCTCTCTCATCCATTTGGCTATTGATGTGTGCCTGTCAGTGATGTATTCTTTAATAACCATTCCTGTGGCCAACAAAAACATCAGGCATCTTTGATGGCCACCAAATTCCATACCAGTGCTGTTTCCAACTTCATTAGCCTTGCATAAAAGATAAAAATTCTAATATTAGTTTATTATCAAAGTGGAGGTGTGTTGATGGATTTTTTTGTTGACAAGTATCACAAACACATACATACAAAATCAAACCACTCGCATACTTAGGTATGTGACAAAGTTGAAGCATAATAATATTATGCAAAATATTTAATATGTGAAATAAACAGATGGAAAAAGATAAAATCATTACCTGCACAAGAACGATGTTAATGATGAGGCCAATTGTGCAACAGAATATGGTATAGGTGCAATACTTTGCTGAATGCCCCATACTGTCATGGCGACCATCACCAGTCAAAGCCACTTGAACACCCTTTAGTTGATCTATCAGAGCCTTTTGATAATTTTTCCAGGTGGCAACAATTGAAGGTATCAACAGATGCTTCTGATGGTAGTAGTAAGTTGATTCGTTATAAATCAACACATTCATGTGTTTCAATACCAGAAGCATCTTCTTGACTGACGCACCAGCACACAGTATGGAGAAGCTCAGAAGGAGGTTGCAGGCTGGAAACCTTCCAAGAAGCATTGGTTGACTTGACCAAGTATACACATTTTGGCATTTAGAGCATTTTGTAGTCACAGTTATCATAGTGCCAGTTTGTGTTGTTGTTATTGATGGCTCTGGATTAAAACAAAGATGACAGAATTTGAAGAGCAGAAAAATGTTGGACAAAAAGACTATTCCCTTCGGCTGTTCGCGATAATTTTTCCCTTCAGTGCTCAATCTGAAATTAAGAGGGAAAAAAGGTTTTTCTTTTTTGTACTAACCTTAGTGTACACAACTACTGTTTTCATGAGTAAGATTTTACATAACATAACATATTTGCATTGTGTAAAATCAATATTTGAATGAAGTGTAAATGCTTATGTTAAGCAAATTATTTTAAAAAAATTCAAAAAAAAAAAATTGCTGTCATGGTAATTACCTAGAGCTGTATTGGTTCTCGGTATCATCGCCACAACTTGCATATTCTTCGTCAACACTCATATTGGGTTCCTCCTCTATGGAATATTCGTTTTCATCGTCAAACAGCTTTCCAACCTCATCCTCTAACTCTTCCATTTCCACGTCAACATTGCTGTTCTCCTCTGATATTTCATCTATTATGGTGTGATTTAGATCAGTTTGACAACCTGCAACACAAATCAGATTAATTCTGTCAATTTCAATCATGATCCATGCAAAACTATGTACATTCTCATTTTTTCTGCTTCATTTCACTACTTATTTCTTTTTATTTGTTGATGTTTTGTTCTGTTATACAGTTTGTCCATACATGCAGTTGTTGTTTTTAATGAGAATACTAGTATGTGACTGGCACATAAAATCGCAATAAAATATTGTGTTAATGTACCTGTTGAGACTGGAATTGGACGTTTGCTTATTTCAGCTAGTGCATCGGTGAGTTGAGAGTTTTCTTTTTCTGTTCTGTTCATTTTTGATTTCAGGGATCTAATCTCTGCCTTTAAAGTCTTATTATCTTCTTTGAAATTGATGCATTGTAAGCAGTGTGAAGCAGTAGATGATTCCTGCAATTAAAATAAATCGGCAAGCTGACAAATATATCATAGTGGCTGGTTGTGGCCAGTTATAACTAGTATTTTTACCTCCTGCTCCACAATAATCATACATATCGTCTTTGCGCGGTTGAATGAAAATATACACAAATTATAAAAAAAAAAGATTGCAGCATTTCGAAACTAGAAATGACCCGCCTTTAATTTGTCCAAATTTGATGAGAGAAATTACAGTGAAGTTTTTCGAACAATTACACTCGTGTTGATATGGAAACTGTTTACGATTTGTCTATTTCAAAGCTGTTCGCTACACATCTGAAATGCGCTACTTTTATGTAACGCAAATTATCATTGATTCGATATTATTGGAACATTAATAGCTAAATTTGAAAGAAACTCAATACATAGATCATGCGCTTAATTTTCAGGATACGGAATTAATGACAACAATACTCACGTTTATATTGCAATTGACGCGTACGTGTGCTGGCACGTTGCCTTCCGGTTCATTTAACTCGGGTCTTTGTTGTGGCTCTTCAAAGTTGCTGGCACTCTAGGACATAAACAGAAAATAATAGTGTTTTTGTGAGCACTAATTCATCTAATTATGAAGAACAAAGCGGCTTATCTTAGCCTTGTTTTTGTTTTGAATAAAACAAAAGAAAATAATTTCAGTGAGAGTTAATAGTGATTAGTGAGGCGTAAACTACGACTTTGGATTTTAAATGCCGTTTTGCTCAATTGCACATGTTTCTTTTTCAGGTCTAATACTCAATGAATAGAAAATTATAGTTAATTACAACTAAACTGGAATAATTCTTCAGTTTTTTCGGTCTCCTCCTGTTCTACGACTTCTTCAGCTGAGCTTTGCACTGGTTCTGGCTCGTGACATGGTTGTGGATCTTTCTCCATTTTCTCGTTTATTTCTTTCAATGTCTATGTTGATAAAAAGACATCGATTTTGCAATAGTTTTTAATACATAACTTGGCATGATTTATCTCATTTTTCACGCAACAAGAATAGTATGAGTGTTGGGATTTGAGATTGATATTTTCAAGGTATTTTGAATCATACACGTGGGCTTCGAACTTTCAAATCATAGACTTGCACAATCAGTTTTTTTAGAAATATTGAACACTATTCACGGAGATAATGACGTAATATTGGAAAAAATATATTTGAAATAAAAAAATGTGTATTCATTATAATTACAACCACGATCCATACATATAGTACTTATTTACAGTGTATAAACGAACACTTACCATACGCCGGCTTCGATCACTGACAGTCTCTACAATGATTTCAGGACTTTCTTCATGCCACCAGATCGATGGAATTGCACCCTTTTTAAGGCGCCTTTGATGTCCTTTGATGTGTACAGCTCGAGAGAAGCAGTCCTGTGAAAAGTGTTTCGAACAAACTCCAAACTGGCCTTTAGTCTGGAAATTTGCTCGATGTAAGCGAACAAATCGCTTCCATTTATCCGATTCTGACTTCTTTGCTGGTGAAATGTGAATCGATACACCTTCGTCAGTGTTGGTGACATTATCACAGCCATAAACAACGCAGCGCCAAGACATTTCGTCAAGTTTGCTAACTTTCTTTCTTGTTTCACATGTATATTAGCCACGAGTGTTTGTGTTGTTTTGGAGGAATGACGTCACATCCCCAAACTCGACCCATTCTTTTTGAGCCGGTGAAGCGAGACAAGTAAATAATGGCGAACGAGAACAAAATCGCTTATTTTTACTACTTCCTTTTGGAATATCAAAACATAACTTAACAGAGATCTTAGGTGTTTATTCAACTTTATTTCTGAAAAGTTTCAGTTTGTAAAACAAAATATTAAAGATTTTCTAAAAATGACCTAATATACGTCCAAGTACCCCTTTAATGTATTCTTAAATGGCTGTCTCCCTAAGAATCAGCCGGTGGATTTTGGGTCAGAAAATAGATTTCCCTATTTTTTTCTATGGAGAATTATTACCATATGTGATGAACAAATACCAGGATAATTTTTGTCAAAACTCTGTTTTTCAATTTTTTTAACCAATTTTTCGAATGGACTCAAATTTGCATAGGTTGAGCATTTTTCACGACAAATTTTAGTAAAAGTTGAAGCTTCGCCATACCGCGCACATTTAGTTTGACGAATTTCATTTTACACCACTTATTGATATGTATTTCCAAGTTGTTATTTTGGTCAAATATAAAACAAGTTATCAGTTATTTTGTGACCCCTACTAAAGCGCTCTGATCACAACATGGCCTACATAACCAAACTAAACCTCCATTTTCTCAAAAGTAGCACCTGGTTAACAAAGCGTTCTACCATAGTAAGTTACTACTAGCATGAAACTACACAAATATGTAAAAACATTTGTGTGCACTTGCTGTTTGTTTCTTTACCGCAGCGTTCAATTTCCATAAAAATTGCTTTTCGCTCAAAAACAGCAATATTGTATAGCTAATAATTGGTCGATTATTTGGTTGCAATCCAAACATATTTTTGCTGTCAATACTTAAGTGTGATTGCCTGAGAATACCGGGCAGGGACAAAAGATAGGGGTCGGCCTTTGGAGCTGAAACTTTCACCGTTTAATAGCCATCGGATAAGAATACCAATGACCAAATATTAGCGACATCGGACGTTTCGTTCTCGAGATGACCACCCCCCTCAATTTTTGCTCAGAAATTACGCCAAAATTATCAAAGTTAATCGGAAACTTTGGAGCCTCATAAATTGCAAACGGTAACACCAGAGCAAAGTATTCTACTTTGAGATTGGAAACAAGGTATTAATTGACCTATTTATTGTCAAATGAATGAAATTGGTGAAAACGGAATTTTTTGTCGCTCCCTCAAACGATTCGATACTAACGGCCTTTGAGAAATACCGACATTTTACAAAAAGTTAAAAAATATTTTTCTCAAAAGTGCGGCAGTTTTTTTTAATTTTTTATCGCTTGACATAATACTTGTATATTGATCTTTAAATTAAAGCACTCTCAAAATTGGTACCTTTTAATATCGGAAAGTTATAAACGATTGAATTTTCCTTAATTTCGCTTGCGTGACAACACTTTTCCCGCCAAATCCGTGAAATAGTTTATATGCAAGTACACAAACATTGATAAATTATATCAATTTTCTATGCTAAAAACACTGCTGGACTCTGTGGCTTGATAACATGCTATTTAGGTCTCAATGAGATCATTTGACTATATAATATCGAGATTTGACTGATATTTGATGTGGTAAATCTAAGAAAAATGTACATATTTTAGAAACTTTTGTTCGACTGACTATAAATAACTCGAGTCTTGATTATTTTTCACAGCTGATCGAAAGATAGCAGTCTTCTTTATCCAAAAGTTACATTTATGATAAAATAAATAGTAATCTTTACTGATTTAGCTTATTCTGGCACGCCGCTTTACTCATGGACACCTAGTCTCTGCAGAAATAGGGAGCCCGAAGGGTAAGAATGAAGGCCACGACCGTATCAAACTTTTAACCAAACTTTTAATTTCAATATCAATAAAATATCAATAAATAATTTACTCACTTTAAATCAAAATTAACAAATTATTAGCTGGCTTATTTAATGAATGTTATGTATTGTAGCACCTGGAATAAACTTCGGGAGAAACAAATACGTGGAACCGTGGATGACTATAAATATAAACGTAACATTGATACGAACTAGGACCGACCGACCGGACGGACGAGCGAACGAACGAACGAACGAAGGAAGGAAAGAAAGAAAGAACGAAAGAAAGAAAGAAAGAAAGAAGTTTCAATAATATGTTGTGGGAAGTTCATTACAAAATTCCTTTATTCGAACTAAAATTTCCAATGATTTTAGCAATTCATAAAAATGTGAACTGCAACAAATTTTTAATAAAATGATATTTCTCGTCCTGTTTTAGCTTGGTAGTGCTTATATGTAATATATACAATATGAGTGGACGATGTGTATGAAATATATAATGTCGAGCCCCCCGGGGGGGGGGGGGGGGGGGGGGACTCCGATGGTAAACGAACGGGGATGCTCGTCGTATCTTTTAGGGGTAAAAATCAACGATTTGGTATCTTTTAGGATTTGAAATGAAATTTGCCAAATTCTCACTTTTTGGTATCTTTTAGGGGTTGAATAGCACTGAAACTCATGATTTTGGTATCTTTCAGAGATGAAAAATTTGTGAAGCCACCCCTTTTGAAAAACTTCAGGTATCTTTTAGGGGTACTTTTGAAAAATTCCGACGAGAATCCCTGATCGTTTTTCCCCGGAATCCCCCCCCCCCCCCCCCCACTAATAGATTACTTGTTCTTATTGTTACTCATTACTTGTTCATGAATTTTATAATGCGAGTGACGACAACCCCGAATAAACGCAAAATAATTGTTTAAAACAATTGTTTACTTGATTTCGAATAACAATCCTTCAACTGATGTCGATTTTCAACGATATCCAACGCCAATTGAATACACCTGGGTTTGCTGTGCCACTGCATACGAGTCAGTTAACATTTTTTTGTTACACATAGAATTTCCACCCCTAAATATTGCAGTAATTATAAGCCAAAAAGCAAATCATCTACCTAAATATATTGCTTACCATATCTAATAGGCAGAGCGATTTGAGAGTTCGGAAACAGCTCATTATAGATAGTGAAAGATTCACTCCCCGTAGTCATTCTTGAACTGTTTTCGGAACTCTTCGGTGTGATGAGCGACACAGACCTTCAATTCCACCCCGGTCGATCATCAGTGCTCTTCGATGACTTGGGTAAACTGTCATAGCCACAATGTCCTCATCTTCAACATTATATCAGTAATTATTGCAGTACTACGACCACGTTTTGAGTTCACCACGAGACTTATCAAATGCGATGTCATATCATTCTCGCATTTGCTCAAAGGTAAAGCGTCTTTTCGAAATGCCTCAATATGAGCCAAATGGCAACTATTCAGAGGAATAAAAAAAACTCATAAGCAATTTCACCACTCTGAGCTCAAAATAAACCCGACGATTCAGTGTAATATATGTGAAATGTGCAACGTGATACTGATCTGTGATTGTTTACATTCGAGTTCAATTGAGGTCATCTTTTTAAAAATGTTACTCATGCATTGACGGAGTAAATAATTAAGGTGGAAAAACATTCATATATATGACTATCTTTAGCGTCATTTCTTGTTAATTTAAAATCGAGTAGATTATTGTTAATTGCGAATTAATTCGTTTTAACTTACATTTCGAAAAATTGAGATTTTCAGAGTGAGTTAGCGTGACTTGAATAGCGTGACGCATCGGATAAATCACTGAAAATTCAACAAGGATCAAGAAGTATGAAACAGGCCTTATAAATTGGATAAGATACACTATGATCGGCCAATAAGAATAAAAAATAAATATACAGTATTACATTTTTGTCAGCTAGCTAGGATGCACATTTTGAATGACTTGTTTACGGATTTTCCGAATCAAAAACCCGATATTGTCACCATTACGATACTCAAAAATAAACTTATTTCAAATTAAAATGTTTCCCTTTGAAAATTTGCACAATTTGTTAACGTATTTCTTTTTATATGAAAAACCCTCTGAATTTGGCAGAAAAAGTGTTGTCACACAAGCGAAATTAAGAATAATTCAATCGTTTAAATAAGCCAGCTAATTTGTTAATTTTGATTTAAAGTGAGTAAATTATTTATTGATATTTTATTGATATTGAATACAAGGAAGAAATTAAAAGTTTGGTTAAAAGTTTGATACGGTCGTGGCCTTCATTCTTACTCTTCGGGCTCCCTATTTCCGCAGAGACTAGGTGTCCATGAGTAAAGTGGCGTGCCAGAATGAGCTAAATCAGTGAAGATTACTATTTATTTTATCATAAATGTAACTTTTGGATAAAGAAGACTGCTGTTTTTCGATCAGCTGTGAAAAATAATCAAGAATCGAGTTATTTATAGTCAGTCGAACAAAAGTTTCTAAAATGTGTACATTTTTCTTAGATTTACCACATCAAATATCAGTCAAATCTCGATATTATAAAGTCAAATGATCTCATTGAGACCTAAATAGCATGTTATCAAGCCACAGAGTCCAGCAGTGTTTTTAGCATAGAAAATTGATATAATTTATCAATGTTTGTGTACTTGCATATGAACTATTTCGCGGATTTGGCGGGAAAAGTGTTGTCACGCAAGCGAAATTAAGGAAAATTCAATCGTTTATAACTTTCCGATATTAAAAGGTACCAATTTTGAGAGTGCTTTAATTTAAAGATCAATATACAAGTATTATGTCAAGCGATAAAAATTTAAAAAAAACTGCCGCACTTTTGAGAAAATATTTTTTAACTTTTTGTAAAATGTCAGTATTTCTCAAAGGCCGTTAGTATCGAATCGTTTGAGGGAGCGACAAAAAATTCCGTTTTCACCAATTTCATTCATTTGACAATAAATAGGTCAATTAATACCTTGTTTCCAATCTCAAAGTAGAATACTTTGCTCTGGTGTTACCGTTTGCAATTTATGAGGCTCCAAAGTTTCCGATTAACTTTGATGATTTTGGCGTAATTTCTGAGCAAAAATTGAGGGGGGTGGTAATCTCGAGAACGAAACGTCCGATGTCGCTAATATTTGGTCATTTGTAATCTTATCCGATGGCTATCAAACGGTGAAAGTTTCAGCTCCAAAGGCCGACCCCTATCTTTTGGCCCTGCCCGGTATTCTCAGGCAATTACACTTAACTAATTGTAGTTTAACGAAAATCAGTTGTTAGCTTTAAAAAATATCTCAAAGTGTGCATAAATGTCGTTAGTTAAATAGATTATTTTTAGCTGCATCAAAATATGCTAATCAGGTCTGACTACTTTTTGTGGTTACTCCAACGGAGTAATCCACTATGGTACACTGTAGCAAAAAATATGGGTTTAAATAAGTCCGTAACAGGTGTCCACGGTACAATTGACCAGCGGCGAAGTTGGTGAATGCCTCGACTTACAACGAACCAAAAGGCATCATTTGGTACATAAACAGTTGTTTTTAGTAATTTTATTCTTCTTTATGTTTCTCAGCTTTGATTTAATAACATCGAATGAAATAATTGAAGCCTTTTTAACGGTTTTTTCTAGCTTTCAATCGATTTTTGGAACAGTTTTGCAACAAAGTCACATTCACGCGGTGGTCAACAATGCCGAACCTTCGCATCAAGCTAGAAGCTCCCACACAAGACGAACTACGAACGAAATGTAATCAATTGCTACGTTTTCGGAGGAAATAGGAACTACCTCATTGCAGGTTAATTAATCAACATCTTATTATTAAAAATACATTACTGTTCTAATTTTATACAAACATTACTTGTCAAAAATGTAGTGTTCAAATTTCATACAAACAAAAAATGTGATGTCTATGTTAGAGTGCTAACACTAGAGTGCACCCACTGGAAGTGTGCAAATACCACTAAATAGTGCTATTTTATGCTAATCCTATCGATGTCTTTTGTTTAATTAGTGCTATTTACTACTAAATAGTGACAACTGTTTGATCCACACATTTAGTGTTTTCATACAAACGCTTACAAACATTACTTGTAAAACATTGTCATGTCTACTGTTCTGATTTAAAACAAATTCAACATTACTTCAAAAACCTGTTATGTCATATATATATAAGTATTGTTTTTATTTGCAATGACATACAAACTCAAAAAAGATTATTTAGTTTAATCCATAATAAAGCAATGGTTAAAACTGTGTGAATGTGAATTGAATTCATGATATTAAAAATATAATTTCTATTAATTTAATATTGTACTGATAGAGTGCACTCACTACAAGTGTGCAACAAATACCATTTAATAGTGTTTTTTTATGCTAATTTTATTGTTTTCTTTTGTTTAATTAATGCTATTTAGTACAGTCTAAATGTTGCACTCATTTAGTGTTTGCACTCTAGAGTGTAAATAATATCCACAATATTACCTCTTATTATTAAAATATTACTATTTGAACTATAGAAAACAATTATACTGTTAACATTTGAATTCTAATAATAGTTCAATTTACTGCTACCAATATTTAACAGATATATTATTTGCACTTTAACTGTTAAACAGTTTCTTGCAAATATAAGTAAAAAACAGACCCTTAATCACAGACAAAATTGCCACCATATTATCCCAGACCTAATAGCCGAAAAATCATACCATATACAGGGCTGTAACCAGACCGTTTACAGGGGGGTGCACATAAAAAACCTGGACCATTGATGGGGGTGTAGTATATTTTTTTATTAGTCATTTTCAAAAACCCGTATTACAATTTACTGCGCTTTACAGCAGTCCTTTTGAATGACTCTTTGTATTTTCGGTGATTATTACATCTTATTGCAACCCATTACACTTTGTCTCGGTCCTTTCACAGTGGTAATTCACACGGGTTTTATAAATGAATTATAGTTTTGAGCGGACCTTTTGCTTTTCTGGGGGGGGGAGGGGTGCATGTGCACCCTGTGCCCTTCCCTTGGTTACGGCCTTGCTATAGGGCAGTACATACCCACCTCTATAGTAAATGTAGAGTACCCCCTCCCCTCCCCTAATGTAAGCAACAATTGATGAGAACTTTTCGAGCGAGCAAAGACCAGGAAAGACAAAGTTTGAAACTATGTTAACAAAACTTGAATGGCTATTTTCATTTCACAATCAAAACTATCAAAACGGTGTTGTGAACTACATGCGCTCTTAGAGCGACTTTAATTTCTTTTGGACTCTAAAAATAAGCCCTCACAACATCAAATGTGTTTTAAACCGGACTTTTAATTTTACTTGGCATATTGAGCTATTTTTGTCTTGTGTTTTAGCTGTTTGGGATGTATTATTTTGCTTTTGAATGTAAGTTGTTTTGCACACGTTGCAACAACTCGTCGAAAAGTGTCTGTCTGAAACGTGAAATCTACAACGTAGGATCGACCGTATTACGCGAAAGGAAAACTCTTTTTATCGGTTAAGGAATAAACTCTAGATATTCGATATTCCTTTGAAAGCCTAATGTGGGATACGAGTTTTCGACTAATGCTTTGTCAGCGACAGCGGTTAATTATGATTTACTAAAGTTTCCTTAATTAATTTTACAAAAAGTAAAAATTGAACGAAGGACTCCACCTCAAAAGTGGACAAAAAGTATAGGATTCGAAATTCACCACAGCAAACTTAATCTGATGCAGAATTGTCTCGTCGTTAGTTCATAAAAATAGCTTAGATGAATTCCTAATGGGGGTACCGAAATCTCAGTTGACTACAAATTTTTTGCCCAAATCGCAGTTAACTACTAGTTTCCAAAATCAAAATTTTACCTTAGTTGGGCAGAAAATGCAAAAATTCTTCAAAAGTTTATATAAATCTCAGTTCTCTGCTAATTTTTGGGGTTTATTCTCACGCGTTGCAGGGCCGTAACCAAGGGCAGGGCACAAGGTGTCCGTGCAGCCCCCTCCCGCCCCCCCGAAAAGCGAAAGGTCCTATTATTCATTTATAAAAACCGTGTGAAAGACTACTGTGAAAAGACAAAGACGTTTTTGCAAATAAATGAATTACAAAAGTGTTACAAAAATATAGTATGTACAATTAAAATATGATCTTAATATTTGAATTTACAGGTCGATTAAAAAAGTTTATAATGAAATATAATTTAAGAATGATTACAAGTTATTTAATAGAATTGATTGAGGAAAGAAACTCTGTCTCAGTCGCACAGTTCTACATTTGAAAGTTACGTAATTTTTTGCTCTTCTTGTGTTGTGATTGTGTGTGTCCACTCCGCTCTTTGGTAGGTGCTTCAGAAGAGGGCCTCCTTTGAATATTTTCGTGAATGTCTTTGTGTACAGGTCGAGGCGTCTCGAGTCTAGTCTTGGTAGATTGTGGAAAGCTAAGGCCTCTCTATATGATAGCGCAAGAGTGATGATTTTCAAAGCTCTTTTCTGTATATGTTCTAATTCTTCAGAAAGGTAGTCAGGAAGGGCATGCTGCCAAACTGCACAGGAATATTCAAGTACTGATCTTATTAAAGAGGTGTATACGGTTACTAAATCAGTGTTCGCAACACCTCCTCTACGCACAGGAATATTCAAGTACTGATCTTATTAAAGAGGTGTATACGGTTACTAAGTCATTGTTCGCAACACCTCCTCTACGCACAGGAATATTCAAGTACTGATCTTATTATAGAGGTGTATGCGGTTACTAAATCATTGTTCGCGACACCTCCTCTACGCACAGGAATATTCAAGTACTGATCTTATTATAGAGGTGTATACGGTTACTAAATCAGTGTTCGCAACACCTCCTCTACGCACAGGAATATTCAAGTACTGATCTTATTAAAGAGGTGTATACGGTTACTAAGTCATTGTTCGCAACACCTCCTCTACGCACAGGAATATTCAAGTACTGATCTTATTATAGAGGTGTATGCGGTTACTAAATCATTGTTCGCGACACCTCCTCTACGCACAGGAATATTCAAGTACTGATCTTATTATAGAGGTGTATACGGTTACTAAGTCATTGTTCGCGACACCTCCTCTACGCACAGGAATATTCAAGTACTGATCTTATTAAAGAGGTGTATACGGTTACTAAGTCATTGTTCGCAACACCTCCTCTACGCACAGGAATATTCAAGTACTGATCTTATTATAGAGGTGTATACGGTTACTAAATCATTGTTCGCGACACCTCCTCTACGCACAGGAATATTCAAGTACTGATCTTATTATAGAGGTGTATACGGTTACTAAATCATTGTTCGCAACACCTCCTCTACGCAGGACCCTAAGAATCTGTTTGGAAGCTTTCGTGACTGTATCATTGATGTGAATATTCCATTTTAAGTTGTTTTGGATTGTAAGGCAGAGAACCTTGAGAGAAGTGACGAGTTCCATCTGTTCGTTGTCTATTTTTTAGCATTGAGAGGTCGGGAGTATTCCTTAAAGAAACATACTCGCATCTCCTTGCACTTCTTTGTATTCAGTTTCATCCAGCTATCCTGACTCCAGGTGGCAATGGTGTCAAGGCTGGATTGGATGGTGGAGGTACTGCGTTTTGTAAGTCCCTCAGATAAGGACACGTCGTCGACATACTTCCACATATTGGCTTCAGGTGTTGATATCTTCAAGCTATTTACCATTATTAGAAACAAAATGGGAGCATGTTTGGTTCCCTGTGGTACTCCAGCGGGTAATGGGAGCCAGTTTGACAATACCTTTGTTAGTTTCACCCGCTGCCGTTGGTTGGTTAGAAAATCAATGATCCATGGGATTAAAATTAAACATCTACGTACTCCCAAGTCGAGCAGACTGTCTATCAAAATATTATACCCAATGCGATCGAAGTCTTTTTGAAAAGCACGCCGACTTCGTGAAAATGATATGACAACTAATAAAAAAAGTCTACTAAAAACTCATCAATAGTCCAGGGTTTTTAATGTGCACCCCCTGTAAACTGTCTTGTTACGCCCCTGCGTTAGCTACTGATATTTTAGCCGAATCTTAGTTAATTGCTAACCCCATTAGGACCATCTTAGGGTATTCTAAAAATATAAACCTTTTATCAAGTCTATGTTACAATAATCAAACTGATCGCAGTAGTTGAAAATATTTTCGAGATCAGACACTAACGGGCCACTAATAACGTCAGTAATCTCACCATCATGTTTTTTTAAGTTTAAAAATGTGCAAAATCATTAAGAACTTTTAGATTTGAAATAGTTTACTGAAAAAGGGTGAGTATGAGGGAAATCAGAACATGCAAGAAATGAAAAATAAAAAAAATTTCTAAAACTACCAACATATAGCACCAAATCTTAGTTTGCTTTAGTCCGTACTTACTAAAAGGCGCAATGAGCTACAATGAGGTACAACCTTATATAAAATAATCTACAATTACAAAACAATCAATCTACGGCTAGAAAAGATTAATGCTGTGAAAGCAATAAAATATTTGGTTTATATTGATCCAAAATTGTGCACCTGTATCAAGACCGAAGGGAGCACTTGAATGGCTTTCCAGCGCTCTTTGGACTATTAGTAAAATAACAAAGTTCGATTTCCTTGGTTATCATTTACAGAATCCTTGCCATCAACTACAAATATATGTTTTCGATAAAATGAATGTGAAAAATTATTCAAAATATCTTTATGGCAGTAGTAAATAGTTCAGAACGATATTCAGAACGATATTCAGAACTGATCTACTAATTAAGAAATCAAAAGTTCCACTTTTTTGCGTTTTTTGCTACTTTTCTCGCGCATTTGCATAATCACAGCTGTTTTTGTAAAAATTAGTTCCACAAGAGTGATCTACTAATGAAGAAATCAAAAGTTCCACTTTAATGCAAATTTATGCAATTTTTTTTTCAATTTTTATTATTGTTTTGATATTATTGTTCTAATATTTCACTTTCAAAGCATAAATGACAAATACTTTTAAAATCTTAAAATATGCAGCGAAATCCTTGCGTTATTTTTTATAAATGAATTTGATTATCGTGCATGTTTTGTATGACATTTTAGTTGGCCTTCAGTATTTCATTTCATTAATTATAAAATGAGAGGGAATAGACAAAGAAAACGAGCAATGTCTTTTACTTTTCAGGTTGTTTACCTAAGCCAATTCACTTCATCCATTTTTTACACAAGAGTTTTGCATTTGAGTGACACGGTACAACCACGATCGTTGTAGATTTCACCGTTCACACAGACACTTGTCGACGAGTTGTTGCAACGTGTGAAAAACAACTTACATTCAAATGCAAAATAATACATCAAAAATAGCTCAATATGTAAAGTAAAATTAAAAGTCCGGTTTAAAACACATTTGATTTTTTGAGGGCTTATTTTTAGAGTCCAAAAGAAAGAATGCAGTCAGAGCTAATAAGCATATTTTGATGCAGCTAAAAATAGTCTATTTAACTAACGACATTTATGCACACTTTGAGATATTTTTTTAAAACTAACAACTCATTTCTCTTAAACTACAATTAGTTTAAGTACTGACAGCAAAAATATCATTGGATTGCAACCAAATAATCGACCAATTATTAGCTAAACAATATCGTTGTTTTTGAGCGAAAAGCAATTTTTATTTGAACGCTTCAGTACAGAAACAAACCGCGAGTGCACACAAATGTTTTTTCATATTTGTGTAGTTTCATGCTAGTAGTAACTAACGGTAGAACGGTTTTCTGACCAGGTACCACTTTTGAGAACATGGAATTATCCTGGTATTTGTTCATCACATATGATAATAATTCTCCAAAGAAAAAATTAGGGAAATCTATTTTCCGACCCAAAATCCACCGGCTGATTCTTAGGGAGACAGCCTCTTAAGTTCAAACCTTTGTTTGATTGTGAGCCAATGTAGTTCTCGTAAAGCAGGGGTGGCGTGATCGAATTTTCGTTTGCCAGTGATGATTTTTGCTGCATTATTCTGTACGAGCTGAATTTTTCTGTTGGAATTTGATGTGCTCGATCACACCGAAGAGCAGTAGTCGATCTTACTAAGCACTAATGCGTTGATAATGACTTTGAGTGTACCTTAGTCAAAGGCATGTCTAGCACGATTTATTCGATTTAAGATTGACATACAGGAAGCTGAAAGCTGTTGAGCGTGTTCATTAAAAGTGAGGTTAGCATCAATCACTAGCCCAAGGTCTTTAGCAGAGTGGGAGGGTCTTATAAGTTTGCACAGAAAGTCTAAACTAGGAATTTCTGGAAGTTTGCTAAGTAACTGTCGGGTGCCAATTAGTAAAAATTTAGTTTTATCAGGCTTAATAAGAAGACGATTCTGACAACACCATTCCACAACTCTTCGTAGATCCTCTTGTAGTAGTGTTAAGGAGTTGTTTATAGTCTCTTTTGAGAAAGAAATTAACAGCTTTGAGTCATCTACGTACGATTCTAAGTTGCAATCTTTGGGAACAGATGGAAGATCGTTAGTGTAAAGCGTAAACAGGAATGGTGATAATATGGACCCTTGTGGAATACCGTGAGTGATGAGCATTTTGGAGGAGCATGAAGTGCAAATACGCACATACTGAGACCTATTGGATAGGTAACTTGTACAGATGGAGACGCAGCGAAGTTGAAGAGCTTTTGAAAAAGTATATCATGATGAACACTATCAAACGCTATAGACAAGTCCAATAACACTAATGTAGAAATGAGCTTGGCATCCATGGCTTCCAATATAGTGTCAGTAACAGAAATGTTTAGGGTTTCGGTTGAATGAAAAGTACGGTTTCCACTTTGGTGATTGCTCAACAACTTGTGCTCGTTCAGGAAAGATGTGTATTGATTCAAAACCGCTTTTTCGATCTTGGAGAAAACTGAGAGTAATGATAGTGGTCGATTATTGGAAGCAGTCTCGTGGTCTCCCACCTTATGAAGAGGTATGACCTCAGCAGTTTTCCAGGCTGACGGAAAAGTAGATGTTGAAAGAGAGCAGTTTATGATATCTGTAATTGCAAGCAGAACATTATCAGGAGAGTCCTTGATGGCTTGAAGCCCTATTATAATTCAGAAGGCAAATCGAAAATTTCGCTGGACCGCCGTATATGACTACGACACGCAATTTAGGAAATGTCTTGCCACCGATGCCTCCTCAGGGCGATTTGATATAGTCGACTCTACACTATATGCCACTATTCTGGATTCCTCTAGCGTCAGGAAAGAGAGTGTCACATGTCAACGGTGTTAGTCGGAGAATCACTTGGTGCGCGACTGCTCCTTTTGTCCGAAAACGACGCTGGAGGAGAAGAAATCAACGACGAAAGCAAGCACGAACCCGGATAGCAGCTGGAAATTCGAACGTTGGTTCGCCCACGACAAGGAAGGTTGCAATTTGTACCAACGACGCTCCTGCCAACAAGGATCAAATTGCAAACGAGCCCATGTGTGCAAATCTTGTCGTGGGGACCATCCTCTGGCCGATTGCAAACTTGCAACCGCAGCTAACCACAATTAAGTCACCATTCAATTCTTCCATCTGGAAATCACATTTACGAGATCATCCGGATCAAAACTTGGTAAATTACTTAATCAACGGAATTGACAATGGTATTACAATTGGTTTCACCGGAAACTGCAACTTTCAAATCTCAGATAACCATTACTGCGCTTTATCTAATAGTACCGCCATCGCTAAAGAATTAGAACGTGAGCTCACTCTAAAACGAAAACTTGGTCCTTTTCTCAGCCCACCATTTGCTAATTTCATCGGATCACCGATGGGCGCTATACCAAAAAAGCGCTCCGAACAAGTACGCTGGCGTGTTATTAACGATTTATCATGGCCGCCGGGCAACAGTATAAATGATTACATTCCTAAGGAACTCTGCTCGTGTCGTTACGATACTCTCGATAACGCAATTCAACAATTAAAAACTGTCGGTTGCGGAGCACTTATGAGTAAACTGGACTTATCAAATGCCTTCAGGCACATCTTAGTCAACAAGGACGACTGGGAACTGTTAGGGTCTACATGGCCAATCGAAATTAATGGTACAATAACAACCGGTTACTTTGTGGACACTTTTTTACCATTCGGGTTACGAAGCTCACCAGCCTTATTTCTTAAGTATGCTGACTCATTAGCTTACGTAATGGAGCAACGCGGTGTCTTGCCCGTATGGCATTATCTGGACGATTTTTGGACTGTCTTGCGGCCCGCCGGCCCCTCATACGCGTTGTCAAAGCAATTTAGAGCTCATGTTATCTACGTGCGAGGATCTCGGTTTTACCTATAATCAAAAGAAAACCACCGCTCCGTGCACGAAATTAGAACTTTTGGGCATGGAACTTGACAGTGCCTCGCAAGAAGCGCGTATAACCGACTCACGACTACATGAAATTAGAGAATTACTTTCAACGTGGAAATCTCGCAAATAGTACAGCAAACGTTTTTTTAAAGATCTGGATTGGTGGGAGTCATTTTTAAAATGAATGGAATGGTCGCACATTCTTTTATGATGAGCAATGGTTCACTAACACTTATTTGCATTTGTACACCGATGCCTGTACAACGTCTTTTGGCGCTCTCTTTGATGATTATTGGTTCTGTGATACTTTCGCTAGTGTTGGTGTACCCACGACATACACGACAAATCTTATTTTATTGTGACAACCAAGCAGTAGTACACATTATTAACTCCGGAAGTAGTCGCTGTCCACACATCATGACATTGATGCGTTATTTATTTTTTGTTTGTGCACGATTTAACATTGTTCTCAAATCAGTTCATATTTCTGGTATACATAATTCTGCCGCTGACGCTTTGTCCCGTTTACAGGTCTCCAGGTTCAGAGAACTGACTTCACACGCACAGGCCTTACCGACTCCAGCAGTACGACTAGCGTTAGACGCCTTCACTTAAAAGCTGATTATTATTTACGGAAAGGACTAGCGGACAACACACATCAAACATACTCTTCTGCTCAACTACAATATTTCGACTTCTGTGAGACTCATAAACTACAAGCACTTCCTGGTGACGAGCAAACTCTATTATTATTTGTTTCTCATCTCGCCGACTTAATTAAACCACAGTCCATTAAAGTTTATTTAGCCGCAGTTCGAGCCATACATATTAGCCATGGTTACCATAATCCATTAACAAACACTATCAAATTACAGCAAACTGCGTGGCATTCAACGTGAACATTTCACTCCGACAAAACAGAAACTACCAATTACATTTGACATACTTTGTAAACTATGGTATGGTATGTATGGTATACATTTATTTAAACACACTAAAATTTGCTTTCCATAGTTGCCATGCTGCGTTTGGATCATTGATCGAATAGAAAGTGTCGCACTGGATATTATTTAGGTCAGAAATAAAACCGTGTTTATCAAATGATTTGAAATTTCTTACTTTCTTTAATACTGGTTTAGCCTTTGGAACTGTAAATTTACTGATTGCAAACAGGTTCGTTAGTAAAAATGAGATCAATTGTAGATTTTCAAGTGTTAGTGATCCTAGTAGGTTCAGTAATTACTTGCTTAAGCTGATAAAGGTCTGATATGAATTGTAATCTTCTAGTGTGATTATCAGGATTGGATTTCCCATAATCAGCATTTATATCTCCCATAACTATAAGCTGCTTTTGCTCATAATCACATTTTTCAATGAAAAGTTCGTAGCTATCAATTAGATCGATTGTTGAATTTGGTGGGCGATACCAGGTACTAATTAGAAGTGATCTGCTATGAGGAAAGTGAATCTCAACGCAAATCATCTCTATTGGTTTAGCAACTAGGTCAGCCCTATTAGTGAAAGAAAAAGTATTTTTAACGTACAACGCAACACCACCACCTCCCCTAGTACGATCCTTTCGTATTAAATTATAATTATTAATGATCAATTCATTATCATCTACCGATGAGTCTAGTTTAGATTCATTTATGGCTAGTATATCAAGTGGGGTGTTAATCAAGAAAAAACGCAATTCGTCAATGTGGAGTAGTAAACTATTAATATTGGTGCAAGCGAGCTTTAGACCTTTAGATTCAGTGATGCAATGCATTAAGGGAATGTTACCTTGAAGAGGGACATGCTGATCAGTCTCTAGCGTCGAATGTGACGGTGACCCTTCCACTGCTGTTGAGAGTATTGATGATTTGTCTGTAGTAAGCCCAATAGCTGGTGCAGAGGGGTCAGAAAATCCGCCTGTTGATCGTGGTTTCCACGTGCTTGTTGTTTATGTCGCTTCGATTGTGGATTTATAAATTTAATGAATTTTGTTGCAAGTAGTGCAGAGCCCTTAGTATTTAGGTGTAATTTGCTAGAGTTGAGACATGTGTCGTCGATAACTGAGTTATTGATAAATGTAAATTTATCATTAGTTAGAAAATGATCACACCCACTCGGCCAATCAACGCTCAGTATTTCGATGCTCTATATTCCATAGAGTAACTAAAGGTGTCAAGTGGTGTGGGATTTGAAGCACAGGGAAATTGTGGGGTAAAGGAAGCATGAAATTTTATATCTAATTAGTATTCTATATATAGAGCATACTAATGATTTCTTTTGAATTCTTTTATTTTAAAAATTCATTAGCATGCTCTATATAAAGCATACTAATCAAATATAAACTTCCACGCATGAGGTACAGATACAACAACTAACTTCAACAATTTTGATATTTTATTACTATTTTGTGGAGAAATACTAGAAATTAAAATTACACTTCTCATAACTTATTTAACATTATCATTTTATAAATTTCATTGCCGTGGCGCAGCGTGGTCATTTTTTCAGGTATGCATAAGTACATATGATTTAAAAAATCCTAAGTAAACTGATAAAAAAATACTGTATTCTTGTTTTCGTAGACTCAATTTTGCAATTTAATCAAAGTGTTTTTTTCATCACAAAAGTCTTGGTTGCGTACAAATAAAATTTTAAAAATAGAAACAATTGGTAAAAATTTCAAAATTTTCTGTAACTTCAAGTACACACGTGCGTATATGCGTATAGGACGCTTCGCCCTCGATGGCTTCGAATAATCTTGAATACAAGACAAATAGCTAACTTACAAGAAATATCTTTCTTAAACAAACTGATATTTACTATATACTTTAAAGAAAAAAATTGAATTAAACTTAACGTGTTAGACTTGTCTCACCATTCGATGTTCAGTCCATGCTTTGTTAACGTTCACTGCCTACTGCGTATTTTGTCTTGTTTTTAGCAGTATTATCTCTTCTCAGTTTCGTATTTCTTCCTCTGTAGTGGGAGCTTTACATCTTCCAGTTAAATGGCCTTCCTCTATGAAGTCTAGCGTGTCTTCCAATTCAAGTAAATCGGCATTTTCGGTAAAAATCTCACTAGCTTCGATAAACGCCATTGCTCTGCAAAATGACGACCTGTACTGATTTCTTTTACAACACGGACAAAACAAAGCATTCCAACGGTATTCGTACTAAAACAATGACATAATAAACTGCCATTATCATTCCAAAACGCATGCAGAAATTGAAAGAAAGAACAACACAAGACAATATAAGCTAATTCTTTGAATGAAACATCATGCCACTCGTGAGTGTGATCATATTCTAGGTTAGTTACATGTGAATGCAATTTTTTTTTATTCCGGAAAACAAAACAGCTAAAACCTTTTTAGTTATGCAAATCACTGGCTTAGTATTCGCTAATATTGCAATGTTATTCGCTTCGTAAATTTTCATTCTACCGTGACATTGCTTTACAGAACTCGAAGCGTTAAATGATATTGATATCAACATACTGCCGACGTGATTAAAAAATCGTTGATATCATTGATATATAAGCAATACAAAGAGAAAACCTAAAACTCAGCCACCTTTATTAAAAAACTCATCTACAGTAAACAACAAACATTCCCTCGTGAGTATGATCATATTCTAAGGCAGATAAAGAATGAAAACTCGTGTTCCATGGGATATAGAGTCCCTCGCATGAGATAAAAGGCCACTCGGGCTACGCCCTCGTGGCCTTTTATCTTATGCTCGGGACTCTATATCCCATAGAACACTCGTTTTCATTCTTTATCCCTTACGTAAATTTCAGTTTACTATTTATGTCAGAAATCTTTTCTGCGACATCTAATTATCTAATTGATCACTCGCTAAACACAGACATTACTTACTGGGCAGGCATCACTACGGCACACTTCTTGTTACTTCGCGCTAGTGAATTTACTATTACAGATACACAATTTGATCACGCTCCTCTTCTCATGAAAGATGCAGCAATCGGTTTCTCTTCGGACGGGGATGAATACCTAGCGCTACGAATAAAAACATCCAAGACCGACCAGAAAGGCGAAGTGATTGTTTTATATACTGGACATACAAAGCACAAAGTTTGCGCGGTCTGCGCCATAAAAGCTAACTTAAAGTTACATAAGTCACACGATCGTCAGGACAATGTTCCTTCATTTCAACTGGCTAACGGAAAGTCAATAACTCGTCAAGGTCTCATTAACTTTATCACTCCACTTCTCCGTCTCGTCGGGTTGGAACCAACGGAGTATAGTGGACACAGTTTTCGTATTGGCGGAGCAACCTCAGCATCTGTAGCTGGACTTCAGGACTATGAGATCAAACTTATGGGATGTTGGTCATTGGACTGCTACAAACGCTACATACGTTCATCTTTGAGCATATTCCTTCGCAATGCAAGACTTATTGCCACTACTGACAACACTTCCTACCAATATGCCAATCTATATTCATCGCCATAACCTCACCATCCATTAATAGGCCACTATTCTTGGGCAGTTGTATTGTGTGACCCATGTACAATATAGTAATAAACTGCTCATTAAGGCCCAAACCTGCGTATTCATTGTACATATATATCTTACTCATGTTTTGTTATTGATCGGAATGGACATTAACTATTAAAATGTGCAGTCATGCAGAGCTGTTAAAATTTTGTTAGATAATTCATTCAATAGTCATTCAAAACTGAAGATTTCACAAGTTGTATTTTCTGGATCCGGAAGAGTTTATTTGACGGCAAGTTTGCCAGATGGTAAAAAAGGCCGTATTCTTCGTGGATTCTTCGTGGCGTTTTTCAATCATTACTTACTAGTATGGACTAATCTACTTTTAAAAGTAAAATCAACGGCGACAAAACGTTCATGAAAACAAAAACAAAACAAATATGCGCTGCATTTGCAGCAACTCAAAAGACTCACGAGCAGATAACTTCACTTTGTCCATTCATCAATTTTTTACGGGCAATTCATAACACGGAGAGCTTTAGGATCAATACAGATTTATCAACTATTCACAACAAAAAAACTTTTCATACAAGATGTTTGTCAACAAAGTAGGACTGCCAGTTCAGGGAAGGGATGAAAATGCAAATTTAGCACAATGTGTGATCGAGCAACACGAGCTTGCCATCGTCGTTCAGTTGAACAGTGAAAATGTTTTTTTTTTGCCACTTTTAAAATTCTAAAAACATAAACAAGCTTATTGTAAGCAGAACAGAGGACTAAACGTTCAGTGGAAAAGTGACAGTACACGACAAGAAACGTGGCGCCGGTATGTTTACATTTTTGACGATCTTTAATAAATTTATTTTTTACCATCCACATGAAAGCAGTTTGCAATAATCATATCTACTTCTTTTTGTAAGATATTTCTCCATAGTTGAGATCCTTATGTGTGTGTTTTTTAATTTCATTCTTGTTATAAGTCTTTGATTTGTTATTGAATTGCAATAAAACGATTGTATGAATTCGTCATACTCATCTGCAAGTTAAAATTTCAAAAGTTCATACTAGCTATTTTTTAACGAATTACGCAGTATTCACATTTGATAAAAAAAATGCACAACCGTTTTAGATAGCTAGATTACCAATAAGTAATTCATTACACATTTCACCAGAAAAGTGAATTTTTGTCGATTTTTATAACATTTTTCAAACGTGAAAGAGTGTACAGGGAGAAGCGTGCGGGGATTTGTTTACAACTCAAAGAACCCATGTTAGTGTTTTTCTAACTTCTCATTGGACAATCAATTTTAATTGACAAGTGCTATTTTTACTATGGATAACAACATAAAAGGAAGCCAAAAAATACGGTCGGATATTTTTCGCATTTTTGTGCATGTTTCTTGCGTACAATAAAATGTTGTCGCATGCATAAAGATTTGAATATTTCAATTGATTATATGATTACTTGATCATGAAAAGCAAACATAGCAACAAAAAAGTTATTTTCTTTTCATGATTATTTGAATGGATTATTCATTAATTAATTCATTTATTTCTTTACTTTTTTATCTATAGTCATTTTTGATTGATTGATTGATCAGCAATTTGGTAATTGGTAGTGAATGAACAAATAAATGAATAAAAGATTGACCAAATAATCCATTTCATTAAATCGGAGCGCCGCTATTAGGTTTACCTAATGTTTATATTAGTGACTTCTGTGCACTTGAGATGTTCGAACTTCAAGGAAAAAGTAAGAAATAAGAAGCTGAACAGGTCAGTTCGTAATTTTAAAATTTCATAAAAATTTCATAAAAATATCAGGTTGTGAAGCAAATCTCATGTTGTGTATAATTGTTTGGCTTAATTTACAAGAAAATAAAGGGATTACAGAATTTATTGCGAATTGTAGTGCATTATGTACTATTTAATAAATAAACAGCAGCGTTTTATCAGGATACCTGATAAAACACGTGATCGAATTTATTGAATGACTGACAAAATGCATTAATAATTCATGACCATTTTGTACATTATCGATGAAACTAAACCAAAAGAAATGTAATTGAAGGTTGTTTGCATTTGTCAGTATCTTATTCAGTCGATTGTGATGTTTTGATACTTCGCTTCCATAAGTGAAAACATGTTTGCGAAACGAGGTCACCAAAGTTAAAGAAGAGGAAAAAACAAACGCATTGGAACAGTGCATCTCAAAGTTCACGTTCGTCTAGAAAGTTGTCTTTTAAATTTTTTTTGAATGGAAAATAGGTCGAGTCAACAAAGATCCTTGTACTTTTCGCTTGTAAGTATTACAAAATAAATGTTTATTGGAATTAATGCTTTTTATATTTTATTCCTACTATCTTCAAATTTGAAGCATTATATACTATCACACGTAGCATTATACATTATTATAAAATTCATGAATAATTAATGAACCCAGAACAATTGAAAATTACTACCGTGAAGGCATCTGTATATTTTATACAGAAATCGTCCTGATTTGCATAAGGTTTAGCTTTAAATATCTCGGCAAAATTAAATCTAATTTCAAAAACATTACTCTAGAATAGCTGCATTAATCTAGACATTTTATAAGTAATATACAATATGAACGTCCGATCTGTATTATGGAATATAAAATGTCTCGCCTTCAGCTTGACATTGTATATTCCATACAGATCGGACGCTCATATTGTATATATTACATATTGTTAGATAATGCAACGTGTGCAATTATATAATGTTTAATGTCCATTTGTATTCCATTGTTTTTCTATTATAACCCATTATTCCCCTGGGCCACATTCAAAACCCTCTCCGTGCTTTTTAGTTTCAAGCTCACTTTATGTGGAAAAGAGTGCTTTCCTCGTGACCAGAGAGGAGCATCGAATTGGACAAATTGGCCATGAATTATTATTGTTTTTTAAGAGTAAACACTCGATGTTTTGGGGTTGAAAATCGTGGATAATTAGGTGGACTATTGTTTATTCAGTCGTTATTCTATAGCACTGAAGCATAGTAACATTCATGACAATTTTAAGTTGGTGTTCAAAAGTTTTTTATCCTCGTGTCCTTAATGCTCGGGACTCTATCCCATGGAACACTCGTGTTCATTCTTTAACCATTACATAAAGATCAGCTGCGAATATTTTATATTGCTTAAAAAAATTATTGCACACTATTCCGAACGAAAACTATGATTGTGGGGTTCCTGTGGTACCAGATAATATCTGATGCTCGTGGGCTATGTCGCGATGGATGATTTCCCATATGCCATCTCGGCCGTAATTTATGGGGTTCCTGTGGTACAAGAGAATATCCGATCCTCGTGGATGATTTTGGGACTACAGGATAAAACTCCGTAATAACGTTTGAAAATTTAATTTAAAATGCTACTTTATTCGCTCGTCGAAGTATTCTTCAAGGTGATAGTCGTTTCAGCGATGTTTATAGGAAATGTCAATGTGCTTTTATGAGTCTTTCTGCTTCGTTATGTGCAAATTCGTACAATATTTTGACGTGGACATCGGATACCATCGATGGAATTTTATACCGAAGATGAAGCCATGTACGTAAAAGCTTTTGAAGAACGTTCTATACCTGATGCAGAGACAATCTCCTTAAACTATTTGCCAAATAGAGTCCTTTTTTTAGCGATATATTTCTAGATGAAGACAATGTGCTTTTATGAGTCTTTCGGTTTTGTTATCATTGTTTTGTGCAAATTCGTGCGATCGCGTCAAGAATTATATAGTTTCTACAGTTTTTACTCGCTTATAATTTTACATTCTTGACATTATATTATTTTACTGTAATTTTTAAGATAAAAGAATTAGTGATTCGTTTATAATAAATACACATTAAATAAAATTTAAAACTTTCAGATTGCTATATACTCCTCTTATACACCCGTTTAACAATTAATACCATTTTATACGGGTAAAGTTAGTTAACCGTAAAATTGCAGTAAGTCTCTAGCTATTTCCATTGTCTCGCCCATTTTGTCTCTTTGACTATGGTATGAAGTTATTTTTATTTGAGAGGTTAACTGACTTCACTCTAACTACAATGGAATTAGAGTTTGTTCCTATTTGACTAATTTAGTAGCCGCCGCACACGGTGAGCAATTTGCCTCGCGAACCATTTCACGGTGAGCAATTTGCCTCGCGAACCATTTCACAAGTTTATTGCATATGACTCTATATTAGCAGAAATCTATGAAATACACTTAATTTATTCACATAATTTATAACACCCTTCGTCTTTTGCCATTTATCAGTATTGCCAATATTTGATTACTACGATTTATTACAGGTTTTTATCCCTAATAAATGATGAAAAATCGATTCTCGCAGCATTCACTTTCGAAAGAAATCGCTAGTTTCCTAAATCATATTTAGCTGAAATATTCAACAACAAACAATAACAAATATATTTTGGGGGGATAAAATTCAAGTTAAAGTTGTATGCAAATCAGGACGAATCTCTTGCTGAGATTACGGGCAATATCGAATCGTTTTTACGTGTGTAAAAAATGCGTGACAAAGCTGCGTGACAGCTGGCATGATTCACCAGTAGGACTGTTGTGGAGGAACTTCTTCGATAACAATTCTGGAAACCGACAAAACACACGAGCTAGCGTCGGCATCGCCGTAATTTTTACAGTTACCTACGTGAAAACCAACACGCACCCTCCCAGCTGGAATGTTAGTACAGTAGCCTTCAATGTGATTTCTGTACGAGTATAAATCATTTATTAGCTAAACTGCATTCTACAAAAACTACAGGACAACAAATAAGGTGGTGGACATCTCATTTATTCATGTTCATGGACCCGTTGCTAGATTACAGTAGATATATAGCCTTACGTGCAAAGTTTACATTTTTAAAATTGTAGTACCAGTCATATTTCTTGCTAAAAAATGTGACAATTTTGTTATAGTTTGTTATTATGGTAGAGCAAATTCGAACGTCCGGTACGATCCAGGTTAGTCAATCCTTGCTACGCATCAGAGCCGGTCACGCAACCACCAAAAACCACTTTGTGGAAATAATGTGGACGTGAACCCCCGGCCATGCTAAGATGCAGCCTTTGGGGTTTTAAGGTAGCTAGGATGAAACTAAGACCTGATTATTCATGTCTGATAGCAGAGAAGTGTACAATTACATGTAAAAGAGTGTCATATAAACTGATAGAAACTTATGTGGATATGGCTGACGTATATTACTGTATTTGACAATTTACGTTAAACTGTTGCACAACCGCGCTGGAGAGATGTCTTCAAGTGACTATCACTTAGCATCTCTGTTCTTATATGTTCTTATATAATCCCGCATATTAATGACCCAAGGGGATACTGACCCTCCTGCACAATGCTAAGTACAAACATGTATACATTCCGTAACGCTTACTAAATACATTTATACTCTTCACTTCTGTACGAGTATAAATCATTTATTAGCTAAACTGCATTCTACAAAAACTACAGGACAACAAATAAGGTGGTGGACATCTCATTTATTCATGTCCACCCTTCAGTGATAAAGAAAGATAATACTACAGACGTGACGCCATACTGCAATGAATTTCCAACCTTTAATAATTACGTATTCATCCGATGTGGACAAAACCCCTAGACAATATAAATGGCTATTTACTTAAGGTAGTACTGGATCTTCAGAAATCGTCAATGAATTTTTTTTTAAATTCTGTCATTTGAAGATTATTCTTAGGGCATTCTTATACTGGAAAAAAATATGTGGTCACCGTATTGGTTTTCGAGGTATAAGACGTCAAAAAGTGCGATTTTTCAGTTTTCCGCGCGTTTTTACAGAAAATCTACCTCAATCAATAAATTCAAATCACTCCCATCCATTTATAGAAGAAAAGCAAAAAACTGTTTCGAAATATAGGTATTGAGTTTAGAAAACATATCAAAATAAAAAATTCATCCAATATTTTATAAGTAGTGTAAAAAATAAATTGTAGAAAGCCACATTCCTTGTATTCGGGCAAATTATATGTTTGTGCTGAAGTAAAAATGTTGAAATTTGAGAAAATTGGTCAATGAATGTCCATATAAAGCGTTTCAAAGTTAATTTAGAGTGAAAAGTCCGCAAATGGCCAAATTTTGCCTTTAAAGAACGGTTTCAATTTAGCTGCGCAGGAAATTTTATTCAGATCCACATGCGCGCGCTGCATGCTCAGTAGCAAGGGTCCGGTACTACCTTAAACTACGAGATACAGACAGTAATGAATCTAGACCATCTTTAACATAACCGTCCTTGGCTGTTTCAGACCTCCATCGCCCATGGCGCTTAAATAATCTATCATTTACACCAGCATTTGCAGCAGCTGTCGCCCCTCCACTGCGTAAACTATGTAACCCGAAATTATCTTTATTTAATCCAATGCTTTCAAGCGCTTGTAAAACTATTTCTCTTACCCGCGTATAGCTCATACCTCCATGACTCCGTAGTTTGTAACTTTTAAGGGAACTAATATGTTGTAAATTACGAAAAAGTGGCTCTTTGGAGCTAAGATCAATACTTGATGCTTTAACGTAGTTAGACAAAATTACATATGGACAACAGGCATCATTGGTTTCAGCTAATAAAACCTTAGCACCGTCTCTATAAATATCTGTTTTGCTTTGTGAAATATACAGTTCTACAAACTTTGTTTTGTCTTTTGTACGAAATTTGACTTCACAACAGCGTAAATTAGATAACTCATTAAACCTCAAAAAACCGTGGAATGCTGTTACGGCAAATAGCTGCTTTACGCAAATTGGGGACATTTGAGTCATCAACAGCATACTTTGAACAAAGTTTAGTCAACATATCATAGGATAATTAGGCTCTTTCTTAATTATGGGCTTCTTTAATTTTCGCTTACCAGCTTTCAGAATATTCTTGACGAGGCCTGAATTGCAGGGATTAGCAAGGCCGTAGATATTGTGTACCCACTGAATTCCGTAAAAAACTGACTCAAGCTTAGAAGCGCAACAATTGCTATCGATAAGATACTCCAAATAAAGGCTTACAGAAACACTGCTAGCTGGTAAAGTATTAATCTCAGGATAATCGGACGCCCAGCTTTTGAACTCATTGAAGGCACGAGAATAACGGTCCACAGTGGACGGTGCTTTGGACTCGAGAACACGTAAAGGAATATGACCGTCAAGTCTACGTAATTCGGGGTCTGTGTTGGTTATAGCATCAAACAATTGTAAACCCTGTGGATATAAAAATAGAACAAGCTATCATAAGCATCGGTTTGTGATTTCAGACAATGTCAAACAATATTTTTTTTTCAGTCAATTGATTGCAAAGACAAAGCTGTTCTGTTAACCTGGCGCTCCGTCTAATAATAGAAACGCTATGGCGCCATTAAAGTACTTAGAACCAAACAAACAGTTTTTATTTGCGCCATGTTCATAAACTTGTTTACCATCTTTCACGTACCACCAATCAACAACAAATGAACGGAAATAACCCTCTCTACTTAGCAAAAAAGGCCAAAACACTGATGAAGGCCAGACAGGTGTTTCGAAGACGAATTTTAATGCGAAAAGATTTTACTTTTACACTCCAAGATCTAACCATGTGCTCTGTTCCTACTCGTCCAAAACCGGTTTTACAAGTTTTTGCCGCTTTGACAGGGAGGGGAGGGGTACTCTAGGACACAGGAATCCCACCTCCAAAACATTCCCCCTCCCCGCACTGACCAAGTGCGACATATACAATATATCTATTACATACAATACAAAAAACTGTTCAATGTTCAATTTCAACGTTAAGTGTTCATTGAGTATAACAACGAAGCCAATATCAGTTTAAGCATCTACTACTTAAAGAATAAATGTTCACAGTCACTTTTCCGTAAATAATGGTACTAATTTGTGAATGGGTCGAACAACTGTTTTATTCCCAACTTGAACTTTTGCTACTCGAGTGTGACCATCCTTTCCTGGGTAGGTCTCGACAATGCGACCTAGTGGCCAGTGCCCTCTCTTTACGTTGGGTTCTAGAGCGAGAACCACATCTCCTTCTTTAAGATCTTTGACTACTTCTGTCCATTTCGGTCGTCTGTTTAGAGTGGGAAGATATTCTGTTAGCCATCTGGTCCACACCTGCGTGATAAGCTGCTGCACTCTTCTCCATCGCTTGTTCAGGTTAAAATCCGTGCTATCCACCGACTCTGGGGCAACTTCTCCTCCAGTTTGTCCGTGCAAAAAATGGTTTGGTGTTAACGGCAGCGCATCTCGGTGATCCGAGGATTGGTATGTCAACGGACGCGAATTCAGCAAACCTTCAACCCCTGAAAAAGCAGTGATCAGTTCTTCATCTCTGACATCATTTTTGCCTAACACTGCATAGATGGCAGTTTTAGCAGACTTGATCATAGATTCATGAATCCCACCGAAGTGAGGACCAGCTGGAGGGTTAAAGTGCCACTTTACACTGTTGAATATGTTCGATGTCTTGCGCTTTATCTTGTCATGGTCAAGTTGACCGACTAGTTCACGAAGCTCATTTACAGCACCAACGAAGTTGGTGCCGTTGTCGCTAATCATTTCAGTAGGAACTCCTCTTCTGCTGGTAAAACGAGTAAAAGCGTTGAGAAAACTATCAGTGTCCAACGCCCAAGCCATCTCAAGGTGAATGGCTCTAGTTTGTAAACAGGTGAAGAGACACAAGTATCTCTTCTGACGCTTGATACCTCTTCCTTGCACAGTTTCAAATGGTCCTGCATAGTCTACAGCACATTGATCAAATGGTCGACAAGTAAACCTCAGCCTTATAGGTGGAAGCGGTGCCATGACTTGAGTTGCAAGCTTTGTCTTTCTTTTCTTACATTCGTTGCATTCATTTTCCCAACTTCGTATTTCTTCACGGGCAGCAATGATCCAGAATCTTTGCGAGATCTGTGACAGAATGAAGTTGACTCCTGCAGCATGGTTGGCTAGTTCATGGTAGTACTTTACGATGAGCTTAGTTACTTGATGACCTCTTGGAAGAATAATTGGGTACTTCATGTCATACGGGAGATGTTCAGCAAACATCAGACGACCTTCGAGTCGGATCAATCCATTCTCATCTAAGCGAGGCGACAACTTGGTAAGCTGGCTTTTGGCAGGAAGCTGCTTCTTACTCACTAGTGCTTTGTATTCTTCTGTAAAGGCGTTGTACTGCGCTTGCCGTATTATGTCTTCTTCAGCATCATGGATTTCTTCTGGAAGTAGCTCTTTATCAGTTAGTCGGTTGCTTTTGCACTTCAGGTTATACAGGAAACGATTCACTCTAGCATGTATACGGACTAAGTGTGTCCAAGACGAAAAATGGATTGCGTTTAGCCTCCATTGGTTTACATCATTTGTCTTGTCGGCTTGAACAGGTGCAATTCTTGCCAGTAATGCTGTCGACGGTTGACGCTTTTCACTAACATCTTTCGATGAACCAATGTCTAGCTTTGGCCACTGTGTTGGATCCTGTAGCACCCACTCTGGTCCCTCCCACCAAAGACTTCTATCAGCTAGCTCTTCTACTTGAGTTCCTCTTGAGATCAGATCGGCAGGGTTCTGTGTTGTTGGTACATGTTGCCACTGACTGGGGTCACTGTGCATCTGTATTTCACCCACTCTATTCGCCACAAATGGACGAAAGTCCTTTCCATGACCTCTGATCCACCACAACACATCCATACTATCAGAATAAAACGTAACATCACTCATTGTCTTACTCAATACTCTTAGAAGTGTTAGAGTTAACCGTAATCCCAAAACAGCAGCCATCAACTCGAGACGAGGTATAGTAACTGGAATTAATGGTGCAACTCGACTTTTCGAGGCTATAAGTCGACACGTCACGACATCAGAGTATTTATACTCGACTCTCGCATAAACAGCTGCACCGTATGCAATCTCAGATGCATCAGCAAACATGATAAGCTTGAATGACGACACTGTATCGGCCATTCTTACACATCGAGGGACTTTGATTCCAGACACAGCTTCAAGTTGCTGGAGCCACTTGGTTATCTTAACGGCGGTTTCATCTTCGATTTCATCATCCCATCCGTAACCTCTGGACCATAGTGTTTGTAGCAGTACTTTACCACCAATGACGATGGGCGATATCAGTCCCAGTGGATCAAATACACTAGCGATTCTTCTTAAGACATTCCTCTTTGTGATTTGTAGCTCTGGTGAAACGGCAGGCACTGAAATCTTCAAGGTATCCTCCTTGCTTGACCAGGCAACTCCAAGTGTCTTTGTTACTGGACGATCATCATTTATCAGTATTTCAGACGCTCGATGGTCTTCAGGGATTGCTGACAAGACTTCTTCAGAGTTAGACACCCACTTCCGAGCTTGCATACCGGCGATTCCCCAAAGCTCTTGCAATTCTCCATATAACTTTAAGGCCGTTGCTTCATCTTCAACACTGTCGATAGAATCATCCATATAGGTGGATTTGAGTACTGTTTCTGCAGCAAGTGGGTAACGATCTTGATGTTGACGAGCGTTTTCTTGTGAAACAAGCTGTGATTCCATCGGTGCTGAGTTTTTGCCAAAGACCACTCTAGTGAACTCGTACTCATCAGGTTCTCGATCTGTTTCCAAGTCACGCCAAAGCAGTCTGAAAAAGGGTCGGTCTTTCTCTTCTATCTCGACTTGCAGATACATTTCTTTAATGTCACATACAATACCGATTGGATTTCTTCGAAAGCGTACCAATACGTCAAACAATTCTGATTGCAGCTTTGGTCCCGCATGAATAACATCATTCAGGGAAACACCTAAGTGTTTTGCTGAACAGTCAAAAACGATACGTACTTTAGTAGTAGTCTTGTCCATTCTAACAATTGGAAAGTGTGGCAAATACCATGAGTTAATTAATTGTTTTTCTTCAGGTGCGAGCTTTCTCAGATATCCTTTTTCTACGTAAGCCTTGAGTGTGTTTGCATATTCTGACTTGACAAAGTCCTTCTTGGCTAAGCTCTTTTCTGTCATCTCTAGACGTTTCAATGCTGTTTCTTTATTGTTTGGAAGTACATCTTTGTTGTCTTTCCATGGAACTGTAATACGATATCTGTTGCCCGTATGTTGTAGGGACGACTTTACTGTCTCATAAGCATTCTTTTCCTCTTTCGTCATCACAGAGGTACGAGGGGTCTCGGTACCATAACTATCGACTTCCCAGAACCTTCGTAGTAGGTTGTTTACTTCATGTTCCTGTTGAACACAGTTCGTTCTTTCTGACTCTCTGACTAGAAACGAATGTACTAAATGCGATCGCTTCCCTTCCGAGGCTCTTCCCGACGTAGTACCGATGCATGTCCAGCCTAGCGGACCAAGCCGAGCGATAGGACCACCATTTTTACCTTGAATGTCAGCCATCGAGTAGTGAAGCTCTGCATTGTCAACTCCTATTAATAGATCAACGATTCCTTCTCTTGCAGGTTTTGGGAACTGACAATTCTTTAAATGAGGCCATTGTTGTTTGGTGTCGTTCCAGTCTTCTACTTTGTACAAACCAGTTACTTGTTGAGGACAAGTTTGGACTTCTATCTCTTTATGGAAGTCACCACTTACACTTTCTATTTCAATACAAAGCGGCATTGATTGAAATGTCTCGACTGCATTGTTCAATACATGAACTTGTACACTCTGGAATGGTGCTTGTAACCCTAGATAGTTTGCAACTTCTTGATTTAGAAACGTCTCATTAGAACCGTCATCTAGGATGGCATTGACTTTTACTTTCCTTCCGTTACCTTTCAACCACACTGGTACTGTGCGAAGTGCACATTGAGCCATTTCTGGGCTATGCGTTGACATGTTTACAGCATGGTTAGTGCGTACCCCCTCCCTTGGGAGAGCCTGATCAGCTCCTTTTGGTGGTGCTGGTGGACTAAACTGTGCTGGTACTGAAGGCGAACTATACTGTACTGTTACTGAAGGCGAACTATACTGTACTGGTGATGATTGAGGATTGCACGGTACTGGGTTTGAGGCTGACCACACTGGTGAAGCTTGTGTGAAGTGAGTACTACTGAAGCCACTTGTGTTTTGTGGTGAAGTTAGGACTGTTGGACTAGCGACTACTCGATGAAGCAGTTGATGATGACTCAGTTGGCAGCGGTTTACGTTACAAGGATGCGACCTTTTACAATCTTTACCCATATGATCACTGCTTAAACAGCGAAAACACAGTTTCTTTTCCTTTGCAATACTCCATCTTTCCTCTACTGATTTCTGCTTAAATGAGTGGCAGTTCCAAATGCCATGATTTAGACCACTGCAAAACGCGCACGGTGGTTTTTGGTTTTGTGCATTGGTACTCTTGGACTGATGAGATCCCGATGACGCAAAGAACGACCTTGACTTGAATCGATCACTCCTTGGCTTTGGTGCGGTACTAGTGTCTACTGCTCTGACTGCTAGACCGTGTGACATCTCTGCTGCTTCTACTTTTATGGCAACTTCTTCTTTCAGCCAGTCTCTCAGACTTATAACAGAACGTTCCTTGTGGTTTTCGCTGATCCATCTTGTGTAACATTCTACTTGTCTATCCGTTAGTTTCTTTGCTAACATGCTGTGTAGAGTTCCTTCACCAAGTTCTCCGTCTCGTCCGTCGGCTTGTAGCTTGACGACGGTTACTCTGACAAGGTCAGCAAATCTCTCGAAGCCTTTCAGATCAGTGGTTTTGAGAGGTGGCATCTTTTCCAGTTCGTCTAAATACGCTTGTAGCTGTCGTCTTTGTCCTCCAAACTTTGTCTTTAAAATTTCTTTTGCTTCTTCATATTCTGGTTGAGAAACACCAAGCCCTCTGACAGCTTCCAACGCACTCCCTGTCAAACTTTGTTTCAACCTTGCCATTTTTATATTGGTGGGTTCTTCTGAACAGTCAACAAGACTCTCGAACAGAGCCCAGTACTCTTCGAATTCTGCTTTACTGCCATTGAAGCTTGGTACTGCTAGTGGTTGCAGCTTGGCGTTAATAGGAGACGCTTTACTCGTGGAAGGCTTAATTGGCGTTGAGGTTGACTGGAATGAACTATTGGGACCAGTGGACAAGTTGTTCTTTTTGTTGTCTGTTGTTTCTGTTTCTGTGCTACTCTTGTCATTTCTTTCATTGTCAGCTGCGGCTACGATCATTCTTTGTGCTTTCTCAATGGCTAGGTTGCATTCTCTTTCAATCTTTTGTGACTCTTCACTAATGATCTTCTGGTTTTCTTTGTCGCCATTATCGATGTAGAGAGCAGCGAGATCGTCTAAGACGGTTTGAGTTTCCTCCAATGCTTGCCAAAGTTCTTCCATGCAATGCTCTAAATTCCTGACTTCTCCTTCATTAGCTGGAGAATTTGCGGTAAGCTTTTCAAGTTCATATCGAACTTTGGACATATTCCGTTTGGCATTACGTTTACGTCGGTTGATCACGATAACTTCACGCTGACTATTTAGGACGTCGTGAAGTGATGGTGTCTCCGTACCTTCGGTCGACATGATTCACTAAATAACAACTCAATAATAGCTGAAAATCCACGGAGATTTCCACAAATTGACTGTAACACTATGTGCAACTTCAACGTAAATCCACGAGTTACATGAGAATAACTGTTCGATCCAAGGACGATCAACACATGAGACAACAATTCCAAGGTGTAAAAAGGGTCAAAAACCAGGTTAAAACGATGTAATCATTCAGATATAAAACAATGTTTTTTAATGCAACTCCACGAGTTAGATGAGTATCAATGTCACGAAACCAATAACTGATAAGTTTATCCAATAAATAACGTACCTTTTATAGCGATTAAATCAATGTCAAGCTAATCCAATACTCTTGAACGACTATCCAATAACAATTGCTTGCGAAGATCCGTTGTAACAAGTGCGAACACTTCCAAATACCTTCAGTTAACGACTTTAAAACAACTCCAAACGATGACGATAAATTTACCCGTAACTTTAGACGAAAATATCAAATATTTTTAATCCACAATAAACCAGTTCGATCCACAAACAAATCCCGTAATAATAAGACGATAATTTCTTTGATCTTGTACAGTATTCGACGATTATTTAACTCAATCCTCAAGTGAAAACAACTCCGGCAATGATTCGGCGAAAATCAGCCAAAATTCCCGCAAAAAGGGCCACAAATTCCTTGAAATACGACGATTCCAAACGATACGAAGACGATACGTCCTGGCGTGGTCGCCAAAAAATGTTTCGAAGACGAATTTTAATGCGAAAAGATTTTACTTTTACACTCCAAGATCTAACCATGTGCTCTGTTCCTACTCGTCCAAAACCGGTTTTACAAGTTTTTGCCGCTTTGACAGGGAGGGGAGGGGTACTCTAGGACACAGGAATCCCACCTCCAAAACAACAGGTACAACTAATACTGCACTGCATTTGCAAAAAAGGACATGTTGAATCGTACGAGGAATCAGTGAAATAGGTGGTACTAGCCAGCAGAATTCACCGGCCCAACTGAGCGAGAAACAATCAACTCCTAATGTACCGGGGTTGTACCATTTTGAATAGAATCTCGATACTTTTCTATTCTCACTGTTTGCAAAGCAATCAATTGTGCACTGTCCCCAGCGGGACATGGTCAAATTACGCCTGCTTAATTTTCCAGTCCTCGAAATCAATAATTTTACTCATGTAATCTGCTTTCTCATTCTGTGTTCGTGGAATCCATTCTACATCCAAAGCGACGTTAAACTTTTTTGAACAGTTAAATATATCTACTGCTAGTTTATGCAAATGCAATTTCATACTCCCCGACTCTACAATGAATTTTACTGCTTGGTTATCGGTAAACCATTTAACAGTTTTGTTTGATAGTAGTTGCGCAAAACATTCTAGTGCGTACTGTACACATTTCAATTCCCTCCAAGTGGAGCTTTGTTTCATTTCAATTTCGCTCCAATTTTTATGACACATTGGTGTGCCGTTAATCGACACATAAGCTGCGCAGCCAGTGCTGCTTGCGTCTGAATAAACAACAGTTGCTGGTAAACAGTTTGGCATTACTAAAGATCTTTGATTTAGCTTAGGTATTGCGTCAACCCAGAATGTGAGTTCCCTAATAGAGTCTTGGTCTAAAACTAGCACGCTATTCCAGTGAGAACGGGTGTCAAGTTTCCGATGAAGCGATTTTGTCATGAGTTTGCATATATTGCCAAACACAATCATATTTGAAATAATAAGTCCTGTAACTGAAGCCAGCTGTCTGGCTGAAATCTTCTTTAAAGCAAGCGCTTCGTGAATTTTTGCTAGCAGTCTAGCAACCTTGTCTTGGGGGACTGTCAAAATTTGCGCTTTCAGATCCCAGTTCAATCCCAACCATTTTGTACATTGAGTGGGTTCCCAAATACTTTTCTCTACATTGGCCACAAACCCACTTTTACATAAGTCAGATTTTACACTCAGTGATTGTTCCTCGCACGACGTAAAACTTGGGCAAACACCTAGACCATCGTCGAGGTAAACAACAATTTTAAAGGTTTTACTGCGCCAGTGCTTAACAAGTGGTCTCATAATTTTTGTAAAAATGTATGGCCCGGTCGATAGGCCAAATGGTAAAACCGTGAACACATAATATTTACAAACACCGTTAGATACCCACGAGAAACCTAAGAATTGCCAACCACCCGGGAAAATATCCACATGATGGTAACCAGACTTGATATCGAAGGAGTACAGCCAATTTTGTGGATAATCCGTGAGAACGTTAAGCATAGATTTTGAATCTTCGAACGTTATTTTGGACTTCCGAACAGATTCATTAGGATATCTCAAATCTAAAATGAGTCTCTTTTTTCCACTTGACTGCACAGATACTGAAAGTGGATTAACAACTGTGGGCGGAGACATACATTGTTTAACTAGCCCCGCCTGGACTAGTTCACTAATTGCCGAGGTGACAAAATCTGGATGTTCAAAAGCTGTCTTATTATTACAAAATCGCGCTCTTTTTGGTGTAGTAACAAACGGGATAATATATCCTCGAGAAATGGTATCTAATATGAATTTAGACGCCCCAATATGTTGCCAATCATTGTTTGATAAAGCATCAACATCACAATACTTATCTTTTTCTAACCTTTGGGCGGCATGTTTAAACTGTGTTTCCACTTGACGATAAACCTGCTGCTCCGTAACTTGTGTTTTCACCCCGACTGTATTTAGACCTGCAATCTCCGGCCCAGTGGCCTGCCTGACGAAAGGGACCACGAAAGGGCTGCACTCTGTTCTGGTAGCCTTGGTAGAGCTGCCGGCCAGCATCTTGTGTTTCTTGTTGACGCCCAGAATAAACTTTGGTAGTGGCTTTTGCTGTTTTTTTTGGCTTTTATCTTAGATAGGGCTCTCTTTTCAGCGGAGCGGAGTTTTTTCTCGTCCTCAGAGTCCTCTGCCAACTCGTCAGATTCGTACTCTTCTACGGCGGTCCAGCCGGCAGGGCTTTTATCGGCAAAACGTATCAGTTTGTTCCTCTTCTTGATGATAGACGTTAGTTTCTGTACTTCGGCATCTGCTTTATTAAGATTCCCATTGATTAGGTCTTTGCTAATAGTCTCGAGGCCGTCTAAGATGGTGGAGTTATGTTCATACTGGATTTTGTTCCCTTTAAACTTGAAAGAACTGGTGGCTTTTGACTCAACTTTTAGTTTCTTGATTTCGGAGACGTGTTCATCTTCACGCTCGTCAAAGCTACGTTTAAAACTAGCTAGTCTTGTGTCTAGTATCTGGACAAAACGATCCACCATGTTGGACGGCTGCTGGTCTCTCCTCGTAGTTGCTTCAGAAGCTGCACTAGGAATTGCAGGAGTAGGCGTTTCTGGCTCGCTTGCCAAGAGCTCGTTAGTTTCTCTATCAGACATATTCGGTAAATGTACGTTAAACTGTTGCACAACCGCGCTGGAGAGATGTCTTCAAGTGACTATCACTTAGCATCTCTGTTCTTATATACTCCCGCATATTAATGACCCAAGTGGATACTGACCCTCCTGCACAATGCTAGGTACAAACATGTATACATTCCGTAACGCTACTAAATACATATGTTGTCATAATTGTACATGAAGAAAATGCCGTCAATAGGAAGAGGGCCAGCACATTCTGCACCATAAACGTAAAATACCACCTCTTGCAACAGGATGTACACTGAAAAAGTCTAAGATTACATCCATACAGGACTCGTAGTGCAGTATGGGAATATTTGTCCTAAAAAACACATTCCTGGAAATAAAATTAGATTACATTTTTGAGTGTCTTCTTGTGTTGCCGATGTCAAGACAAGTCAAGTCAATCTTTATTTTGTACCTTTAAGTTAAAATAATATTTTGACAATTTTTACGTTTACCAGATTTATTGGTACATGTCAGCTGTAAACAGCATAAGCTAGTCGAGACAGCTGGCATATTCCTGGTTTAAGTTAATCATATGAAAATGGTCATGGAAGACTCAAAAACAAGAGAATATCGAAGTAAATAAAGAAAGCAGTTAGATATAAGTTTTACAAGATCATGACTAAAAAGAAAAAGGAAAAAACAATATATACAATAAACCTTTACAATTCTATACATATTTGGTATACTAAAGAGGGAGAGAGAGAGAGCTAGAAAGAGAAAAATAAAAAAATAATAAATATAAATATAAATTAATTATCTAGTTTAATTATTAATTATTTATTATTAAGAATCGATGTTGTTTGATATTTCTTGATTCTGTAGTATATCATTTATCATAGGTATACTCGCTTAACAAAGTGTTTTTCAAATTATTTTTGAAAGACGGTTTGCTAAGTGATTTAAATTCTTCTTCAATGGAATTCCAAACTTCAGCGCCTTTAAAACGATTATTGGATTTTCCGTAATTTGTCCTTGCTTTAGGAAGGGAGAATGAAGACTTGGATCAGGTCTTGTATTATAACTATGCACTTGGGAAATCTTTATGAAGAATGAATTAAATAATTTAGGTAGTCTGTTGTGGTGGTAGTCATACCTGAACATGGCATTGCGGTAATAGGTAAGGTCCTCAAGTTTAAATATATTTGTAGCTTTAAAAAGAGGATCTGTATGATCATCATATTTTGAATGTGGTAAGATTCTTATGACTTTCTTTTGTAAAATAAAAAGAGGCTTAGTTGTGGTTGGATAGGTATTGCCCCAGGCTATGATACCATATATATGAGGAAAGGATATACAAGAGAGTAGTTAGTATTTTTGAACTTATTAGGTGTCTTAGTTTGGAAAGAGCACCAATATTGCGTTTTATTTTTTTGGCTAAATATGTAACCTGTTCTTTCCAATTAAGGTGGGAGTCTATGAGGACACCAAGGTATTTAGTGTTTGTAACTTTACTGAGTGTTTTTACATTAACCATAATATTTAAATAATAATGTAGTTTTTTCTGGGGGGATGAAATATCACTATTTTTGATTTGTCTATATTCAAGACAAGCTTGTTCGCACAAAGCCAAGTGTGAAGTGACATAAGTTCGTTATTGATTACTCTTTCTAAGTCTAGTAGTCTTTTGCCACCATAGAATAGATTTGAATCGTCTGCAAAGATATGGAAATCAAGCGTCTTTGATGAGTTCGGAAAGTCATTGATATATAATAAGAACAAAAGTGGTCCTAGAATTGATCCTTGTGGTATTCCATAAGTAATTTTTAAGAGGTTTGATTTAATATTTCCTATGCTAACACATTGTTTGCTATTAGACAAGTACGATTTAAACCAATTCCTTGCTATAACTCTTATGCCGTAAAATTCTAGTTTTTGCAACAATATCTCATGGTTTACAGTGTCAAAAGCTTTGCTTAAGTCCAAAAAAAACCCTGATGCAAACATTCCACTATCTATGGCTCTTTGAATTTTGTCAGTTATAAGAAGTATTGTCATTTCTGCCGAGTGCTGATTTCTAAAGCCTAGCTGTTTTTCATAGAGTAGGTTATGTTGATTAATAAAACTTATGAGCCTTTTGTACATAAGCTTTTCTAGTATTCGATTGAATATAGATAACAAGGAAATTGGTCTGTAATCGTCTACGATCAATTTCGATCCTTTTTTAAATACTGGGATAACAGTGGACTACGCCATATGATAGTGAAAAGTTGAAAATTGATAGTAACGGCATGGAAATTATTTTATCAGTTTTAACGCAAAAACTTGAATACGGTATGGACCAACAGCTTTAGAGGGATTTAAATGGTCTATTTCGTCTTCTATTTCAGCAGCTGAAATCGGATCAAGAAAGAGAGAATCAGAAAGTCTTGGAGGCATATAACTCAAAGCAAATGTATCTGTCTCTGGAATGGTTGAAGTTAATTGGTGGCTGATTTTAATGAAATGGTTATTAAAAGCATTTGCAATTAATTTGCAGTCAGTCACTTCAGTCGAGTCATCCATAAGTATTTTTGAAGGTGTATTGATACTTCTAGGTTTAAGTGAAATGATACTTCTGATACCTTTCCATATGTTTTTTTATATTAGCTTGATTAATAGCGGAGCTCCGCGCGGGCCCAAGGCCCGCGCAAGCGGAGCACCATAAATAAGAAAATATGGTAAACCATCGAGCTGAGTTTTCGTCGACAGACACAGGAAGCCCGCGCGCCCGTAATACGTACATACGTCCGGCGTCCGTGCCCATAAGCGCGAGGTCGCTGATTATTTTTAGTGGGCGCCAAAACTTTGACAAAATTTACTGATCTCCACACATCAAAATTCACAATCAATTTTTTACAGTTTACTGACTGAAACTTTCTACAAATGTATTTCTAAAATGGACAAAAAAACAAAAAACAAAAAAACAAAAAAAAAACAAGAAAATAGTCAAGCTAAGCTGCCGGCTAAAATAATTTTGACTGAGAAAGAGAAACAAAAAATGGAAAGACGCGTACGCCGAATTTGCAAAAAGAAAAAGAACTACGATTCAACGAAGAAAAGCTTCAAAATATTTACACCGATGTTTTTAACTAGTCAAAATTAATGTGAAGTAATTTTACAAGTTATATTTTCTGGAAGAGTTTATTTGGCGAGTTTTCAAGATCCTGGTAAACACGGATGTATTCTTCGGGTTCGTGGATTCTTCGTGGCGTTTTCCAATCATTACTCATCGACTAATCTACTCTTAGAAGTAAAATCGACGGCGACCAAAATTTCATAAAAAAACGTGCATTTGCGGCCAGTATTTTCAAAAGAGGTGGAAAGCAAAATGAACACTCGATCACGAAGATGACTTCACTCTGTTCATTCATCTATTCTAAGCCATTGAATATTCATGAGCCATCCTGATGACGTCATTAGTATTATTTAAGAGCTAATCAATTATTCATCGGTCTCATTTGCCGCGAACCCGTGTAAGTGGAAGAGCTCTCGTTTGGTTGGTTTTCGTTCGCCCAGCAGTACTACTCGAATATGTCTTTAAACGACCTTGTTGCACCTTTAGAGAACCCAGTTCAGGATGAAGGCGAATCTATTTCGTCGGTTGCGTTGGCTGTTGAGTTGCCAAACGTGGTGAATCCAACATTAGCTGCTTCAAGTACTACTAGTGCTTCAACGACCTCCGTGGTTTCGGTGGTGCCAGGACCTGTGTCAAGCTCTTCAGTTTCTGAACCTGGGAAAAGTACGGTGACTCAGGTTTCAGAGGTATGTTTGAAGCTTTAAGTTGTTTTACAATTTTATAAGGTTTTCGTTGCACACGTGTGCTTTACAGTTTACGTTTGTAATGTAGGTTAGCAGTCTTTTGTACATTTACGTTACATTTTCCTGGTTAGTTTTTCAAGTTTAGCCGATTCAGTATATTCTCTTCGCTTTTATAACTCTTAATCTAAAAATTTACTGTATAGGTTTTGTTTTACTTGCTCGTGTACATTTTTTTTTTTAATTTCTTTTGTGCCTTAATCATTGACCTTTCTCGTGTGTATCCTAGCGGAAAGTTATTTCTTTGTGTTCTAAATTTATAGTTTTGCTGTATTTATGTCTTTTGTAGCGTAAATTAGAACTTTTATTCCTCCATATTCGTACTAAGATACAAAGCAAATGTTGTGGACGCTAAGTCACGTCGATTACCCAATAGGTCGGTAAGACAATGTAATATTAAACCCGATAGGTCGGGTTGTATACGGCAGTATTAGGCGCCCGATAGGTTGGGCAGGTTAAAGTATAAATATTAGACCCGATAGGTTGGGTCGTATATGACAATATTAGGTGCGCCCGATAGGTCGGGCAGGATAAAGTTTAACTATTAAACCTGAAAGGTCGGGCCGCATATGACAATATTAGGTGCGCCCGATAGGTCGGGCAGGATAAAGTATAATTATTAAACCCGATAGGTCGGGTCGTATATGACAATATTCGGTGCGCCCGATAGGTCGGGCAGGATAATATAATATGAGAACCCGATAGGTTGGGTCGAATTAATAGATATGTTGGACTCAATAGGCTTGGTCGAATTTTCTGTTTTAGAATATTTAACCCGATAGATCGGATTGGGTAGATGCATGTTAACCCGATAGGTCGGGTCAGATAGTCTGAAATTGAAATTTGGGAAGTCTGGAAAGTTAATTTCTTCTCTGTTATTTTCCATAGGTGGGAAAACTGAGAAAAGAATTAGAGGAGATGATGACAAAAGCTGGTAAACAGACCGTTGATGGGGCTATCACCAATCTTCAGGCCCTGGTCGGTAGACCATCACCACTGTTTGATGCTTATGCTGCCATGGCGGCTCTAGAAGAGGTAGTCTCAAGAGCCCAAAAGACTAATGACGTGAGAGCCTCGAAGTACAACATCATATTAAGGAAATGCCGTCCGTTGGTTGCTGCAACAGCCCTACAACAGATATTAATTAAATTGGTGGCATCTAAAGACGAGGCCGACATTGCCAAGGCCATTGACAAAACTATGAGGCAAGCCTCTGCTGGGCGAACGAGTAGGCCTCCGACACTCTACTCGAGGCGCAACAGGGGCCCCAGAAGATGATTTATATAAGGGTTCAAACGCTAGGGCGAGGTTTTGCATTGGAATTCAAGACCGAGGGCCGCAGGCAAAACCGAGCAGGTGCGTTTGAACCGGTTTATAAACCAGGCACGCCCCAATTCTATTGTTTTTATGCAAGACTTAATCAGGTCTTTGGAATGTTATTGGCATTATAAGTCCACGGTATTCAGTGAGGCGTTTGTTGAAATGGAACGGATTTTACAATAGATATCAACAGTATTTTTGTACTAGCTTAATGACGTTTTCAATCATGTATTCTTTGCACTCTATAGTCAATTTGAAGTCGTTCAGTTGTATACCAAAATCTTTTCTAATTATAGTACAAGTTCAAAGAGTACTTTGTTTTGCTAGGACGGCGGTGTTTTTGTTAAACGATATATATGCACAACGAAACAGTTCAGTTTGTGCAAAGTGAACTTGAATGAGCCGGGTCTGCATGTGATAGCTGCGCTGGTGAAGATGAGTTTAAGCGACGATGAAGAAAGTAGATTTATTACTCCACAACATGGTGGTTATTATCCAAGCCAACACCTTTCTGGCTTTGGAGAGGATATTGGTGGTTTGCTAGAACTGGAGCAAGACAACGCAGAAGAACACATGTCCCAAAATAGCTCTGCTCAAGAATTGCCCGAGTTGGGAAGTGTAATTGATACTTTTTTGCAACGACTGTCAGAGAACAAAGAAAAAGAGGAACCTGTAGAGAATCAAGCGCAAAAACATAGATTTTCTCTCCCATCGTATTAGTCATTAACTTCATTGTAGTTCTCGCAGCCTTGATTATCAGCAGAGAAGAGTGGTTGTGAAATATAGACCTGGGACGCAGGTCTTGAATTTTGAATTCAAGACCTATCCCGGGTTTATAATTCAGCCCCACACTCCCCTGCTGATGATCAATGCCGCCCCCGAATTTTATAATGTCGGTCTTCCATTGATTTTCAAAACCCACATAGAACAATAGAATTGGGGCGTGCCTGGTTAATAATTGTAATCAAGAAGGACACATCGCAAGATTCTGTCAGCAGAATAAGTTGGGGGTTAAGCGTCGTTAACAGCAATTGGGTCAATCTACTGACCGGCAGAGTAAACAATTACGACACGGATTGGACTTGGATAATAGATTGAAATAGTGCTTTGTAATGTTATAAGGATATGTGTCAAATAAATTATTTTCATTTGGATCCACTGTTTTATTATACTATCAGTCTTTAGTTCGTAAATCTAACGGTTTTATTGGCTGTTTTATTTTGTTTTAACCTTATTTCGAGAAAAGAACCTCACACAAGCGTTTTGTCTATCAGGACATGCCCTTGAGCCCGCCTTAGCGAGCTGCGTGATGGTCACTTTTTCTCGGGCTTGGGTTAATCAATGTTAAAATCGCGTTTCGGTTGTTTTCAGACCAAAAATTTCTACCCGCTGTCGGTAGTGAAAGAGTACATGGATAGAAAAATCGTATAGATGCGATCGGATGAGAGCCCAAGCTCGGAAAATGTGGCCAGTACGCCGGAAGTAGTGCTCGCAGACTTGGAGAGAGTGATAATGGGCGAAAAGGGTGATATCCGAAGGCTTTGTTTTCGGAACCCAGAGACATTTAGAGTGGGCGAAATCCACAAGCACACTGTCATGTGGGATCATATTCTAGAAGAATGCCCAGAAAGGGATAGGATTTCAAATTGGATCCATAATGGTATAAACGTCATGGAATTCATGAAACCCTTTAAAGGATCTTATAAAGGGATCTATTACGACTCACAGTACCCCCCTAAATGCGTTTTTAAGAATCATAAAGTTTGTGGGCGTTTCGAGCAGTTTATTTCGCAAACGCTGATTGATCGTATTCGTATTGGAGCAGTTCATGTTTGGGGTGAAGTTGGAAAGGTTGACCCCCCCTGGCTGGTACTGCCATTGACAGTGGAGCCCAATAAACCTCGTCTGTGCGTTGATGCTAGATTCCTGAATTTATGGATGAAGGAAACCCCTTTTAAATTAGACACTTTAGTATCCGTTCCTCAGTTTGTTTACCGTAGCTCACATCTCTCAAAATTAGACGACAAATCTGGCTATGACCATGTCCGTTTGACTGAACGCTCCCAAAAATATTTCGGGATAGAGTGGAAAGGCTGGTGGCTAGTGGCCACCACCCTACCGTTTGGGTGGAAGAATTCACCTTTTGTATACCAAACCATTGGTAGTTGTGCGACCTCATTCCTTCGCCAAAGGGGTGTTGCTAGTTCATTATACATAGACGACCGCCTCATCGGTGAGATTTTCACAGAGAGAGGTTTTTGGTCGCTTGGAATGGATTTACGCGGGAATGAATTTAGTCAAGCAGCGGCAGAGGCAGCATTATATCTCATGTGCGTTGTGTTGACAAGCTTGGGGTATTTTCTTGGTCTAAGGAAGTGCATTCTTCGGCCCACTACGACAGTGCAATTCCTTGGGATGATTGTCGATACACATGCGCAAGCTTTTGTTGTCCCGCAGGATAAAAGGATAAAGTTTGCAGAGTTAAGGGAAGCCATCCTGGCGTGTAAATCTTCTACTTCGCTAAAGTCGATTCAGAGGATTATGGGAAAATGCTCCTCATTCTCGCTAGCTTTTCCCGGAGCAAAATTCTATATAAGGGAAATGGCGACGGCTGTGAGCAAGGCGTGCAAGGGCATAGATATAACCCTTTCAGAAAACTTGAGAGAAGAGTTGAAATTTTGGCGATTTCTAGACACTTGGTCTACACCCATTCCTTGGAGGCAAGAGTGTCATGTTGCGCTCAGAATTTCAACTGATGCTTCGGCTTTCCGATGGTCTGCAAAGATACATTTGGTGACCGGGGAGAAGGAGATTTAGTGACTACTGGACCGAGGATTTGCGCCAGGATCACATCAACGTCAAAGAGATGTACGCAGTTTTGTTAACTATACGGTCCCTTCCTCTGTCCGTTAAGGACTGTAGAGTGGATATTAATGTGGATAACCAGGTAACCCTCAACGCGTGGCATGGTCGGGGACCAAAATCCTTTAAGCAGAGCAATGTGGCCCGCCTGTTATTTCAAGAGGTTACTAAGAGGAATTTACAAGTGGAGATGTCCTACGTTCCTTCAGATGCCAATCAAGCGGATTATTTTTCTCGTACACTCTCGCGGTCGGACGCCATGTTGTCACCGGTAGCTTGGAGTAAAGTACAGGCGGCGTTCGGGGGAGACGCGGGTCACAACCTCGATTTGATGTCCCTCGACTCGAATGTTCAAAGAGATTTCACTGGAGCACCGTTGCGTCATTTTACCCCGTTTCCAACTCCCTTGTCAGGCGGTGTGAATGTTTTCGCTAAAGGTCTTTCTGCCTGTGATGGAGTAGTTACTAATGCTTATGTGTATCCTCCATTCTCACTCATTGGTCATTTGTTGCGTTTGATAAGGTCATCTAGAGCTGTTGTAAACATAGTAGCACCGAAGTTTTCGCCTCTACCTGTTTGGTGGCCCATGATCAACGCTATGGCGGTCGAGAAGCAGTTGTTAGCGCTTAAAGGAAGCACGGACAGTGTGTTATTTCCCTCGAAGAAAGGATATCATTATCAAGCTCTTCAGAATGAACTGTGGGTGTTTCGTGTGGCTCCATGCTAACTGTATTATTAAAACGATTAATGTTATAAGATATATCAATAAATGCTGTATTAGATAAAGCAAATGTAGTATTGATGTCTTTGTTTCATATTATCCTTTTACAGATCCTCCCTTTAGTACCCAGGCTTTATGTACCAGCTGTGGCATGCCCTAGTTGTAGCTACCCCAATGACAAGGTTTTCCGATTTTGTCAGCGTTGTGGCTACAAACGTCAGACGTTTTCGGAGGATTCAGCGCAAGGCCCAAGTTTGGTGGTAAACTGGGGTGAGATCCAGAAAAGAAAGGGAATTTTAGCAGAGAGGTCATCTAGCACTCCTTACTCGAAACAAAAATCGTCTTTGGAAAAAGAGTTATCTCTTTTCTTGGCTCAGTATCAACCTCCAAAAGACATTGTAGGCTCATCTCCTGATGACATAATAAATTTTCTAATATGGAAAGACGGGTCTGGGAAAACCAAGGTTCACACGGACGAATGTCCAAATTTTGGTAATACAAAGGAGACGTCTTGTTCATGTCCTACGAGGCTGGCCTACACTACAGTCGATACTTTGATTGGAAAGCTTAGATCGATTTTTAATCGTTTGGGTAGGCAACAGGATGAAGCAACTTTGCCTGGATATGGAAATCCAGCCGCGGACATCTCAGTAACAAAATACCTGTCATCCATACGAGAGGAACAGTTACGAGCGAGAATTTTACCCTCCCAGGCCCAACCTCTTTTCCTTCGAGACTTAGCTGTGATATCAAATCAGGTCTTGAGGAATTTAATAAGAGTCGCTAACACAAAAAGCCAAACATATATTTATGCACGAGACCAGGCATTTTTCAAAGTGCAATTTTTTGCGGGGGACGTCGACCGTGGAGGAGATTTGGGCCGAACGAAGTCCAAGGAGCTGCTTTTCTCTCAGGATAAGGATGTGATGATTTTTAATCACACAATTACGAAATCAATGAGGGAGGGAAGCACGAATATGTTTGCACTCAAGAGGTACAAGGACCCCGGTCTGTGCCCTATAGTGGCCCTGGAGGTGTATGCTAGGATATGTGACCACCTGGGCATCCCGATAAGGCAAGGGTACCTATTCAGGCCTACAAGCCGCTCTGGTGAAGTTTCATCGTTGCCTTGGGATTCTTCCGCTGCTCAGGCTAGACTTAGTTTCTACACCAAGGAGTTGGAGATATTTAGGGGTCGACGAGTTACGTTACACGTTTTGCGTAGCGGCTGTGCTATATCACTGGCTTTATCAGGAGCGGATATGAACACAATTATGGGTCATGTTGGTTGGAAAACCGAGGCCACGGCGAATCACTATGTCAAATTACAAAGGGTTCTATCAACCAAGGGAGCTGCGGAAATGCTTTCGCAACTTCCGGATAACCTGCCCGACTCTTACAATGAATTAAACAGCATGCACGGATTTGTACAAGCCCTCTAGCTAGGATGTACTAATTAGATTGGGTTGGGGTAAACTAGAGCGAATGGTTGGCGAGATAGGGATACATTACAATATTTTTGGGATTATGAGAAATAAGGTTGGGATCTGTGATGGTTAAGGTTGGGAGGTTAGTAGTTAAGAAAGTAAAGACAGGCTATAGCTGGTTCGAAGGGTATTACGGACTAGCATAAAGTGCGAGGAAGGGCGACTCTCCATATCTTAATTAATGCTAATGAACAAAGCAGGATGGGTTATGTACTATTCTAAGCCATTGAATATTCATGAGCCATCCTGATGACGTCATTAGTATTATTTAAGAGCTAATCAATTATTCATCGGTCTCATTTGCCGCGAACCCGTGTAAGTGGAAGAGCTCCCCTCCCTGCCCACCCTGTTTGTTCATGGTATTGATCCTGACGACTAAGCTCGTCAGGGCGACTCTCCATATCTTAATTAATGCTAATGAACAAAGCAGGATGGGTTATGTACAATTTTTTACGGGCAATTCAGAACAGGGAGATCTTTAGGATCAATGCAGATTTATCAACTATTAAAAACAAAACAATAACTTTTCATACACGATGTATAAACGTAGAACTGCCAGTTCAGGAAGCGGATGGAAATGCAAATTTAGCACAATGTGTAATCGAGCAACTCGAGCTAGCCATACTACGCCGGCCGTTCTGTTGAACTGTGTAAACTTTTTAGAGGCGGTGAAAATGTTTTTAAAATTCTGAAAACATGAACAAGCTTATTGTAATCAGAACTGAGGACGAACATTTCAGTGGAAAAGTGACATAATAGGACAAGAAACGTGGCGCTGGTATGTTCACATTTTTTGCCGATCTTCCTTTAATTAATTTCTTTTTTACCACCAACATATAAACAGTTTGCAATAATTCCTGCAAACTATTTACTTCTTTTTGTAAGATATTTCTCCATCGCTGAGATCATTATGTGTTTGTTGTTGTTGTTTTTAATTTGATTTTTGTAATTCTTTGTTTTGTTATTGAATTGCAATAAAAAGTTTGTATTCGTCAGTGTACTCAGCTATTTTTTTTTAAACGAGTTACGCAGTATTCACATTTGATAATTAAAATTGCACAGCCGTATTAGATAGCTCGATTACCATAAGTTAATTATTACACATTTCACCAGAAAAGTGAAGTTTTCGTCGATTTTTATAACATTTTTCAAACCTAAAAGAGCGTAATAAAGCGAGCTAATAGCACGGGGATTACAACTCAAAGAGGCCATGTTTGTGCTTTTCTAACTTCTCATTGGACAATAAATTTTAATTGACAACTACGATTTTTACCATGATAACAATATAAAGGAAGCCAGTTGACTGTTACTAACAAAATACGGTCGGATATTTTTCGCATTTTTGTGCATATTTCTTGCGTATGATTAAATGTTATCGCATCCATAAAGATTTAAAATTTGAATGGATTATTTGATTATTTGATAATGAAAAGAAAAACAGAAAAAAAAGAGAAAATTATCCCTTATCATTTTTTAAAATTTCTGTTCATGATTAATGAAATGGATTTATTCATTCATTATTCATATATTTGTTTGCTTTTTTATATATAGTCATTTTTGATTGATAATTTTGATACATATAATTGGTAGTGAATGAATGAATGAATGAATGAATAAATGAATGAATAAATGATTGAATGAATAATTCATTTCATTAAATCGGAGCTCCGCTATTAGGTTTACCTAATTTTTATATTACTGAAATATGTATTATAGTAATCTATTTTACTTTTTGAAATAAGGCTTTTAATCATGTTACGATAGTATTTATATTTCTTATGATAATAACTAGAATTGTTACGAAAATTTTTTTTATAGTAGTTGTTTTTTATCTTGATTGATGCCCTAATTCCAGCAGTAATCCATGGTTTGGATAATGCTTTAATTGATTTTTTACTAAGAGGTTTTAACGTTATGTGTTTGTCTATAACGCTAGAAAGTTTGGAATAAAATGAATTGAATTTAGTGTTAATGTCAGAGCTATCATCATACCAATCAACAGAATCAATTTCCGCTTTAAATATTTCTTGGTTAAAATTTGAGTAATCTCTTCGGTAGATTTTAAATTGTTGAGAATTTATTTGTAATTAGAAACTGTGGTAAATGATCACTTATATCATAAATAATATTTCCACTGATTGTATGATGAGCTAAAGAGTTGAAAAATATATTATCTATGAGAGTAGCTGGGTGGTTAGTAATTCTTGTAGGTTGAAGTATGTGAGGTGAAAAAAAAACAAGACCCTAGGTTATTAAGAAATTCATTAGTAATAACGTGCGTTTCTGTATTCAAAAGGTTTATATTAAAACCTCCCAGAATTATGCAGTATTTGTTCGATCTATTAATCGTGTCTGTAATAATATTGGTGTATTCCATAAAATTACCAATATTGCTATTTGGATGTCTATAAATGACACCGCAAATAATATTATGGTGTAAATCGCCCTGGATTTCTATCCACAGTGTTTCAAAATCGATTGTGTTTTTTGAAAGATCTTCTTTAATAGAATAGTTTACGCTATCAGATACGTAAAAGCCTACACCACCAGAATTAAGTAGACTTGGTTGAGATATAAAGTTGTAACCAGGGATACTAATGTTTACAATGTTTTCCCTGGAGGCTTGACGTTTTGTTTCTGTTAATCCGATAACAGTAAAGTTATGATTTAGAACCGAAAGCATTTCAAAGAATTTGTCGAAATTTGCATTTAAGCTTCTTATATTTAAATGGAGTACTGAAAGATATTTTTCACTAGAGCAGATACGAATTTGATCATTTTCGTTAAGTTCCTGTGTAGTAAAATATATAAATTTACTTGTTCAGGAATATTTGAGTCTGGATCAATATTAGACAAATTTATGAAAGTATTCAAAGCAGACAGGAGTTCTAATTGAGGTATATCAGACTCGTATTATATTATATCAGAGAATGTAAACATTAAACTATCATTAATATACTTAGCTCTCTCTCTTCTCGTACTCAAAATAAAGTCTTTGCAAGTCAATGTCTGTATTAATTGATATGGCTCTACTGTCTGCGTCTTTCCTCATAGAAATCGTTCCATAATTTGACCAGATAAACCTAGAAGTTGAGATCTATTTTTGCTTTCAAGCACTTGTTGAATAGAATTCGATTCCTCTTGTTAAGACTCTCACTTATGAAGATCTTTCTTTCTTGATACCTTCCTAGGCCAAGGTCTTTGGTTGATTTGTTCTTTAGGTCATTTTTGGCTTCATACAGATCGTTTCTAGTATCTCTACGAGTAAACTTTACAATGATGGCTGGAGGAGGTCCATCAGGCTGTGAATTTCTCTTTGCCGGTAGACGATGAGAAGTTGAGATGTCTTCGTCGTCTAACTCAACATCTACTAAGCTTGCGACTTTTTTTAACGATTTCGTTGGTATCTTCGTTCTCTCGATGAGGTACACCTCTTATTTCTAGACAGTCTCTTCTAGAATATTGCTCAAGCTCATTAATTTGGTCAAATAGTTGTGCAATGCTTTTGCTATTTTTAAGACTCTCCATTCTAATTGATTCACAATGGTTCTCAAGGCTTGATATGTCTGTTTTAAGTTTCGTTTCTAGATCGCCAACTTGAGTGGTAAGTTCATCGTATTTCTCGTGCAGGGAATCCAACGAAGTTTCTATGTTATTCAACGCTTCGATCTTGTTCTTTACCTCATTCAGCGACTCGACGATCGGGTTTAGCTTTTTATCGAGTATTTCTTCAATGATCTTGGTAATAATTTCTTTATCCATCGATTTGTATTATGGTGTAAAGTTATTTCTGCTTTAATTCAATATTTTGTTTTTAATTGGAAACTTATACTTTTTTCATTATGGATGACGTCATGCAATAACCCAAAAATTTGCTGTGCTATGCCATCAGTTTTTAGTTTCATGTTATAGCCTCTTGCAAACATAAGAGGAAATTTTTAATCAAAAATGCTTGTAATAGCTATTTTCTTAAAATTAAAACTGACCTTGATCAGACCGTTGTCTTTATTCTCATACTCTTTCCACGCACACTGCTTCCAATTTTGGCTGGCCGGTGTGCCTGGTGATCCTGGATAGCCTATTTCACCTTTGGGTCCTACAGAACCAGGAAGACCATCTTTAGCTTTTGGACCTTGGGGACCGCGTTCACCATTGTCTCCTTTTTGACCAACAAGACCGTTATGCCCAGGTAATCCATTATGCCCTGGAACGCCATTTTTACCAGGAGGGCAAAGATGACAAAACTAAAATTTAATAGTAAGTAAAAAACATTTCTTAGTTCAACTAATACAATATCAAAATTAGTCTTAATGCTATTTTTCCTTTTTTGAACACTATTTATTAGAATACGTAAGACAATTTTTACTTTGAGGTATTTTGTGTCAATGCGTTCGCTTGGAAGACAATAATTTATTACTCGTGCCCAGTCCCTTAGGCCGGGGGCACGTGTCTTAAAATGCAGCGAGTATCAGCATCACGGAATTCTTCTGAACATGCGCACTATTTAAACTCACGTTTACGCGCGGATTTCCTGTGGCGGAGGGAAATTTAAAATTCACAGCTCAGATCGCGGTGATAGCCTTGCTCGTTTCAGCTTTTTTTAATGTAAGTTTCTTCTAAATTTTCTGTGTCGTTTGTAACAAGGAGTGTTCGAAGCATAATTCAACTAGAAATGTGGAAAGCTATAAGAATGATTTACCGGCATGTTTCGGGGTGACCTCGACGAGTGGAGTTATTTGTACAATAGCCATACTTCATGTTTATAAACAAACAAATTGTTATGCTAATGTGCCAACCAGAACTACAAAAAGCTCTATTGAAATAATGTCCAATCACTGTCTAGTTGGCACATGAATAACAAAGGTTTACGTCAGCTGAAGTATTGCTATACATTCATCAAACAAAAAACATCCTTAGCGTATTTTTTTCCTAATATAATTCAAATGACAAATTAATATAGTGTCTAAAGGGTAAGATAAATGATTTTGGTATTGGTTTTTGTTCCAGATTTAATATAAAATAGAATTCAATATTCATAATATTTACTGTTATAAAAATGAAACATATAGAGTTTTGTTATGATCAAACTCTTGGACAAGAGAGTGTCGATTACAGTGTATATTAGTTAGGATGATAGGCAAGACATATGACAACATGAAATTACCCACTGTATTGGATAAAAAAGGTTATGAGAAAAAATACAAAGTAAAAATGACATGATCGTAAATATGCTAATTCCACGCCAGTTGATATTGAACTTGAACTTTAGAGTGAAAGCGTATTTTTTATCAAAACAAAAGTACTTCAGAAAAGTAAAATAAGCACTAAAGAGAGAGTGAAATACATTCTCTTACTGGTTGGAAGCCTCGATGCAAGTTCAAAACCATTTTTTTTTTAAAGCTGAAGTTTGTGTCTTTGTCATTCTGAATTTAAATTACCATTTGTATAACTGGCACAGATATTTTATTTTAGAGCCTAGCCTAATAAAATACAATTGTTCAAATTACCCTTGAGCTACCCGATTGTTAAAATCTGTGGTGATAAGTTGTCTCAAATAGTGAGTGGGCTCCATTATATCCTTGCTCTAGTTTAACCATGCAAGAGGTAAATCGATAGCTAATTGGATGCTCTTTTCAGCGCAATCATGCTCTAAATATACAACATTTGCAAAACTAAAACAAATGAAACAACCATAACCACTTTGGAAGGTAGATTCGCGTAAAATGATCTTGATATCTTTGACAACACAGGAGTAAAAGAAACAGCTTCTCGAAGACACACGCCAGGAAAACATAGAAATCATGAATCTACGATACGTCAAATTCCACAAAGCTCGAGGATTTTATCGATATACCCAACGGTATCATGCACGCCTTAAATGGCATCGTAAATTTACTATCTTAGCCGAAAACGCTTGAAAAGCAAGGCTCTAAAGTTTGATAAACGCTTCGTTGTGACAAATCAAAAAACTCGCCCGCAAATTTGGTCAGCGTCCACAGAATTCCGTGGTGCTGCGAGTATCACGATTTTTTTTTTTTCGTCCAAGTCGAACTTTTTCTCATTTTCAGACTTGCCCGCTCGAGCTAACCTCCCCTCCCCATCCACATTGCTAACATCTTTAAAAATTTATTCCTTTCTCCTTTTCGAGAAATAAATATCATTTGAGCCGGACTCGAACCTGGGACCTTGTGCATCGAAAGGCAAGTGCCTAACCACCGCGCCATCAAGACCCATGTGATGACGTATGCGAAAAATAACTACTTATAGCTGACGTGTTTGAATTCATCGACACACGATCATCAAGATTTATTGTTTTTGCTACCTGAACTACATTCGAAAACCGACCGAAAAACAGATTTAATCAAGTAGAATAATTTGTGCTTATTTTCATGGTTATTTTCAATAGAAGTGCGAACACCGAGAAAATTAAATAACGTGTGAGCTCGAGCCGTTCGACGATGTCAACAGTTTCAGTTGACAATTTAAAATGCCCATCATAGTCGAGTAACTAGCTTTCCGATGTGATTTTGTATGTAAAAATCTATATTACTTTGATGTTAGTAAAACGAAAACAGCTTATTAAATCATTCACATCAAGTTAATCGTGATATCACACGCAATCTAATAGTTTCAAAATGGCGGTTCATCGGAAGTACTCGAGTTCGAGGCCAACGCTGGGAGACTTGAAAAAAATTATTTTCTTATCTCTTGAGTTTTACCACATATTTTTCTTACTATTTTTGCTATTTATTTTTCAATAAATTGAATTTTTTCATTCACGTTTTGCATTCTTTTCGCACTATTACAGAACGTGAATAGTTGTTACCGATCCGGATCGATGGCAGCGAAGTATTTTTGAGATATGAGATCGATGTTCAGACTATTATATTTGAGTTTATTTCCCAAATTAATCTTTATATACTAAAAACTAAAATCTGTGTTCTTCATCACAATGTCTGAGTTACATACCCATTGGGCGCTTCATTTTCAAGATATATGTTGTAATTACCAATGAACTTTCCATACATTGTACCAGCCTGATATTACATTTAATGCACATAGTTGGGTTTACATGATTTTATTTCAAGTTACACTAACAGAATAATTATATTCAAAGCATACTTATTATCTGTGTAATATCATTTAAAAGCCTTCAAATTAAGGGACTTGACAAAAATTAACAGGGGTGAGGGGGAGGGGTGCAAATTTAAAATGGAGATGGAAATATAATCATGGCCCTCCCCTAGTTAAAGCATTACAATATCTTCACTCTCCCCAAGCTTCCTTCCAGCAATACATTGTTTCACCTCTTTAAGGGTTCTTATTTTTTCTGACTCTTCCCTATTACCAGTCCAGTAGTGGATCTAGGGGAAAGGTGCATACCCCTTCCCGAAAGGATTTCACGTCATTGCATTCTTATTAGTATTTTCCCAAAATATCACCAGTATTTCATGCGTACTGGATAGAGCACCCTCTCCTGAAAATGATGCAACCCTCCTGAAAACAATCCTAGATCCGCCTCTGCAGTCGCAACACCTTTACGTTCCTTGTATCTGTGCACATTGTCTATAACAACCATACATTAATAGCACGACACACTTGACTCTGACCACCCAGACAAAAAACATGCACTTCTCAACAATGTGTCCAACTCGTATCACAGGGCACGAGTCAACCCTGCTAACAGGGTCTAGTTCAATTATATACTAAAGATATTGAACAAAATTCATTTAGTTAATCAGTTGAAACGGATCCAGAAAACCAAACAAATTAAACAAACAAATTAAACTAACCCACCAACCAACCAACCATATACAACCGACGGACAGACGGACAGACGGACAGACGGACAGACGGACAGACGGACGCACAGGCAAACAAACAGACGGACAGACGGACAGACGGACAGACGGGCAGACGGGCAGACGGACAGACGGACAGACGGACAGACGGACAGACGGACAGACGGACGCACAGGCAAACAAACTGGATAGAACAAAACAAAAACACTGGACAGAACAAAACAAATTAAAGGCGCAGTAACTGCGCATGTGGTACTCCTATAAAAGCGATCTTAAAATAGAGAAAAAACGTTACGATAGACGATAGACAAGAAGGAAACGTTGTACATTGCCGTAGGAATGTTATTGTACATGGGCTGACTTTTTAAAAAAATCGCTTTGAGAAAGCATCGACTGCACATGTAGTTCCTTCTTAAAATATCGCCATGAAGATAGGCCTAAAACTTCAAAAATACTTGAAACGACTTTCATAATGAAAATTAACGAAAAACCGCTTGGAAATAAATATTTTGGTTGTTAAATAAAGATAAATTTCGACAAAAAATTACCACTGATTGGTGTTCTCCTCTGAAATCTGTAAACGGGCCACGCCAGATCACCGAAGTTGTGTGTGGTAATTAGAGTCGATGCTGCACATTGCGTCATCAGATGTCGAATCATCGAAACACACAATTTAGCTTATCAATCTTCCTAACTACTCATAAAATTTCATTTCATTATTCGTGCCCAGAAGAAAGTAACAGCGAATCGGTTACGTCCACTGTAAAACAGGCTGATTGCTGATTTGTGACATTTGCTATTTGTAAGCCGTGGGATCCCCGTGGAGGCCAGGTCGCGAGGCCGGCCGCCATCTTGTGTTACACTCTTTCACTCATTTGCTGCAACATAGTGGTACTCCGTCTATGACTAGGAGTACCACAAAAACTGGACAGGAGAAAACAAAGCAAAACAAAGCAACAAGCACTTAATCATTTTTTATACGCTGAATGGCTAAAAACCGTGTTTGCCACCTAGGCCTGCAGCTAGGATGCTCACCATGTCAGAGGATGGAGCCGGCCGGTGTACGAAAATTAGAAAGACGTTTACCTCAAGAAAAAGACATGTAAATGGACAAATTATCAATGGAAAAAGAAAATTCAAGAAGAGTACTCAGTAAAAACCAAACATTATTCAAAAATCGTGTCAACGGCCAAATTTTAGTTTTGGCTCATATTTTAACCATAGGTAGGCCTTAGTCTAACAGCAATCGCTATAAAGTAAGTAAGGTGAAATATTGCTTTATTCATGGAGAAAATCGAAGAAATAAGTTTTCGATACGTTTTGATAATTTTCGATCAAAAATATAGCAGCACTTTGACGTCTGATAGTAACCAACATAATCAATATTCACTATTTTTTCTTAAGGAAATTGTTAAGGGACATTTTAACTAGTTTTTGGTCGATTTTCAGATCTTTTGGTAATTTTTTTAATTTTTAAATTAATTTATTTCCAGGCGATAATTTTACACACGTTTGAATTATGACGAAAATAATCAAACTTTTCTCCATGTGATACCGATAGATTTCCCAGTAAATACTTTTCCATCTATAGATGAGATAATATATTTTGCCACACAAGTAAAATCAATCTGGGTAAATTATTTTGTGCGCGGTATTATAGCCGTAAAGTTGTACAAATTCGCTGAAAATATGCACTTCTGTCTAATTAGCATATTGTACCCTTACACCCTTCAATGATTTAGTTATTTTTACGTAAAAGAAAAAAAAAACATCTAAAAGGACGTTTGCCCTGCCAAGATTATTATTTCCAGAGACATTAAAGTTGAATTCACTAAGATTGATAAAAATTTCAAAATCGATTAGCCAGTCTGTGATGTGTTCTTATGCAAATTAATGCAATGACTGAACTCAACTATTTTAGCGCACTTCTATTTTTAATGTAATGTTTCTAAAAGAAATAAGGACTCTTTTAATAGAAAATACTTTAAAAAGATGTTTAAGCAGCAGATATTGTATTATAAAAACTAGGGGCGTTTTCCATTTAAAAAATACTTTCGCAGATTTTCAATTGTTCAATTCTTCTTCTTCCTTTTTTCTTTTTTCTACCCTTCCGAAAGAGCTAAAAAAATCGAGTAAACGACTTAGATAAATTGCTTGTAATATCTGGTATTTAATTTTATAAAAAGCTCAATTGAGAGCAAGACGTGCGGAGCCGAAACGTCTAGGTGGTGCGAACTTGCGAGAAGCCATTCAAATGCTTCAAAAACCGTTGCATTTTGCATGAATTCAACAAAAAAAAACATCGAATTATATGTTTTGTAAAAGTATTTTCAATCAACGTCTTGCAACATATGTGTGAATATTTGAGAAACCAGCCAAGAACTGACAATGTATAGGTAAATGTTTAAACAACGCATGAATGAATGAATGAATGAATGAATGAATGAATGAATGAATGAATGAATGAATGAATGAATGAATGAATGAATAAGTGAGTGAGTGAGTCAGTGAATGAGTCAATAAATGAGTGAATGAATGAATGAATGAATTTATTAATGAATTCATTAATTAATCAATAAAATGTTTACAAATATTAATATATAAACAATGAGAGAACAAATAAATATTAGTGTGAGTGAATGAATGAATCAAAAACTTGAAATGAACCCGAAATCTATGGAGCAAAAAAGTTGTTTTTGTCAAAGAAGACTCATCATTCAAGATTGCTCGTGTTAACAACTCATGGTGTCTTGGAACGACAACAAATCCGTAGTTTTCAGTGGCGTGCTGCCGATCGAAACCAAATGAAACACCAAGAATGATAGACACACAGGAGTATGTAATTTCTGTTTATCAACGTTTTACCTGGAAATGTCTTTAAGGTTGGTCGTTTTTTGTTGCAAAGTTGCTGTAGCCTGGCATGTTATTTGTTGTCCCGTCTTGTCCGTTTGCAATTAGTTTTTTTAATACCTTTAAACGTTTATCTGTTTAACTATAAGTCATCTATTAAATTCATTTCGCTGTCATTTCGTTTCGTTGATTATCAGTAAAGGCTGTAGTGTTTTCCATATTTATCTCAGCGATCAAATAGAGCGATCGTAGCGATCGAAATTACACATAGCTTTTTTCTAGGAAAACCAGCGATCATATGGAAACCAGGCTTCAGCTCCTTTTAGTACTGTCTTCAATTTCAATGCGAATTTCACAGTCAGTCTGCAAACTACTTTATTCTTTCTCGAGGTGACGTAATCCCATAATCATAGTCAATTGCAAAAAAGGAAGCCCATACAAGAAACTAGAAAGGGAAAAAAGAGACGCCTGCGGAGGAGGGTATATCGTATAGTTTCCATAAGCTACGGTCGCGTATTTGATCGCAATTTCCATATATAGTTTATCAACCGTTGTGCACACGTGGTGTTTATAATTATAGAATTGGTAATCATATAAAAATTGCACTTTGTACTATTCGGTATGACCAGAGTTATTTTACTATCCATATATGGATTATCTTATGCTTATTGAGGAGAGGCGCATGGAAGGAAAAAGGGTGTAGTAGTAGTGAATTACCGGTTCTGGCGCATTTTGCCTAATAAAAAATATTGTGCTCAAATTCTGTATTTCAAAAATATTTACAAGGGTGATTTTCACCGATTATTAAAGACCTTCACATTAAAGGTCAAGGTCAAAGGTCAAGGTCAAGGTCAAAGGTCAAATTCTGTATTTCAGGGTTGATTTCATTAATATTTACAAGGGTGATTTTCAGAACTGTATATTAAAGACTGACACAGCTGTGTCGTGACGTCATCCAAAATATTCATAATGATTTTCTTTAATACACATTTGTTATATTTTGTCGATTTAGGTTGTCGATTTAGGTTGTAAGAATTTAGGTTGTGAAATATAGGTTGTAACAATTTAGGTAATTTAGGTTGTGAAATATAGGTTGTAACAATTTAGGTAATTTAGGTTGTGAAATATAGGTTGTAACAATTTAGGTAATTTAGGTTGTGAAATATAGGTTGTAACAATTTAGGTAATTTAGGTTGTGAAATATAGGTTGTAACAATTTAGGTAATTTAGGTTGTCGATTTAGGTTAGCAAAGACTGATATGGTCGTGATTTAATTATTAATAATCCTGTTTATAAGAAACCACAAGACTGAATTCGTTACCCTTCAAAAGCCCGAGAATTTGAGAAACTCCGACATTAATCAATCTGATATTTTTGTAATTATTGATACTGCTTAATTTAAATTTATGAAATATTGCGTAGTTATGTGTATCGATGTTATTAGTTTTTATTCTTAGATTGGTATAATCTCCCATTTTAATCGAGAAAATAGTTTCTATCTTATTACTATTATCAGCATATACGCACTGAAGGTGAAATCTAAGCATATCAAAACTGTCTAAACCATTATTATCATTATCAGTGGTTAAAGATATTATTTCAAGCACCGATGTATCATTAGGGTTAATATGCATGCTTGAATTAAATACATCACCAGCAGTGAATGTCCCTGGATATTTTACACTGCTACTTAACCCATCATATGCCCATACACGACAAATTTCTATCTTTTTATTAACTTTTTCAATTATTTGATTTGAGTTAAGATCTCGTACTATAACCATTTTATTATTATATATGAATTTATTTTTAAACCGAAATTATCGAAACAAATACCAAGCTAAACCAGCCATGCCAATTGTTATTGCAGCAAGGTTATTATCATGTGATTTAGACGATTGTTTTGGTTTGATAATTGGCTTATCTGGATTAATAGGCTTATCTGGATTAACATGTTTATCAGGTTGGTGTGGAAGTTTTTTATGAGGTTTGTCACTATCTGGATTATAAGATTTCTTAACATCCATATTGATAAAATCGTTTGTTCCAAAACCCATCTCATCGGTAGCTTTTTGCAGTTTGTTATTATAACCTATAATACTATTCGTATTTATAACCAGGTTAGAAGGTAATAACCAACAACCGATAGCAACTGCTAAATTTAATTTCTGTCTTGCCTGGGTGATAGAGAATTGGTATCTTTGGATTGATTTTGATATATCAGTCTCTAAAATAGACGATTCATATAATTGTAGGAATACTTTTTGACATTCTTGAGCAGAGCCGGATTCACCTATAATACTGCTTCTTGTATTAACTTGACTACCAAGAATGCAATAAACATATGCTTCTATACTCTGATTCAAACGGCTAAGTCCAGGTCTGGTTAACCCCTGTGAATTATTTAGCATGAAATACAAATATGGGTGTTCTTCTTGTGGTTGTATATATGTTAGATCCTTATCACCCCATGAGTTCGTTTGATCTTTAAACGAGAAATACCCATTTGGCCAAATAGCCGTATCTAATCCATCCATAGTCGAATCATATACATCCGATACCTTCATAGGGTTATCTCTACCAAGCATTTTCTTGTAGATTGTGCCAAGACCGCGATTCTCACCACCTGTATATCGGAAATCTGTATTATCAGACACGTTAAACTCACGACAAAGCCTTGATAACCAGCTTTATTGTAACTATTACCAACCTGTTTGAAATATTTGTCTCCAGGTAATGGAGCACTCATTTGTGACAAACAACGTCTAATTGTGAACATTATATGGAATTTTAGTAATGATTCAACTATTGGATTATTAAACTTCGATAACAAATCAAGTCCGACGCCGCATCCGACAGTTGAGCACCAACATGTGAATGATAGCTGCTGAGGCCAGTAACTCATATCAGGTGTTTTCAACCATTTGTAAGCTTCTGTTGAATTATCATGCTTAATCTGCAGTTCAGAAAAAACGTTTCTAGGTTTGCTTGTGAACATTTGAGTTGTTGATACATATATATCAATCTTTGATAAATCAATATTTGTTGGATTTTTATCAAACGGTGTGCATATAACCGGATAAAACGTCTTTGATAGTTTCAATTCTTTTGGAAAAACAGGTATACCAGCACCATCATTTAGAAAATCTCTTATATCTTCGGGTTTGTATGTATGACCATTCCAACTTGGAAATTCGTATAATATATTAACCAGATTTCCATCCTTATCAAACGGATTAACATTACCACTATTGAATAGGAATTCTACATCCCCATTATTATTTTTCGAAAACCTATATCTATCGTATCTAGGATATTTGCTAATGAATTCATTCCATTTCATCTGTATTATATATATTATAATATAGATCATATTTTTATACCGAATTAATTTTTGTCATATCTGAGTTTATACATAAATCCATTATAAGGATCTCTACTGTATGAAAAAGTTATTTCTCTACTTTTGGTTTTGCAAGCTGACCAACTAGTTCCTTCCTCATATCCTCTCGTATCTTCTCTATATCCACAGGATTGTTTTTTAAAATTTGTTCATTCTTCTTCCGTCGTATAGAAGCTTTCATCTTATTATATTTCTTAATTTCACTCATGATTAATTCGAATTCATTTTCATCAATATAATTGTTATTCATAGCTTTTGATACAAGGTCTATAATAGAATTCTCCTTGCTTTTAATCAATTGAACCGTTTTTTCATGTTTGCTTACCTTGTTTGTGAGTTTTTTTGTTACCATACCACAACTAGCTGAAATAAGACCGAGGACGCCGCCAACAGCCGATAGTGGAACTCCAACAACGATTCCTGGCCCTGTCAGTGAAGTGCCAATCCCAGAAGCTGTCAGAAATCCGCTTAGAACGCCAGTTATAATAGATGTTTTATGGAATACAGAACGACTTCTGTAGTATTTCTTAAGAACATGGTCATAATGTGTCCTTTCTGTGGACAACTGATCCAATGCTGAATTTATCTTATGCAATCTGAAATTACTACCATTCTCAATTTATCATAAATTGGTGCCTCTTGTTTCTCTTGTGGGAGTTCAGGATAGATTTTCTCTGCTATAATATCTTGATTTGCCATATATAGTATAACTATACTATTTTATTTTTATATAATTTCAAGATCCATATAGACAGTTTCAATATTAGTTAATAGGCTACTATTTGTATCTACAAATGAAAAAGTTAGTTTTGATAATTCATTGCTTGATAGTTTAATATGCCTTTCCTGGTTAATTTCATAGGCTATCTGATTAGTTTTCCTATTGATTATCATCTCTAGCAGTTTTGATCTTTTGCCATTGTTTAATCTTGATGAGTCTATTTGATTACACAATATTTTTATCTCATCGGGTATTGTGTTATTAGTGAAATTTATTGCAATATTTAATAAACATATGCTACTAACATTTGTTAACGGTTCGTCTAAAATCTGTGTGAAATGATTATTCGTGTTTTTAATCGTTAATAAAACCATTTTTATATATTATATATTCACTTTTTATTTTTATATCTTTGAACCACATACATAACAACAGCAACTATTAATAACCATGAATTCTTAGCAATGAAACCAACAACTTCACCGGCTGTTCTGAATATGAAACTAGCTATCGATCCAATCATGCCAGGTAGTATCTGTCCCAACTTTTTACCAATAGTTTTCAAACCATTACCGACTCCTTTTGCAACGCTTGATAATCCAGATTTTAAATTATTAATAATCACACCAATGATAGTACCAACGCACAATCCAATGCCTATAACCGTAACCCCATATCGTTTAATTATTTGTTTAATACGCTCTTTTAACGGTAATTTCTCTTCAATCAATTCTCTCTCATTTTCAAGCTCTTCTTTTTGAGATTCTAATTCACGAATCTGCTTTTCTAAATTTGCTTTTGTCTTTGTTTGTGCTTCTCGTGAATCAAATAATTCATTATTCTCATCTATAAGATGCTGTTTCTCAATTAATAGTCTTCGTAATTCACCTTGATCCTTATTATACTCTTCACTACCAGGATCTGTTTTGTGTAATCTATCGTTTAATTCGTTTATAGAATCTTCAATACTTTGAAGGCTGCTTTTGTTAGAAGAAATGCTTACATTATCCGAGTCTAACTTATCGCTTATTATTTTAACTCTTGGGTTGATATGTACCATCTCGGTATCAAGCTTGTTTATTTTATCGGTTAACCCATCGGTAATTTCATCATATCGTCTCCCAAGAAGCTTAGTTATTGTTTTTGGAAGTGATTTACTAACACTACCATCTTGGGTAAATAGTTTATGCCAATAACCTGTTTTATCATGGGTAACTTCAATCGAGCCATTTTCGATTCTCAAATCACATTTATTTGTAATATCTATCTTATTTTCAGGGAATAATGGACCTATAACTTTTTTAGCATCAATATATCCTTGTTTCTCATAAACAGATCTTCCAAGATTTTCAGCTATGCTCGGCGGTAATGTATCTTTCCATTTTTTACTATCACTAAAATTATAAATCTTTGATGATGAAGACCTTTTCAACCGTATTTCAATATTTCCATATTCATCAATAGTGAATAAAAAATTACTCTTAGACGGATTCCAATCTGGGAAAATTTCATTTATACGATGTTCAGCTTCAACTTTCCGTTGTTCAAGGTCTGCTAGTTTCTGTTTAGCTTCAAGATCTTCTAATTCCATATAAACAGGTATATTCTTACCTTTATTTTTGGATTGAAAAAGATCATTAATACGATCTATTGCGTATTTATAATTATCACCAAATTTAGATTTCATTCTAGAAAAGAAAGACTCACCAGTTTCATTCTCATCTGGTATTAATTTATCATATTCATTATCAATAGTTTCATTGATATCCTCCTTACCCTCTGGGCTCAGTGGATCAAAATCGGGAAATAATTCTGCCATTTACTATATATAATTTATACAATAAATAGATATTTATATGAATTTACTAGCCACATAACCAGCTGCTAACATACCACCACCGACATAGATCATTTCATATTGTTTCTGTTTAGAAGATGGTTTATAATAGTCTTTGAAACGCGGTTCTTCCATATTAAAATTACTGTCTGGGTGAGCTTTATTATACAATTTGAAAGCCATATCTGTATTGTCTAATGTATCCTGAGCTATTTTTTTGTTTGTATATTGTTCTGTTAACCAATCTTGGTAATCTTGTCTATTCTTCTGGTATTCACCCATTGCTCGTTGATATTTTTCCATAGCTAAATCATGACGTTTTCTCTCTTCGTCAGCATGACTATTATTCCCGTCTAATTTCTTAGCTAAATACATACTTCCTGTGAAAGCTGTGGCATTGAGCACAGCCCCGGCTATCATCATAACTATAGTACTTGCCATATTATATATTATATTAATATATTTACTTTTATATATGATTAAACATTCTTAGGTAGAATCTTCTGATCTTCGAGGTATTGTTTCAAATACATGGTTGTGCCCAATACCAATACCCATTTACCATAGTTAGTAACAGAGCTCGATGGATCGGATAGGAATTGCTCTTTCATAACCTTTTTACCAACATAGCCGGTTAAAGCACAAAGCCCGATGATAACGGCTGATTCTGTGGCGATTTTAGCAAGTTTTGTTGTTTCAGTTGTAGTCGACATTTTATATAATATATACTAGATTTTATTTTTTATATCAATTTCATTCCATACCGATTTTCCTGGGTATTTTAGACGGTCTTGCTATTGGTTGTGGTTTTTCTGTTGGTTGTTCTTCATTATCATTATTGGTCTTTGTTATAGGTTTTGTTTGTTGTTGATTATTCCTGAATCTAAAATATAAATCTGCAGCTGTTAATCCAATTCCTACAATGGTCAATGTGGTTGTTAGGGATATTTCCGGCAACCAATTTGAATAACTGGTATCTTCAATATATTCATCATCGTTATCCTTCTTAATAGACTGTTTTAACTTTTTATGATAATCAGCTAATCGTTTACCAGCAGCTACTCTCTTGGGGTCCTTAACACGTTTAATCTCCTGTGCAGGCTTCTTTGTTATTTGCTCGTCCTGTTTATCAACTTGTTGGGAATCTTCTTATATATAATATATATATATAATTATTATTTATATATATTTCAACAATGCTTAACAAATGCTTAACAAATGCTTAACAAATGCTTAACAAATGCTTAGCAATGCTTAACAAATGCTTAGCAATGCTTAACAAATGCTTAGCAATGCTTAACAGTTTATGGTTAATCAAGCACCTTTTCAATTTCATCTTGAATATCAGTTTGTTCCTTCTTATTAAAATCTATATGTTTTGCAACTTGGAGCAAACCACTGGCCAATGCAACAAATCGACCTCCTTTTAGAACAACATATCCAGCTGCATTAGATAATTCTTGTCGAATCATTTGATTTTCCTTCAGATCAGAAGCCAACTTTTCCTTATTATCAATAGGTAATACATAACTGACAAGCTCAGTGGAACTATCTATTACTGTATCAACTAATCCATTTGTTATTTGGTTACCCATTATTACTTGGTACCGGTTATAATATTTATTAACATCTGTTGGTGACAATTTTTTAACATCACCGAGTGACATATTATGGCCAACAAATCTTTCAGCTGTCCCAAGAACCGAAAGAATAGATAATTGTTCACGTTTCTCTTCAATATCATCATTATCCTCCTTCTTTGTTGTTTTCCTCTTTTTAGTCAACTTCTTTTCCTCAATTGGTTGTTCTTCAGGAATTGCTTCTAATTTATCATCGGTATATTGATCAAGTATTGATTCCATTTATATTATATTATATTAAGAATATTTTAAGCCGAGTTTGGAATTTCCATATATATTTTGAACGGGAACCTCAAGCAGAAACAAATTCTTGCATATTTTTCTGTTTTTAGTACTTGTTTGTAATGATTCCTATGCTGTGTATCTAATTCTCCACCATATTCTTCAAACAGAATTTGATTGGATTGTTTATTCGGTGTATAAAAACTAACTATACAACCAATATTATCCCTGAACGGTTTAGCAATACTTGTAAGATGTTGTGTTAATATCCATACTGATATATTACTATGCCTTGCTGAAAACGCCAAGTTAACAAATTGATTGCTACGTTTTTTAACCTCACTACTGGAGGCAACATCGTCTAGAATAAGAAGTGTTTTGTATCCACTGAACACGGTCTCGATATCTAGTAATATTTGATTAAGATCATCGATCTCGCTACTATCAGGTTGTATAGCAATAAATCGTTTATCACCATAGGCAAAATCCTTATACGTTCTATTTTTTGAATATGTTGGACAAATCAATATGATGTACTCGAATATTCCTTTGTAAGAACTTCTTAACATATCAATCAAGAAGAATGTTTTTCCACAGTTTGTTGGGCCGAGAATTATACAATTGAATGGTAATTTATCTATTAATTCATCCATGTTTATATTATATCATATTATTAGTTTTTTAATACATTATAGCTTTCAAATCAGACTCTACAACTTGGAATACCGCATCTGCAATAACAAAGCAATAACACGACAAATTACCTGATCCACCTTTTGTACGATTAATAGTCAGACGTACACCATCCTTGGTGTCGGTATTTATACCACTACCGTGTAATTGATTGTCATAATATGTCCTCAGATCTAACCATACACCAAATTTATCAGTATAGAATTGTTTTTGTGTGATATTATCAGAGACTCCATATCGTTTAATAATACTATCCCATATATCAGTAGGGAGCATTCCACTACTATATAATTTATTTGGTAAACCATTTATATTAAATTTGATAGAAGTTATATTTGGGTTCACAAATTTCTCACTATCTCGGCTTCCAATCATATATGGTTCTACGAATAGTAACAAAATGCCGACCATACTTCGTCTAGAGACATTAATATGTTCGTTTATCACATCATCTTTTGCTTTATCGATCGTAAATGTTTTATGAAGCAAAATGTGTTCGTAATAAAAGCCCTTACCGAGGTGGCATGCACTTGCTACTTCTTGAGCCAAAAAATCGTTTTTTACTGTCTCATATTCAAGTTCTAAATTACTAAGACTATATGTATGATCAGCTGTATTATCACTAGTAACAGCGATGCTATCTTTTTTTTGCTAATTTAACCTCGAAAATAAAATCACCTCGTAAAGCTCTCATATTGAATACGCCATGATTGTCTAAAATTTCATGAGATATTGGTATTCTATATTTTGTACCATGAATATTAGCCAACGAAACTTCAGCCGAATCAGAAGTAACTTTGTTACCCGCAGAAGTCCTCAACCTACGCATATTCAAGGATGAAACTCCTTCGCGTAGCATATTATCACGTTGACTAACACTTTTAAATAAATCTCCATACGTATAGTATAAATCATATCTGTCAATATCTTGAACCGCTGTCCCATTATAAGTAATTTTAAGACTTGTGACCAAATTTCGGCCAAGATTATTCACGAGAGTATTGTTAACATGACCCATTGTTAAAGTAATGTCGAACAACAAAGCAATAGTACCTGGGACATATACGTATCCATTATCTAGCTTCGGAATATTCAAATATAATGTTTGATCATGATCCAATTTGCTCGGGGTTTGTGTAACTCGATGAATTGTTCTTTCAGCTTTTAAAGCAAATGGAAGTTTTCTTTCATAATTTGTATCTAATTGTTGTGATATTGTATTCATTTATATATATTGTATATATAAATATTATAGTTTTATATATATATATTATATATGGATAACAAAATATTATCAAACCATTATTACAATCCACAAGGTTATTGGAAAGGTTATGAAGCAATCGATAAACTAGCTGATTCCACTAATATTGATAAAGCTATTGTACGAAAATGGTTAGAAAAACAAGCGTTATGGCAGATATATCTTCCTAAACCACAATATATTCCTAGATATCATTGGAATGTTGAGCATGTTAATCAAATACATCAAGCAGATTTACTATTTCTGCCTCATGATACTTACAAACGAAAGACGTACAAATATGCTCTTGTTGTTGTTGATATTGCTAGTCGATACATCGATGCAGAAGCCATCACTTCTAAATACTCATCAGAGGTGTCCAGAGGGTTTGAAAGGATATACTCTAGGCGATTGAAATGGCCAAAGACAATTATAATAGATCCTGGTTCTGAATTCATGGGTGATGTAACAAGAATAATGAAAAATAAATCTGTAAGCGTACAGAGATCAGAAGCCAATAACCACAGAGCCCAGGCATTAGTCGAGCGCGCTAATCGAACCATTGCTGAAAAATTGTTTAGTTATCAGTATGCAGAAGAAATGAAAATAGAGAATTCTGAAAGATCACGTGAATGGGTTGAACGATTACCACCTGTTATAAAATCAATAAACAGTGGCGTGAAAAGAATAACAGGAAAAGCTCCCATAGAGGGAATAAAATTGGAAATTGTAAATGAAAATCATGTGAATTATAAAAGACCTGTCGGGATAGAAGAGATTCGTCTTCCTCCTGGTGTCAAAGTTAGATTTCTGTATCAACCTGGTGAATTGGAAGGTGGTAAACAACGAGCAACAGATCCTATTTGGTCATTAGGAATATATGACATAACAAGAGCTGTTGTATCAGCTAATCAACCTGTTTTATATTACCTCTCTAATGGTGCACCAAAGAGAAATTTCGTCAGAGAAGAGTTACAAGTTGTTCCCAAAGATACTGTTAACCCACCTTAATATAATTTGCTTGATTTCTTATAAAACTGTTTATATCAACATCTTTAATATTATGTGTGCATAAATAATCAAGAATACTGTTTTTCATTTCATTATTAATATTATTAATCTTACTATAGTTTTTATAAATAAATTCTATAATATAATCATAAGCCATTCGTATCTGTCTGCATGTATTTGCACCAGTAATCATAATACAACCACGTTCGAAGATAAAGATTGATATGTTCTTTTCTCCATCACAATTATATTTAATATCGACTGACGCATGCTTAATCGGTTCATAATAACAATTTGCATTCTCTTCTAATAAAACTTGGTATAAATTATCTCTATCTATTGAGAACCCAAGATTGAAATTGCTATTAATCATTACAATATTGAATTTATTTGCTTGATCGACAGTTAATTTATCTGGATTGCTAACAAATGGTTTATCTATGATTTTGTTTGTCTTTGGACAATAAACACCTCTTACTTTTTGTAATTCTCGGCATAGGATATCGATAGCTTTATTGCAATCTTCAATATTTCGACACCCAGTCATCTGGATAGTACCATTCCTAAATAGTTTAATATTTATGGTTTTATTTTCTGATATTTGTACTATGATACTTACCTGATTATAGAATGAAACTTTATTTTTTCTCTTATTTATTATTTTTGATAACGATCTATTTCCAATATAATGCCTTACCTCAACAATATTCATTTTATTAAGAGGAAGATACTTAGCAATGTTTTCTAAATTAAAACCTGTATCAAATCCACCCGTTAATGTCATAGTAGATATTGCTAATCCCTCTGGAAGAATTGATGGGTTATAATTTTCTAATTTAATTTTTTTGTATCCATATGCATTTGTATGAATTCCATCATCTAGGATTACACGTTTGTCATCATCTCTTGAAAGGGCTATCTTATTTACAGTCTCTGTATATATTTGATGCTTATGGCTTCTTATAACGTTCATCTTCCTATTATGTTGTACACCATCGAATAAGCATGTTTTATAATCGTCGAATGATATCTCATTACGAACTACTCGTCTTTTTACACCTTTGCAACGGCTGCTAATATAGTCTTCTGTTTTATACGTATATAGTTTTGATCTCAATCCTACAAATTCTGTTATTTCTTGACCAGCCGTCTCGTCTTTCATCATACCTATAACCTTCTTGTTGACCCGCAGCTGTATTCCTTTGTGATCTTCAGGATAATTGCTAGTGTCGAACTTTGATTTGATATCATCTGCAATATCTTTGTAGAAATCTTCCGTTTCGATTTCATACATCAGTGAATCCGTATCTGTAAATAATAGATTTGCCTTTGGTCCCCATTTTTGTTTTATATATTGATAATGAAAATCGTACATAAGATTCTTAGACAAATCGAGAATGCTCATACCAACATATATCGGCTTGTTGAATATCAACTCTGTCCTTCCCATGTGTATAGCCGCTAGATTCTCCGAGAATATTGTACGACTTTTGTAATTCGGTTTATTAATCAATTTGACCGCTTGTTTTTCGTTTGTAATAAGTTTAATATCTTGTCTGTTACGAACATTCTCCATGGTTTTTCCGAACACAGAATTATTCATAAGTTTGAAAAAATCCTTTTCGAAATCGTTCTTTGCTTTTGTCCTAAGATCTGTGTTAAGAGAGATATATTTTTCTAGCCATTTTGATTCTTGGAATTCGATTCCACGATGAATCTTTGTTATTCTCATTCCTAGACTTTCATATAATTTAAGGGTCTCATGGTGAACAACATAATTAGTTTTATTTCCAAGATTAGGTATAAGTTTCTCGACTTTATTAACAGTGATTCTTTCCGGTGCAAGTGGATATTCATTATGCAATCTATGTAATTCAACCGGGTAGCTGAGGTCAACCTCTAGAATACAAGGATGCTTCTTCCAATTATTAATCTCATTTTCATTCATCCATTCAAAATTATTAGTGGGTAAATTCTTAGACATTGCCCACCCATATAGATTATTAGCATCGAGATATTTGATATATTTTGATTCCTTGGTTTTATCGAACGATTCCATATATTTGTTATTAGTCTCTGCATATCGTTTGGTTATAGTTGAAATTCCACCACGGATTCTAGATTCTGTCATTAATAACATATCTGGGTCTGATAACAATTCTAGATTAATTTTGGTCATTCTCAACATAGCATCCCAACTTAGTCCAGGGGCTGTATAATACCAAGCTGGATCTAATTTATAATTATCAATACAAACATCCCTGAAGGTTTCAAATATATCAGATAATAGAATTACATCACTCTTAAGATATAGATCATGGTACTCTCTCATCGTTTGTATATTAAAAGTTTTCCATACTTCCTGAGCATGTTTGTAATCGTTATCGGATATATCACAACTATTCAACTTGCTATAAAATTCTTCTTTTTGCGGTAGTGAAACTTCGTTTAATTTATCAAGCGTGTTAACATAATCATATGGGTAAACGCCTTTTCTTAACAATAAATTAAGTTTTTCACCCTCATTGTTCGGGATAGTTTCGGGATCCCTTTGTCGTGGACACGTGACCGCTCCACGAGGTTCTGTGTAAGTTTGTTTTGAAACTACAAGCAATAATTTACACATCAAAATTAGCTTCTTAATCCAGCAAATCGTAAGTAATTGTGACAAAATTAATGTAAATCGTTTCTTAAATAATTGATTTATCATTTTATTGTGATTTATTGTGTATAAATCTGATTTGTTTATAGTTTTACCGTGATTGTTAAAATAAATCCCACGGGTTGAAAGAATGCTGTTGTCAAGTTGTTTATGTTGACGAACCTCCACAAAGTAAAAGATTTGGATAATAGTTATAAAATACGATGGCTTCAGGAAGAAAAGAAAGGTACGAAGACGAAGACGTAACTACTATGAGTGAATTTAAACAAGAGACTGTCGTAAGTAATGAGTTGATGTTTGTTCAACGAAACGATTGTCCCGATATCACAACACTCCGTGAGGAAAACGCCGTTCGACCACCCATACTTCAAGTACCGAATCCTTTCCAGAGTAACAGTGGTTACAACCTGAGATCCCATCGTGTTTTGAATCCAAGATTTGAAGCCAATGAAGTCGAAAGACAACAACGCAGCTTAGCAGCTGTCTGGTCAAGGGTCACTAAAGACATCGAGACAGAGATTAACCTACAAAAAACAATTATCTGTTCCACTCACGATAATCAAGCTCATAGAGGTTTTCGCCGTCTATTGGAACTATGGAATAAACTTGAGAGAGTTCATCCGCAGTATATTCAAGGTGTCAGAGAAGCAGCACGCCTACAGTTTGTGGAAGAGCGATATCGGGGTTTGAAACGGGAGACTGCGTGTTTGATCGAAGGTTGGAAGAATTCACTGGATACTCAGCAAGAACAAACAAACCACGTGGGTAATGTGCCCCCGAACACCGAAAATCCACCTTTAGCAAGCAGCCCGGTGTCAACTCCACATAGAGAGAAATTTAGAGCTATGTTGCTAACTAAAACAAGATTAGAATTCGCCAGGTCCAGACAAGCTGAGGACGCAGAAATGGCAAGAGCTACGTACGAAATGAACGTTAGGAAGGAACTACTAAGATTGGAAGAGGAAGCTGCGCTGGCCGAGATAGAGTGGAGAGTACAAACTGGGTGTGATCAACAAATCGATGGGGGTAAGTTCAGCACACCCATCACACAAATGTCACACAACACGACGAGACTCCCAATGACAAGCCCTATTCACCAGCAAACAACTCGTCTCACGCTTGATGAACTGTGTCCCCCTAAACATGATGCTAATCCTTTTGTCACGCGCTCCGATGGTCGTAGTAGCATGCGTAATGAACAGTGTCCCCCCGGACATGATGCCAATTCTTTTGTCACGCACTCCGATGGTCGTAGTAGCATGCGTAATGAACAGTGTCCCCCCGCACATGATGCCAATTCTTTTGTCACGCGCGCCGATGGTCGTAGTAGCATGCGTAATGAACAGTGTTCCCCCGGACATGATGCTAATCCCTTTGTCACGCGCTCTGATGGTCGTAGTAGCATGCGTAATGAACAGTGTCCCCCCGGACATGATGCGAATTCTTTTGTCACGCGCTCCGATGGTTGTAGTAGCATGCGTAATGAACAGTGTCCCCCCGGACATGATGTCAATTCCTTTGTCACGCGCTCCGATGGTCGTAGTAGCATGCGTAATGAACTGTGTCCCCCTAAACATGATGCTAATCCTTTTGTCACGCGCTCCGATGGTCGTAGTAGCATGCGTAATGAACAGTGTCCCCCCGGACATGATGCCAATTCTTTTGTCACGCACTCCGATGGTCGTAGTAGCATGCGTAATGAACAGTGTCCCCCCGGACATGATGCCAATTCTTTTGTCACGCGCGCCGATGGTCGTAGTAGCATGCGTAATGAACAGTGTTCCCCCGGACATGATGCTAATCCCTTTGTCACGCGCTCCGATGGTCGTAGTAGCATGCGTAATGAACAGTGTCCCCCCGGACATGATGCGAATTCTTTTGTCACGCGCTCCGATGGTCGTAGTAGCATGCGTAATGAACAGTGTCCCCCGGACATGATGTCAATTCCTTTGTCACGCGCTCCGATGGTCGTAGTAGCGTGCGTAATGAACAGTGTCCCCCCGGATATGATGTTAATAATACTGCTGATGCACGTTGTGACATGCGTAGACCACTTGATACCCTAACTGCGATGTTCAAAATACAACTGCTTAACGGCATAAGGCCAACACCGTTTACTGGAAAACCAAGTGAATTTCCTTTCTTCAAATCTCAAGTCGAGTCGCACCTCGAGGACGATGACCTACTTACAGATACACAACGCCTTGAGTATCTACCCAAGTTCTTAGCCGGAGAAGCGCTCGAAGTGCTAAAAAGAAACAGAGGATGTTCCTATAAGGCAATTATGAAAACACTTGAACTTCGCTATGGGAGACCAATACAGGTGGCGCATTACTGCATAGAAGAACTAACAAATGGCCCAAAGATAAACTACGGTGACAACGTAGCTCTTCTCAACTTCAGTGAGAAACTATACTCCGCTACCAAAGTTCTTAAGGGAGACTACGAGAAGGAAATTAGCGTCGCCACTAATATGAGAAAACTTGTTAATCGTCTGCCTAATGACATGATATCAAAATGGCAGCAAGAGAACTACAAGATAACACAAGCGGGACGAAGCGCCGGACTTGCGGATGTCGCCGCGTTCGTGAAGAAGTACGCAGAGATTAAAAACGACCCCGTTTTTGGCGTACAGAAGAAGGATCCAAAGGACTCAAAACCTACCGAAAGACGCCCGGCTTCAGGCCAGAGGAGGCAAGCTACACTCACCGCAACGTCTGTCAAAGAACCTGTCGACAAAACCGCTGGCTGTCAAATCTGTGGCGGAAACGCACATAACCTAACTAAATGCCCGGTGATTCAACAATGTGATAAGGCAGCAGTAAGACGGCAATACGCAGCTTCGTATGGCTATTGTTTCAACTGCGGTCAAGCAAGACCTGGTCACGGCAGTGCCAATTGCCCATCTCTACCATCATGCAAACAATGTACTGCACCCCACCTCGACATTTTGCATCTCGAGCGGAAACGGATGAAGAATTCCACCTCCGCGACATCCAAGCCGGAAATAGGTGACAAGCAGGCAAGTCCTACCACAACAACGCCAAGCAACCCAGCACCAAAGACTGACGATCCAAAGGGCACGAACGCGACTCCAAAGACTAACAGCTCGAAGAACACTAACAATAAGACTACCAATGTCACTGCTGGCGCGTCTACCGTGAAGACCCACGTACTGCTTAATATTCTGCCGGTAACCATAACGACGGAAGATGGCCGCGCCGCCACAACCTACGCATTCCTAGATAATGGATGTACTGACACGTTGATTGACCGCGAGTTGGCCGACCACTTAGAGTTAAACGGCTCCCCAGAAGATTTGGAAGTAAACACCATCACGAACAACCACGTTGATATACGTTCTGAAAGGGTAAAATTCAAACTGTCAGCAGCTGACGGCACTGGACAAGACCTAGATGTAGAGGGCGCGTACATTCTTCCCGCACTTAACTTAGCTGTACCAGAATTACCTGATGAGATTGATTTATCGCAATATTCCCATCTAAACGACTTACAGTTTCCACAAGTTGGCATACGCCGCGTCTCTATCATTGTTGGAAGTAACTTACCGAATGCTCATGTCCAAAGTGAAGTTAGAGTACCCGAAGACCCTGGAAATGGCCTGTTTGGATTCCGTCATCCACTGGGATGGAGTATCGCAGGACCTATTAGTCAGAGATCGCACAGATCACTTCTTAATTGCACCATGCTGGATCGTCGACTGGATGATCAGGTGGAGAAGTTTTGGCGACTAGAAACTAATGGAGCTCTGAAGGTCAACGAAACAGGACTATCTGAGGATGACAAACGTGCGCTTCGAATCATCGAAGAAACTTCACAATACTCTGAAGGGCATTACGAGGTTGGTTTGTTGTGGAAGCACGATAATCCTAAGCTACCTCGTAGTCGAGCAACAGCGGAGAAACGACTGGCATCCCTGAAACGTAGGCTAACCAACCCAAGTAATGCAGATGTTGCTACCAAGTATCGTGAGGTAATGACCGACTACATAAGCAAGGGATATGCCCGCAAACTAGATTCAGAAGAAGCAGATCGTGACGGTGGCCGGTGCTGGTAACTACCACACCATCCCGTACTTAATCCCAATAAGCCTGGAAAGGTACGTATTGTATTTGACGCTGCAGCAGAGACGGAAGGCACCTCCCTCAATAAGAACCTACTCCAGGGACCTGATATGACCAATAACCTCACAGGTGTGTTACTGCGCTTTCGTCAAGGTACTGTGGCTTTCGCAGCTGATGTAGAGGCCATGTTTCACCAAGTGCGAGTGAAACCTGAAGACCAAGACGCGCTAAGATTCCTTTGGTGGAACAATGGCTTCGATCAGGAACCAGATGTGTACGTAATGCAAGTTCATATTTTTGGTGCTACCTGTTCACCTTGCATAGCGAACTCTGTTCTTAAGAGAGCAGCTACTGACAGCGCAGAAGATTTCTCCCCAAAGACAGTCACAGCAGTCCACCAAAACTTCTATGTTGATGACGCCTTAGTATCTACCAACGATGAGGAATCCGCAATACAACTTGCATCCGAGATGACGGAGATTCTTGACCGTGGCGGATTTCGCTTGACAAAGTTTACGTCAAATAATAAGGAAGTGCTGTCAACGATTCCCAGAGAAAGAAGAGCAAATCCGAACCTCAACTTGGACCTAGATGAGCTTCCCGTTGAAAGGGCGCTTGGAGTCAGGTGGTGGGCGGAAACAGACGAACTAGGTTTTGAAGTTAAAGACCTTGGTCGCCCAGAAACAAAGAGGGGTATCCTGTCCACTGTTTGTTCCTTATATGACCCGATTGGATTTGCAGCTCCCGTGGTTCTGTCAGCGAAAACACTTGTACAAGACCTCTGGAGGTTAAATGTTTCATGGGATCAGCCACTCGAACCTGAACATCTGCAGCGATGGAGGAGTTGCAAGGAGCTACTCCCTTCATTAGCGATGTTGCGCATCCCTCGAAGTTATTTCTTACCTGATCTTAATGATGCGTCAGCATGCCAGATTGGTCTACACCATTTCTCAGATGCCTCTGAGGTCGGGTATGGAACTGCCTCTTACTTGAGAATCCAATATCCAGACGAAAGTGTTCACTGCACCCTTGTTATGGGCAAGGCTAGAAACGCTCCGTTGAAGTTCACAAGTATCCCCAGACTGGAGCTTCAAGCTGCTGTACTGGCTACTCGTGTTAATGGCACGTTACATCGCGAGCTCGAGTTACCAATCCAACAAACTCGCTATTGGACAGACAGCGAAATCGTTCTTCATTATCTCAGAAGTAAAACTCGTAGATTCAAGACCTTTGTCGCTAACAGAATTGAGGAAATCAAGGAGAGCTCCATGGTAGACGAATGGCGACACGTTCCCGGCACGCTGAACCCTGCGGATGACGCGTCGAGAGGGATTCTTCCCAGTGACCTGACACCGACTCATCGTTGGCTTCACGGTCCAGACTTCTTGTGGCAACCTAATTCGCATTGGCCTAAGTCTATTGAAGTAGACCTCGAAGTTCCTGCTGAGTTGCTAGAAGTTAAAGGAGAGGGAAAAAGGCAGATCAACCCAAATGTCATACTGACCCAAGGAGAAACAGCAACCAGTGATAGCAATCCTGAAAGGATTCTACAGATGATAAACAGTTGTTCGGACTGGACTGTGCTCCGACGACGCATTGCTTGGCTTCAACGCTTTGTTAAATATGTGGCTGACCGCAGAACAGTCCCCACTGGCGAACTTACTGCTGACGACTACGAGAACGCCACAACCGCAATTATTAGAATAGCGCAGAAATCAGCTTACCAATCTGAGATTAATGACCTCACAAAGAATGTTGCAACGAAGACCACCAGTAAGATCGCAAGTTTCAATCCAGTGCTTGACACCAATGGTTTGATCCGATGCAGTGGACGTGCAAGAAATGCTCCTACAACCTCACACCGACAGATTATAGTACCAAGAGGTCACGTGGCACAGCTCATAGTCAAGTTTACACACACGACGATTGGGCATCTTGGTCGAGAGCATGTACTAGCAAAGCTTCGGGAACGATTCTGGATCCCCAAAGCAAGGGTTGTGATCCGTTCTGTCCTTAGCCATTGTATTACATGTAAGAAGCTAAACGCCAAGCCCATTGTTCAGCAGATGGCTCCTCTCCCGAAGGACCGGGTTACTGCCTTCGAGCCTCCCTTCTGCTACACAGGAATGGATTTCTTCGGTCCAATGCACGTGAAACATGGTAGAGGGACCGCCAAGAGGTGGTGTTGTTTGTTTACATGCTTAAATACTAGAAGTGTCCACTTGGAGCTCGTCAATTCTCTTGACACAGACGACTTCATTCTATGCCTCAGACGTTTCTTAAACCGAAGAGGTGACATAACTCACTTGAGATGCGACAGAGGTACGAACTTTGTTGGGGCTGAGCGAGAGCTCAGAGAAGGCCTTCAACAATGGAATCAAGCCCAGATCGAGCGGGAGCTCTCCCAAAGAGGATGTAGGTGGATATTTCAACCCCCTACTGCATCAAGTATGTCAGGAGTCTGGGAAAGACTAGTTCGAAGTGCCAAGTGCGTAATCAAGGCAACCATTGGTCTACAAACTCTTACAGACCCCGCTCTCTATACACTACTTACTGAAGTTGAGCGTATCCTAAATGGACGAGCACTTACAGCTAACTCCGACGATCCCGAAGACTTACAAGCGCTTACACCAGCCCATTTTCTGATGCAGAGGAAAACAATGAGTCTTCCGCCGGGTCTATTTGACGAGAATGACCTTTACCACAGAAGGAAGTGGAGACAAATCCAGTACATGGCCAACGTATTTTGGAGAAGGTGGCTAAAGGAGTATATACCAATTTTACAGCAGAGATCTAAATGGCTCAAAGCGTTTCCCAACCTGAAGACAAACGCTCTGGTCCTACTTGTAGACCACACTACTCCCAGAGGACGCTGGCTCCTTGGCCGAGTTCTGGAGACCTACCCTGGACCTGATGGAATGGTGCGTACCGTCAAGGTCAAGACGAAGAATGGGGAACTTGTACGTCCCATACAGAAGCTGTGCCTGTTAGAAGGAGACTTGACAGCTACACATTAGACTCTATAAATCGTTCGATTTGTTATAATTAATATTGTTAAGTTGAGACTTCCTTATAGTCGCCTCAAGGTGGCCGGTATGTTCGGGATAGTTTCGGGATCCCTTTGTCGTGGACACGTGACCGCTCCACGAGGTTCTGTGTAAGTTTGTTTTGAAACTACATGCAATAATTTACACATCAAAATTAGCTTCTTAATCCAGCAAATCGTAAGTAATTGTGACAAAATTAATGTAAATCGTTTCTTAAATAATTGATTTATCATTTTATTGTGATTTATTGTGTATAAATCTGATTTGTTTATAGTTTTACCGTGATTGTTAAAATAAATCCCACGGGTTGAAAGAATGCTGTTGTCAAGTTGTTTATGTTGACGAACCTCCACACTCATAAAATTGTTTCATATTTTTGAAATTATCATTTTCTAAGTTGCCGACTAGCAAATCCAAGCTTGACGACATGAATTTGAAACTGTCTATGAATCTTATCTGTCGTTTAACATTGCGAGTCTTACCGTTTTTATCCACAAAAGTATCAACTATGATCTCCTTTGTGAAACTGATATACTTCTCCTCATTATTTGGTATACAATTAATTTCACCTTGTGTAACACCGAGATTTTTAATAAATAAATGTGCATCATATCCGGCTAGATTATGAAATATAACTGGTATATGCTTCGGTATTTGATAGTTCAGATTGCAATTATTATGAGCAGCTCCTCTATATTCACCTGTGAGATGATTGTGGTCCAATACCTTATCACCGTTTAATTCTTCATCACATATATAACATTTCACAGCTTTATCATAATTAATTTTATCCTGTTCAGTCATTTTAACCTTTTTATTATAATGGAATTTCCCATATATATTTCGAACTGTTTTTTCTATTGATTGAACAAATAATTGACCAAGATCCTCATCCTCTGTCTTAGCCGTGTAACTAAATATTTTGGGTTTATACAAGTTATCATCATAACATTTCACCATGTAGCAATATCCTGATGGTTTATGAGATTGATACTGTTGTGTATATGATTTGTTACCTTCTGGTTGGCATGTATCGATGGCTTCAGTGATACATTCGAAATCAGCATATATAACAAATGGTACACGCATACTGTGGTTATAGTTCTTAAAAGATAGTATTGAATCTTGTTTTGGTAGTACTATTTTCACAGCATCATGGTTCTTACAATATTCAGAATGTTTACTGAGGGTCTCTTCTGTTCTGAATGAATTTAGACATCTTGGGCAGAAGAACCGTCTATGCTCATTATTTGTCGTTTGAGAAGATAATAGTCGGCTCATATTTTTTATCCAACAATAGTGATTTGTCTTATCGTTTGATATCATGAGTAAATTAATAGTTTGTTTGCTATCCTCATTGTTACTTATTCTTATTGGGTATATCTGCTCATTTTCATAACCATATACGTTAATTCCATATTCCGAATTATTATTCTCGAACAAACCTATCTTATCGATTTGAACTGGGAATTCAATACCCTCCCAATTGAATTTTTCAGCGTTTAATTTCATAACTTTCGAAATACGTTCCAAATCTCTTTTTGCAGGATAAACCGCTGTTGTAATTGCCCATTTGAAACATTGATTATCCTCATTCTCTGGGTTAACTATTGCCTTTTTCAATTTAAGCGACACCGGTAGTTCAATCCAAGATCTTGCTACTAGGGGTTTAAATTTATCAACATGAAGATCAAGATTGACAATATTGTTGAATATCCATCCTGAACCCATATTCTGGAAATTAGCAATCTTCTCTAATATTTGTCCTGTTGATGTATTATACAAATTATTAATATTGGTTGCTTGTGTAATTATAAATATATCACTATGAAAATAGCTGTACGTATATATTAATTCATTGTTATGTTGTCTTTTGTAAAATTCTATTTCTAAAATAAGTTTAATCTTGATTGGTTTTTGTGTATTGTTAATAGTTTGTAGTATAACGATTCTATTATTTTCAAGGAACGTTTTAGGATCGGTTTTAGCATCTCCTTTTATTCTGAAAGTTGTTAGGAAACCTTTTATAGCTGAATCAATCTTGGTTATTATTGTTTGTTTCCTAGCTGGTTTATTATAAATCTCATTTACAACCTTCTTCAGTTCTTCTAAGCGTATGTTAACGGGTTTCTTTTCATTTTCTGGTATATAATTTATAATCCAGTCTGCGAACATGTTGATCTCTTTCTGGATGTTTTTTGCATCAGATTTAGCCTGTGTTGTGCTAATCATAGTTGCTTTCACCGGTTTTAATACTGGTATGTTGATTTCTGGCACTGGTGTGTCTAAAATATTTGTTGTCATATTTATATATAAATGTTTTTTCATTTATATATAATAAATAATTATTTCTTTAAGTGTTAACGAAATATTTTATAATTTTTTATAATTCATATTTGTCAAATCATTAATTATAACGCAATATCTATTGTTTCTCAGCCCCCACAATCTTATTATTAGGGTTTATTTCATCACTTGGAATATCTTCTTTAGCAATATACTCAAATCTATATCGTTTTCCATCTTTTTTGGAAATATCCGTTCTCACATGGTTTTTACCTTCGCAAGCCATCTTAACCAGCCCAGCATTAATAGATAGCTCCTGTTGTGCAGAATATAGACTTTTAAAATATTTTTCATCTCCAGATTCAACATTAATAGCTTTCACACATCTTCTATTAGCATGGTTTTTACTCGCAAATGAATAATCTCGATTTTTAGCAGCTTTTTTATTATTTTGTGATGTAGTAAATAACTGTAAATTTTCTAACCTGTTATCGGTCTTTATATTATTAATATGATCAATAACCAAACCATCACCAACCACTCCATTATAACACTCCCAAATGAATCGATGGGTGTGGTATGTTTTATTTTGACCTCCGACTTTCCTAACATTTATTCGAAAATACCCAGTATTTGTTATATTTCCTTTCATAGGAATCAACTTAGTTATATTTATAACATAACCATTTTTATTACCCGCATATAAGTTGTATATTGGGTGTAAATTATATGATTCACCGTTTAAAATAATTTTATCTTGTTCAACCATTTCTTAATATATAATATACTTTTGTCTTTAAGGCTTAACTGTTATATTTCAATTTTTATATTTCTATTATTAATTTCATCATCACTAAAATCATCTTTATCATCGCTTATAAAACTATAGTTTGAATCTATAAAAAATTCACAAAGTTTAACTTCAACCATATATTTTTCATTTTTATCATATAATTCATAATTCTTATAAAATTCATTTTTGCTTGTGCCATAAGTCCCAATAACAATTTTGGTTAACTTTTTATAGTGAATATTAATAGAATATGAAAAGTCTTCGCTACAAACCAAAGTACACCGACAAAGCAATTCATCAAATTTAATATAATCATCTGTTATTTCCTTAATTTTATAAAATTCAATTTCTCTATAGCTATTATATAAAACAACAATATCACCTATTTGAGCATCTTTAATATTCATGTTTTTCTTATTTTTATAAATGTGTTTTACCTTTAAGCGTTAATCAATAATAAAAAAAATTATAATTATTTTTATACACCACGGCTGTGTCAGTCTTTATACAACCTAAATCGACAACCTAAATCAACAACCTATATTTGCTAAACCTATATTTGTTACAACCTAAATCAACAACCTATATTTCACAACCTATATTTCACAACCTATATTTGCTAAACCTATATTTGCTAAACCTATATTTGCTAAACCTATATTTCTTTAATAATAACGATTGTGATTATTAAAGAAAATATTCTCTTGTGAAATCACCTTGTAAATATTTTGGATGACGTCACGGCACAGCTGTGCCGGTCTTGAATATTCAGTTCTGAAAATCACCCTTGTAAATATTAATGAAATCAACCCTGAAATACAGAATTTGACCTTTGACCTTGACCTTGACCTTTGACCTTGACCTTTAATGTGAAGGTCTTTAATAATCGGTGAAAATCACCCTTGTAAATATTTTTGAAATACAGAATTTGAGCACAATATTTTTTATTAGGCAAAATGCGCCAGAACCGGTAATTCACTACTACTGGTGTAGTGAAACCAGGGATAGGTCATTATTGCCAAGAACACTGTTCAGTAAGCTTGAAAAGAATCGTAACGTATTATTAATTCGAAGTTCTTTCGTTTTTGTTATCATCACCTCCATTTCTTCAGGTACGTTACTATATTATATATAATATCTACTTTATTTGTCCCATTTTATTTAGTTATTTGTAATTTTGCGAATCGCAAAGCCGGATTTATGGAAAAGGGCGTTCCCAAGGTTCTCATTCTCGGCCATTCTTTTGTAAAGCGTTTTTATCGGGATGTCCGTTCTTCTCACATTCCACACGCGGACGTTCATATGGGACTACAGGACGTCGCCAATATCCATTTTCATGGTATAGGGGGACGAACAGTATCAAAACTTGTTCAACACGATCTGCGTGTGGTTAGCCGCCTTTGTCCCCAGATCATAATATTGGAAATTGGTACAAACGACTTGACTTCCATTTCACCCGAGAAAGTCGGTTCATCTATTGAAGAACTTGTCGATATGCTTATTTCCAAGTACGCTGTTTCTGTTGTGTGCGTTTGCCACGTAATCCCTCGGGGTGGGTCCAGCGAGCAGGCGCTTACTTTTTCTCATAAAGCGTGCATCCTTTGCCAATACCTCGACGTGGTTATTGAGCCTTTTCATAGCGCTTTTTGTTGGCGCCACACGGCGTTTACTAGCTTTCGCAAACAGCTTTATCTTGAGGACGCCGTTCATCTTAATATCAAAGGTCAGTCCTACTTATACCGTAGTTATAGGGGGGCAATATTGAAAGCTTTAAAATATTTATAGCAGTCATATATACTTGTTTTTACGCACTACCTCTCTGTCATAGTCATTATCATTATCAGTTATACCATCACCACCATTTGTGGTTTTCTTACTGTACGAGACCCAGTTGGTCTCGTTATTGTAATGCTTGCAGAATAGCCATGTATGCGTTTCCAATTGACCGCGTTGGCTTTATTCTTTATTGTCTGAGTGAGTGTCCTATGACCCCTCGGTGATTTAGTAAGGGACTTGCTGTTAAATTGCGTCGACCTTTGTTGTCTGACATGGCTTGTCCCCTTACGTTATTGTCTTGCAGTGGGATTTGGCTACATTATCGTTTATTAATTGGTTTTGTATTCTTTCTGCCGTTGAATTCCTTTTATTGCAGATAAGATATGATGCTAAGATCACGCCAGGTACCCCACAAACGCACTGGTTCTCAGACCAGCCAAGGCAATCCCCACAAGAAACGCAAATCGCAATCTCCACGTGGCACACGTGCGACGTCACAGGATGCGCCCATCGAGAACGACACGCTCGCACGTGTAACTGCCAGGGTCACCCAAAACGTGATCCAGGAGTTAGCTAAAGTCATGAACATTCCGTCACTTCCGTCGACCAACGCCATAGCCGATAAGGAGCTGGAGCCCATTCCTGTGGTTGTAGTTCCGGAGAGGTCAGATTCACTCTCCCATACAGGTGAGCTGGCGAATCCATTCATATCCAGCAGCCTAGCAATCGACGCGCGGGTTACCGAGAAAGTAAAGCACAAGATTTGGAACCACGAGTACGTGGATTTCGCCGCACTTTTGACTAATCCATCAGCGCCAACGAGGTATCGTGTCTCGTTAGATAATGCCGAGGCTAGTCTTACATTAGAACCGGCTGATAGGTTGCGTAAAATTCTCAACATTGATACGTGGCTCAGTGCCTTTCATATATTTGTAGGGGTATATACATCGAAATATCCTCACGATGCCCCGGCACTCATGAAGTACGGGTCCCTTATCCGTGATTTGGCGGCAAGAGGGCAGAATTGGCGTTTTTATGATGAAAACTTTTGGTTTATTCGCCAGTCTCACGTCCATTCTCTCCCTTGGGGCTCGATCCATAGCGAATTGTGGCTCCGGGCACATGTACAGTCGGTAAAACCTGTCAGTTCGCTTCCCACACGAAGTAAAAACGATCGCCACGCTCCCATTCCCCGAGGATATTGTTACAAATATCACCGTGGAATGCATTGTGTGGGTTGCAATTTTAGCCATTCATGTTTCAAGTGTCACAAGGATCATTCCGCCAATAATTGTCATTTTCGTTCCTCCGGGCACAGTGGATCTAGTCCCAACACTAACAAACCTCTGTCCGCCAAATCCCCCAAACCTTCCAACCCCGGTGCGGGTAGATAGACTTCTCTCACTGCTAGCGGGCTATGATTCATTGTTTATTGAGTTTTTACGTTCAGGGTTTTCAGTGGGTTTTAGAATTCATTTCGAGGGCGAATTAACTGTGATTCAACCCAAGAATTTAGTTTCAGCACTAGAGCAGCCATCGGTTGTCGACGCTAAATTGCAAAAAGAGATCGACGCAAATAGGATAGCTGGAACTTTTTTATGGCATGCCCTTTCCTAAGTTTCAGATATCACCCTTAGGGGTTGTTCCTAAGAAAATTCCAGGTGATTTTCGCTTAATTCATCACTTATCGTATCCCAAGGGCCTTTCTATTAATGACGGCATTTTTCCCGACCATAGCACTGTTTCATATGCAAAAATAGAAGATGCAATTCAGTTAGTTAAAAAGGTTGGTAAAGGTTGTTACTTGGCTAAAACCGACATTAAGAGCGCTTTTCGCATAATACCAATTCATCCCAATGATTATCACCCTTTGGGTATGAAGTGGAAAGGTGTTTATTATTATGATCGTTGTATGCCTATGGGCTGCTCTAGTTCATGCAAAACGTTTGAAATAGTGAGCACCGCCGTTGAATGGATAGCTCGCAATAAGCTGGCGATTAAGCTAATACTACATCTGTTGGACGACTTTTTGATTGTTAATTCTTCTCCTAAAGTATACAAACTTGTTCGTATTTGGGCATTCCAATAGCCCCCGAAAAAACAGTTGGTCCGTCAACCATTTTGTCATTTGCAGGAATTGAGCTAGACTCTATAGCTATGGAGGCTCGCTTACCACTTGACAAAGTCGAAAAATGCATCCAGCTTATTTCGGGTTTTCTTAGGCGTAAGAAAGTTTCTCTGAAGGAATTGCAGTCATTAATTGGTCTGCTTAATTTCGCTTGCTCAGTTTTCAAGCCGGGTCGAGCGTTTTTACGACGTTTAATTGACCTTACAATGGGAATTAAGTTCGGTCATTACTTACTTCGTCTCACGAAAGTTGTCAAGGACGATTTACGTACTTGGCTATCATTTCTGTCTAATTTCAACGGCCACTCCTTTTTCTTAAGTGATCAATGGCTTAACTCTTATAAATTGAACTTATTTACGGACGCTTCCGGTGCCCTAGGTTTTGGAGCTATTTTTGGTAGGCATTGGTGTTACGGTAAATGGCTTATCGCAATATTGCCATGTTGGAATTTTATCCTATTGTTCTCAGTCTTTACTTATGGGGGCAAGAGATGAGAAATAACTGTATACTATTTTTCACAGATAACGAAGCTCTTGTTCATGTCATTAATAAGCAATCATGTAAGGATAAACATCTGATGACCTTTGTTCGTCGACTTGTGTTAATTTGCCTACGCAATAATATTGTATTTCGAGCTAAACATGTGCAAGGCTCTCGTAATATATTAGCAGATTCTTTATCTCGCCTACAGTTCCCCAATTTTCTCCGTTTGGCACCAGCGTATATGGACAAATCGCCCACGGAAATTCCTCTTCACCTGCAGCCTCGGAACTGGCAGTCATCGTTTCGCGACTAATTAGTTCCAGTCTGCAACCATCTTCTATGCCGACATATCGTCGTTCGTGGAGTTTATTTTATTCCTTTTTTCACACCACTTTTCCCGGAGTCCCTGTAGTTCTTCCTATTTCGGCACCTCACTTAGCTTTATTTATAGCATACCTTTATGATCGCAACTATGCCTCGTCCACGGTGAATACTTATATATCTGCGTTAAGTTACTCTCACAAATTATTCGGATTTGAGGATCCCTCGAAAGTATTTTTTATCGTCCAGATGCTTAAAGGTTATGGTAAGCTCACTTTCAGCCTCGACAGTCGATTACCTATCACACGGCCTATTTTACACCGATTATTAAATATTGCTTCCGATTGCCTCCGTACGAGCTGTGTTTATTCCGGGCTATGTGCTCCTTGGCCTTTCACGCTTTTCTACGCGTCGGTGAGATGGCGATAACAAATCACGATAACGCTATACTAACTGTTGACAGCCTAACTAAGCTTGTTAACTCTCATAACCACGTTGTGTCTATTCAGGTCACATTTCGCCGCTATAAACACAACTACAGTCAGCCTCCTTTTTCGTTGACGCTGCAGCGACAATTCAGTTTTTGTCCCGTTCAATATCTCCTTGATTATTTGGATTATCGTGGTTCCGCACCAGGTGCATTATTCATTTTGAAAGACCTACCAGCTACTCGAAAATATTTTTGTGACTTGCTTACCATGGCAATTAAGCGTTGTGGACTCAATCCTTCTCGCTACAAAGGTCATAGCTTTCGGATCGAAGCTGCTTCTGATGCTGCAGAAAGAGGTATGTCCGACACGCAAATTCGTACTTTGGGCCGATGGAAGTCTAATGCATTTTTACGCTATATCCGCGTATCATCATTACCGTCTTCACGGTAATTTCTCTTATGCCAGTATCAACGATCGCCAATATATACTATAATACAGTATATTATACTTATAGCTTAGTTTTATCGCATTACAGTGATTGAGAATATTTAGAAGTGACTGACAGGGGCCAGCATTTCTGAATATTCTGCCTTCAAGCCCGATTTACTTTGTTTATATTACAGTTCTTGACTCAATTTAGAAGTGACTGACAGGGGCCAGCAGTTCTGAATATTGGATTTAAAGCACGACTTACTGTGTTTTATTATAGTTTTTGTTCAAATTTAGAAGTGACCGACACGGGTCGGCATCTCTAATTTTGCTCGTCATTTCCTTCATGTTAATCACGACAATTTTGAAGTACCACTTTCTAATTTCTCACCATTGCTGCAATTTCCTCGTGTGGGGCGGCATCATTATCTCAATGATGCTTTGGCCTTTTGTTTGCCCACACCTTACTGGTCCATTTTAAATTTTACATTGTAACCATTATTTAGTCAAATTGTTATCAAATTTTTACATTAAACATGGCTTTGAGGGATGCTACCTCATAGCCATTAACTCCATATCAGATGTGTTGTCCTTATTTGTCAGACCAGTAAACAAGCTCGTTAATTGCAGCAACGGCGAGAAATACTTTAATTTAATATAATTACCTTATCACAAGGCAGTGAAAACATTAAAAAAAAAAATTGTAAAAACTGACAAAAAGAGTGCGATAAAATAATAGTTGTAATCTAAGGACACATCAAAGACTAGCTGATCGATGTTTTCATTAAAATGCCTTCATTCATTCATTTATTAGCGTTTTTTAAACATCTATGGTCATTTATCCATGCATTCTCAGTTCTTGGCTGTTTTCTCAAATATCCATGCATATGTTGCTAGACGTTTAACGAAAGTACTCTTAGAAAACATATAATTCCAAGTTTTGTTTGTTTGTTTTTGTCTTTCGAGTTCAAAATGCAAGGGTTTTTGAAGCAATTGAATGGCTTCTCAAAAGTTCGCAACTTAATTCCCGACATTTCGTCTCCGCTCGTCTTGGTTAGAACTTAGATTTAAAAAAAATTTAAATACAAGAAATTACAAGCAATGTATCTCAGTCGTTTACTTCAATTTTTTTCTTACAACACTTTAGAAGGGAAAAAAAAAAAAACAATTGAGCGATGAAAACGCTTGGCAATTAATGCGCCCCTAATTTCTAAAACACAATGTCAGCTGCCTAAAAATCTTCTCAAAGTTTTTCCTATTAAAAGCGTCCTTAATTCTTTGAGAAATTTTACATAAAAAATCGAAGTGCGCTAAAATAGTTGTGTTCAGTAATTCGATTAATTTGCATAAGAACATATCAAAGACTTGCTGAACGATATTGAAATTTTTATCTGAAGTCTAGTGAATTCAACTTTAATATACATAATGACTATAGATACGATAATCTGGGAACTAAATGTCCTTTTAGATGTTTTTTTCTTTTTATGAAAAATAACTATATTTCAGTGGCTGAAATCATTGAGGCATGCAAGGGTACAATATGCTAATTAGACAGAAGTGCACATTTTCAGCAACTGACTTCTACAATTTTACGGCTATAATACCGCGCACAAAATTATTTATCCAGATTGATTTTACTTGTATGGCAAAATATATTATCTCATCTATAGATGAAAAAGTATTTATTGGGAAATCTATCGGTATCACATGGAGAAAAGTTTGATTATTTTTGAAAGTTTGAAAATTATCGTCTGGAAATAAATAAATTTCAAAATTAAAAGAAATACCAAAAGATCTGAAAATCGACCAAGAACTAGTTAAAATGTCCCTTAACAATTTTCTCAAGAAGAATAGTGAAATATTGATTATTTTGGTTACTATCAGACGTCAAAGTGCAGCTATATTTTTGATCGAAAATTATCAAAATGTATCGAAAACGTATTTCTTCGATTTTAAAATATGAGCCAAAACTAGAATTGGGCCGTTGCCACGATTTTTGAATGTTTGGTCGTTACTGAGTACCGTTCTTAAGTAACTTTATAAGGCAATAAATCCTTCCATGGTTTGACAAATTGTTTTTGTTGGTAGCTTTTGTCCGTTTTTGTTGGAAAAACTGAAACTCAGAAATTGGAAAAGTTTTGGTAGAGCAAACCTATGTTTTCTCGTTTTCTCGTTTTTCGAAGTTTATAAATGCCATTTCTATCTATTCTCGTTTATTAATTACGAGTAATAACTTAAATTTGTTTTAAAATGAGATCGTTTTGGTCTAGTTTTACAAGTTTGGATCTCGTGATTATTTGCAGTTGTTTTGTGGCGGCTTAATTTGGATGTACTTTCACACTCTAACATCAAATTCTCAAGAAAGAAAGAAAGTTTAGATTGTGTGATTTGCCGTGAAGATCTGACGACCTATTGTATTGAACAAGTTAACTTTCATGCCCAATTCTTGACAGTGGACAAAAAACAATTGAAGAAAAACGTTAGTAAGAAAAAAAACACAAAGACAAATCGAATGAGAATTTCTGTGGTCTGTATTCTCATCAACCTCTTCGTCCATGAAAATGTTTTGAAGATGTAGAAACCAAAAAAAAAAAAAAAAAAAATTCAGTTGTTCAATCCTGAAAACCCAGCTACTCAGTCGATCCGCGATATTAATAACAGGAGGAGGATATTAACCGGTCGGCAAGTGCGCCGTATAACCAATCAGATTGCTCCATTTGTTAGTGTCCAGACTCCAAGATTCACGGCCATGTAATAAGAAAATGTTATCAAATAAGGTGAATACTAAAAAAATCATAAAGATGGTCATAAAAATTAAATTGAGCATGAGCACTCGAGCTACTGCAAATGTCCACATTTTGATCCCACATTTCAGGACCAGCGAACAGGTGTCTAGTGGGAGACTGCTAATTCTTTAAAACCTTCAAAGCTGGTGAAGGTTTATGGCGAAATGTTCAAACTGAGATCTTTGTTAGTCCCACGAACCGATTTACTGTCAGGTGTTTAACAACCAAAGTGTCAATACCACGCAAAGTTTGCGCCACTAATGTTGATCTCGTTCCTGTCCTGCAGTGTCATTTTAATGCGTTCAATTTATATAATGTTTTTTTATTAATGTATATCATATATTTTGTAAAAAACAGGTGGATAAAACAGCGTACCATGTCGCACGAACCATCGATCCGCCTCGATAATTAAGCAATAAAGGATGGATTTCCGTGTTTTATCGGTGAAATAATGCACGCGGGATGTTTGGGAGAACACGAAAAGAGGCCTAAGAAAATTTTTGGCCTTTTTGAGTGTTCTCCCAAACATCCCAAGTGCATTATTTCACCGATAAAACACAGAAATCCATCCTTTATTGCTTTTATAATATAGAAAGTAATTTTTAAACAAATTTGAGATGCTTTTAATGCAAGCGAAAAATTTTACTCTGCTGATGAGAAGCTCAATTCTCTCAAAGTGTTAGAATCGACCAATCAGATTACTCGTTATAAGGGAAAGGCCAAAAGATTTCAAAACTTTTGCTTGAAGATCGTACAGGAGAGAATACTAAATCTCAATTATTTGGCTCTAACATGTTTTTTCTCGTGTTTTTACAAAGACCAAGGTTTTTTTAACTGTTGAAAATATTCTACACGAAAGGAATATGGATAAATTGACATGTGAGATGGTAAATCGGTCGGAGTTGTTGTGAAAAGCATGATCATGTTAGCCAGTTGGTCGCTTGCTTGAGGGGAAATTTCTTGATTACTTTATCGCTACAAAAACTATAACTTGAAGAAAACCTCAATCAAACCATCTTAAGCATATGATTCCTTAGCTTTCTTGGTAAAGACCTCTGCGATGTGGACAATTTGAGAGGGATTTTAAGCATGTTTTCTCGACGAAATTTGGAGATTATCGGACAACTCCAGGTAAACCAGTTTCAACGTCCAAAAGTTTGTGTTTCATCGCTTTTATTGAATGATTCTAAATATTTTTGCAGATACAAAAACGTCTGTTATATGATAAAGAATTGTTCTTCTGTATTTAAAATGTTTATTTGTTTAATTGACGAGTTTTTGTGATATTTTTACACTTAAATTGTTCGTATTTATCAGATTCATGCTTTCCCACGGCAATGCTTCACTTCGCTTTGAATGTTTGTCACACAAACTCCAGTTTTTTGTTTTTGAAAATCACAGTTATTTAATATAACAACGTGAACTGCATTTATGTGAATTTTTCTTCAATTTTGTAAACTAAAATGCATTTTATTACGAAACTGGGTTACACTGAGTGAGTTGATGCTCCTAGTAGTTGGATGTAGTCTTTCAATAGTTTTATTCATGAAATAAAGACAAATTCGCCGTGTTTTCATGTGTTTGTTATTGTGTCATGTATGACTTGTTTTGTTTTGCAATTGAATTAAATTTAGTGAATTTTATCGCAACAAAAAGCTATTTTCTCCATTTTCTCCTACCATTTTGGAAAAAATATTGAGCTTTGAAGTTTGCCAGTTCCTTTGAGAGCGTGCTTTTACCGGTGAAATAATGCACGCTCGTCGACCAATCAGAGCGCGCGTAAGAATGAGTCTATATTATAATCAACAATAACGTATGGGAAAAGAGTTTCACAATCATATTACTCTACTAACTCATTCTCTGTTCTAAGGACTTTGTATAAATAAAGGTTTAACTTTTCAGTAGCAAACTTCTTTACTAATGGGCAATCAAACAGGTTGGCATTGTTACTTTCGTTGGTGTCAGCTGGCAAACGATCAAGCTTTTAAATGTCAACAGTGCAGTGGCAAAAGCAACCATCAGTCTTTAAATGTGCTATCTTGTTATGTAAGACATCTTAAGTAGTAAGCAAGTGCATGATGCAGTTCGTCACTTTGACGCTGCCACTGAGTGAGTCAGTTATGGAGACAATATTGGCATATGATAAAAAAAAAGCGACTATTTTTTAAGTGCTTTAGAGGTGAGTAGAAACTTTTCTAAACGATCGTTTCGTTCATGTAAACACTACTGAATATTCTCATGATTTCCTTAACAAGAGCTTGTTTTTTTATTGATGTCCGAAGCTCCAACCCTCGATATATTGACATCTAAAAAGGATAAAATGAGCTCATGTACAGCTCTGAAACATAAACTGTGCACTTGAATTTCTTTCAAAAATCGCGAGATAAGTTACACAGACAGGAAGTAAAACTACAAAAATAGAGTGCAAACACTAAATGGGTGCAACAGTTGTCACTATTTAATAGAATTAGCATAAAATAGCACTATTTAGTGGTATTTGTGTTGCACAGTTTTAGTGCGTGCACTCTATCAAACGGTATACTGAAAAATGTTTCTAAGTCAAGTTTGTGTTAATTCAATGGCAAGCTGCAGTGTCTTACTTTATTTTATTTTACTTTATAAAACACAAATGTTCGGTATTACTGGTAAAGCCCTTCAATGGTATGAATCTTATATTTGTAATAGAACACTGACTGTTAACGTTCCCAATGGCGAATCAACTGTACGACCACTCCTGTCTGGACTTGCACAAGGAAGTGTGGAACAATCTGCCACAAGAGATAAAAACCGCTGTCTCTCTGACAAGTTTTAAATCGTTAATCAAAACGCATCTCTTTAAAGAGGCATATGATTTGGCATAATTAATTTCAACTAATTTTTATATATTTGACTACATATATTATTTATTATTATTGATTATTTTTATATTATTATTTATCATTGCTGTAGATATTCGATTTTACCTAAATTTTAATATTGTAAATTATACTTATATCCTTATGTACATAAAATTTTGATTGTAAAGCACTATTGGGCTATATAGGAAATAGTGCTATAGAAATAAATAAAGTTATTATTATTATTATTATTATTATTATTAAATTACAACGAATAACCTGGAGATAGCAAAACCTAATCGAGAAATGTTATCATTTGATAATTCAAACTTTCATATATAAAGTATATATCTAAGTAATAAGCTGAAAGGAGAAAAGAAAAAAATAGAAAAAGTGTTTTCTCAAGTCTATTATTGTAAAGAAGACACAAATTAAGGTTATAAACTATATAAATAGAATGCAAAATTGATCATAGTCGAGAGCGGGTGTCTTAATTATACTTTTCGAATTCATGTGCCATTAAGTTGTTAAGGAGAGCTGCTTGAATTCTTCTATGAATAATGACAGTTTTAGGAAGCTGTTTTACATGGTTCGAAATTTTATTTCAGAGGATTTCACTAGTTCGAGAAAAGGGTCGTTTTTGTAATTCCAACCGCGAGAATTGACAATGTGAATCACCAACAGCAATAAGACTTCAAGTATTGTATTGATAATTCGTGAGCACAAACCTTGTCTAAATAACCATAGTGCACGATTCAATCAAAGCAAAATTGGTCACTTCAATTAATACTCAGAGACGTTGAACTTCTTGAATAAATAACATAAGTTTGTGTTATATTTATTTAGACCTGATGATGGTGTCAGAGACACCGAAACGTTGTCAACATAAAACATGATTCTTCCAGTAATTTTCATTGTAAAAAGTATTGTACAACGATAATCGTTTGTCAGTATTTGAATGATTTACTCATCTTAATAAATTACCCAAAATTTGGATTGTTATCTCTATCCTAAATATCTCAAATATTTTTTCTCAATTGTATGAAAAATCTCAAGTAATGCCCAGGAATGTCATTTAGTACGGGTGTAGTGGGTTGATGGGATATAGATTGGAATACACTCAATGTTATCAAAACGTTTATAGAGTGTTTTACTCACGTGAATTTAGTGGGATTTTAAGCCGAGATGCATGAAAAGGCAGAGTTGGAAATCGTTCAGGAGTTCAGATCAATGAAAATGTTTCAGCGCGAGTGAGGTCAACCTATCTCATGCCAAGGGGAACCACTGGCTAGAGAACGAAATGTTAATGAAAGGTGCCCGAAATACTGCCAAATCACTTAAAAAAACATGTTTTTAACATTTTCAACGTTTGCGAGTATTCAAAAATTGAGCAAATTTTACCCTATTTCATGGCTTATTTTTTACAGTGTAAAACTGTATTTGGTAATTGGAAATAATCATGGCCTGATACAAAATACAAGCGCAAAGTTTTTTTTTTACAAACGCAAAGTCAGCAGTTTTAAAAACCGTTTACGACACTTGTTGTCTGTGTATGCCAGTTGCACCGGTGTCAACGAAAACATCCTCTCGTCAAAAAAAAGTGGCATCGCGATATTTTGACTCTTTTATTTACCGTTATGAAAGTTAGTTGGGGGTGGTCGTGTCTAAGAGTACACACGAGTGATCACGAATGACCACGAATGAAAAAGTGAAAAAAGCGAATAACTAAAATGTGAAAAATTGAAAGAAATGAAAAAATTAGATCAGAAAATGAAAATACATATTAAACACCAATTAAAATAAACACAAAGTGAAATAGATTAACAAAAAATAATAAATTAAACAAATAAATCAAGTAGAGAATTGATTAATACGTAATGAAAAATTGAAAAAATCGAAAAGTAAAAATATATATATATATTTAACACAACTAAAAATAATAACTTTATAATTGTAAATGTCCTAGATAAAGAAATTAAACAGGTCTTATCTTTGTTTGCGCTTAAATTCTGTCATCAAAAGCATGCCAAATTGTCCGTTTGCAATCGGTTGTATTAAGTATGTACAAGGAAGCCGTAAAGTGACCAAGGGCTACTAGAAAAAGGACATTTGTTATGGAAACCTGCAAACGTTTTCTGTTCTCTTCAGTTTACTGTTCATATGGTACAACAAAAACCACAAATGCCATATCTTCCTGCTAATATCATTTTGACATGGCAGGTCGTTTGTTTTTGCTAGATTTCAACTGATCACTTTGTTATCCTAGTATGTACATGTATTTGTTTAGTAAATGTTGACCCGCATGCAACCATTAAACACTTTTATGCAAGGGTAATTCATATTGAAATTTACACCATTATTAGGTTTTATAGCTTATCTTAGTTGATGTGTTGTTTGGATGTCTGTATATGGATGGCAAAAAGCCCATTTTGAAAGTGTTCCACCCTAACCGTATCCACACAATCGTGTAGTCACAATCGAGTTATATTTATATTCGCCATTAAATTCATTTATTCAATTTATTTATTCGTCTATCTATTTATGTCTTTGTTTATTATTTTTAATTAATTTACTTTCATTTTGTATCTATTTTCATTTGTGACTAATATGACTTTTTATGCTTTTCCATTTTTTTCGGATTTTTTTCTCTATTTTACTTTTAATTTCTTGTGATTTTCATTTTTTCATTTTTTTTTCACTTTTGACTTTTAAATTCCTTGATATTTCTATATTTTTTCATTCGTGGTCACTCGTGGTCATTCGCGGTCACTCGTGTGTACTTTTAGACACGATCGTAGTGGATCCTCACTTAATCCCGCCCAAAGAATTTTTTTAAACTTTTTCTAAATAAAGACTGATTCAAATGAAAAACAAAAGTGGACTCTGAAGCTAGTATCGTACGTTGATACCGCAGCCACTGCAGCTCCACGTACAGACCTGACAAAGACCAAGAGAGTATGAGATAAGAGAGCTTATCCTCCGTATTGGGCTTTACACTCATCAGAGGATCTTTTCATTTTATTTTTAAACTGAAGTTATTTCGGGAATGGAACGTGATTGGCTAGATTGCAGGAGACGCGGTTGCATCGTCAAAACATCTCAAGACAAAAGTGCTGAGATTATTAACAAGTTTCTAAAAATAGCACGACGAGTAGAACCCCTGATAAGCTCTCTTATCTCATACTCTCTTGCAAAGACTGGGAGAGCCAGTCAAGTCGTGATATATAAACTTTTTCAGAAGGCAGCGACTTGCAACATCGCCGTTCCTTCGACTTGCTGACTTACAAAGCAATTAATCGTAAGGACAGATCCAGACGCTTCCGACGAAGGGCTTGGTGCAGATATTCCAAAGAATCCTGACGGCCAAGTATTCTCAGTGTATAAATTTACAACCTAGAGAGAAAGGATATTCAACAGCCGAAAAGGAGTCTGCAGTATCTTTATTTATACGGAAAAGAGTTTGTCGTTGACTAACTACGCATTGACCACGAGGCACTGATGAATATGCACTAGACAAAGATTGAACAGCAACAGAGGTACCAGATGGTGGTGCCTACATCAATGCCGATTGATATTACGAGCGATCAAAGGAAAACAGAACATCAAGGCTGATCTGTTGAACAGATGCGTAACAAATAGACTCAATTTATAGCGGTCCATATTTATATATAATTGTAAAGCCTGCATTGGGTTGTAGAATGCGCTGATCAGCACCTCATATATTTAATTAACTGACTAAAACATAAACTATAAATTCAGTTGTAGAAAGAGGGTTGTTGTCACGGCACAGCGTGTCATCGTGTATTTTATATTGAACAGAGTTTAATGAACTCATTTAGCAAAATGAGGGTACATTGCATGACGTCTAAAATTAGTCTATTATTCGCGTTACCACTATTTTAATGCAAATATGTAGCGATGTCAGTGTTCATGTTCATGTTTAGACTGCCGACCGGTTGGCTCTGTTGGTAAAGGAGTTCCTTTAAGATAAATAAAGGCTATTATTATTATAATCTACTTTCTACACATTCTACATGTTCCTGATTAGAGCATCTAAAACAAAACGAAATGTTTTTTTTTGTGCATTTACTAACAGCGATCACAAGATTTAATACATTAATTCTTCTTACATTGATGTGCCCGTGCTTCCGAAGGACTGTTTAATCGACGAAAAGTTTCGACACAATTTTTAAGGTATTGCATGGACCTCAGTTGTATTATGATTTTACAGTTTTAAAATAGCTTGCAAACTGCGTTAAAGGCGTTTTGTTTTATTTTTTTAAATGTTCATGATTTTAATATATAACGGCAAAAAACATTTTTTTTTTCAATGTATTATTGTATATCTACACTAAGTTTCAAAATTGTTGGGAGATTGTCATTTTTTTCGACACTATTTTGTTCTCACACTTTTTTTTTACTCTACAATTTTCATCCCGCCTCCCCCTAAACAATGTTGTCTGAGGTTTCATTTCATACCAAAATCCTCATCGATCATACCAACATTGTGACAGGGAAGGGGGGAAGGCGCCACAAAATAATGTGGTTTAAAACAACGAATGTCCCAACTAATTTTGAATTTTAGTGTAGATCTGTAGTTTGTTAAGTTGTAAATATTTAAGGGTTAATTTAAGGGTTATTCTCTGTATTATAAAAATGATAAAAGTCTTTCTATATCGTAAGATTCGAATATTTCAAAGTACAAGTGAGATTTTAGTTCATGTTTTCGTCCAAACTTGATTACTGTAATTCCTTACTTCACGGCCTAGTATCTTCTAAATCGGTTACAGTCAGCACAGAATGGAACAGCTCGTTACTCTCTAAGAAATCTGAACACATAACTCCAGTTTTAATTGGTTTGCACTGCCTTCCTGTAGAATATAGTATTACTTTTAAGCAACTTTTACTTTTACGTTCAAATAGTAAAGAATGTTTAGCAATTCCTAAGATCAATCTTAACCGACATGAAGACAATGTTTCTGTAATGTATATTGGTATTCGTACTCGTACTCGTCGTCAAACTTAACTTCTCTCTGGCTGTAGCCCTTCTTCTTTCTTAAATAAAATTCATTTATCTGATTGATTAATTGATTGGTTGATTGATTGCTTTCTTGCTGTATTGATTGATTGATTGATTGTTTGCTTGCTTTCTTGCTTGATTGATTGGTGATTGATTGATTGATTGATTGATTGATTGATTGATGGATGGATGGATGGATGGATGGATGGATGGATGGATGGATGGATGGATGGATGGATGGATGGATGGATGGATGGATGGATGGATGGATGGTTGGATGGATGGATGGATGGATGGATGGATTGATTGATTGATTGATCATGGATGGATGGATTGATTAATTGATTGATGGATTAATGGATGAATTGATTGAATGGTTGATTGAGTGATGGATGGATGGATGGATGGATGGATGGATGGATGGATGGATGGATGGATGGATGGATGGAAGGATGGATGGATTGATTGATTGATTGATTGATGGATTAATGGATGAATTGATTGAATGGTTGGTTGATGGATAGATGGATTAATATATGGAATGAACCTCTGCTGTTTTTCGTAAGAAAAAAATATACTAACTAGTTCTATATTGTTTTTATTCTCATTTCAGATATAACTTCTTATATGATATAGTTAACAGCTAACGTATAAGCTGACATTATCCTAAAAGAAATAAAAGTAGACATTTCAATTACAAGGGATTAGCCATCATGTTTAACAACACAATCTCAGTAAACGCGACAGCCTCACCCCCAATCCAGCCTGAGGATCATGTACACTTTATCATCCAGATGTGCATTACTTGGCCTTTTGTGTTGCTTGGAACTATAGGAAACTTACTAGTTATCTTTACAATGATTAAAAAGAAACAACAAATCAAAACACTCACAAACAACGACATATTCCTTGTCAACCTCGCCTGGGCGGATTTCGTCTACATATGTTTCCACACAGCTATGTTTACCTACAATCTAAAGTACTTTTATCTAAATTTGAAGACATTGATCTACTGTATAATCGTCTTTCCTTTAGTCAATGTTTCCTATACCACTGGAGTGTTCATACTTGCCGCAATGACAGTCTACAGATGCTGGGTGATCACGAACCCGTTTAGACCCAAAGTACGACCATTATGGATCTATTTGTGCATCTTGGCTATGTGGATTTCAGCAGTAATCATGTTTTTGCCATTGTCTATAACTACAACGAACAAAGACACGCGTTGTCCGTTTGATAAAACTAAGATACACTTGGGGTCTTACTTGTCATTTCTAACCACCGTGCAGTACCCGTTACCACTGCTTTTCATGATTACATCTTATATAATCATAGGCCTCTATCTCAGAAAAAGAAGAGTTCCAGAAACAGGTGTTATAGCTAGAGGAAATACCATTCAAAACCGCAGAAAAGAGACAGCAAGGGAAAGTATCGCTCTAGCAAAGACAGTTGGTGTAGTTGTGTTGCTCTTTGCCATCCTAATGCTGCCACTTCAAATTGGAATGCAAGCTGATCTTTCGTTCGAAGCTCAACCAAGTTGGGTAGGTCTTTTATACACGTATGGTGATAGACTCGGTTTGGTCAACAGCGCTTTGAATCCGTACCTGTATACGATCAGGACCCCGCAGTACCGCAAAATGCTCATGAGTTTGTTACAGCGAAGTAGCAGAAACAGCTCTGACGTAATGCCATCGGAGAATATGACCAAACGCCTTAGCTTGACACTGCGTCGCACACAAGATATGGACCGCTATGGTATACAGCTGAAAGGAATCGATGTTTAGATGTAAGTTATTGAAAGCTACTCGTGTATCGACAGTAAGACTTTAAGTAAGCAGAACTAAGAACCTCTGGCAGATTGGAAGAAAAAAAAACCAAAAAAAAACCGATATAACAAATAGAAACAAACAATCAACTTTATAGAAAAAAGTAGTTTGATCGTTCATTGACTTCAACGATTGCACGATGAGAGATTTAAAAATTTATTGACTAATTGGTTTACAAATTCATTGACTGATTCATAGATGGATGGGTGGATAGAGTAATAGAATAGAAAAGAGTAGAATAGAAAACTTTATTTAATCTTAAATTAATATTTTATCAAAATGTATAAAAATATTATAAACTTTGCTCTACCTAGAAGTCGTGACGGAATTTACAATGTAGATATCACTTAAATCCAGGAGGGAGGGGGTGACTCCAAACTCATCGCTACCACCAACAAATCAACGCTACGCTTGACTGGCTTCTAGTAAATGATCGTGTAGTCGCCATCGTCGCTCAGCTTTACCTTTACAAAAAAGCTCAAAAATGAGGTCAAGGAAGCTATTGTGGTTTAATTTATTGTGATTGTGTCTCTTTTGTATATTCTATTTTAGATTTATTATTATTGACGCTGTTGCATTATTTGCTTTGTATTATTTTTGAGTCAAAGAACTGCAAAACGTTAACATGCAATAAAATGAAAAAATTGAGGGTAAAATGTTAACGGTATGTTTACGTATATGATTATGGAGGACATTTGTATATAGTAAACAAAGTAATGCAAACTGTTAAAACATTCTCCTTTGGATGGGTTTTTACTATATTTATCATTCTTAATACACTAAATACGGAAAGGGTTATAATTATGCATGTATGTCTTTCAAATAAGTCAGTTATTGGTCATTATTTACATTTGTAACCGATGTAGTTTGTCCGACTTGTGTTTGTAAATCGCTATAGTGCTGTAGCTTTGATAACATTTTTTTAAATTTTATAGACATTTCGACTACAAGTATGAACAAAGAGGTCCATAATTATTTTTAGTTGTTTAGACTTCGCAATTTATATTACATGAATAAATGCCAACAAATGATTTAAAATAATTCGCATTTTAGTGATTAGCCTGTGCAAGCATATCTTTTTGCTGGTATTGAATGCTGAGGTTATATCGTATCTTGTTTTTAAAAAGATTGATGAGACGAACCGAGCGACCAACGCCATCCAAATTTTACAATAAAATAGATAAACATATTAGCTATAAAACCTCCTATTTTGAACGAATAAAACCACTGTGTTCCATAGTAAGGACCATTTGCTTTTGCAAAATTGTGTCGTCAGATCGACGGCCGCCATCAATATTCAGGCACAAGAAATAACTTTTAGCAACGTTTTATGTGTTATCCAAACAAAAAAAACATTAAATACGCCATTACCAGTATGTGCTTTAATAGTTTCGAAATATGTTTCATCCAAAACTGTAAAGAAAGTGTAGTAAATCGCAAAAATTGCAACAAAATATGGAAGCCTTCGTTGCCGCCATATAAAAAACTCAGTGAAGCGTACGTAGGCACAGGCAGCCCAAGCAATCTACTTGTCTTCTTTCCAAAATGGCGGTTCATTGGAAGTACGCGAGTTCGAATCCCACGCTGGGAGACAGGTTGTGAATGATACTGATGATCTTAACCACTCAGATGGGCCTCAGCTTCCCAACATAGATGCAGATTCGTCGAATACAGCAGCCGGAGAGGTACAACCAGAGCTTCGCCGTTCTACCCGAACCACCGAATTACTTCGGAAACCACATTGGGCGTGGATTATTTATATTATTTTTTTTCGGGAAATTAAAAGTCGCGGACAAATACACTCGATCGCGAACATGCCGTTCTTTTACTTAGCGACCGACATGTAAACAAACTTTTCACACCTTAGTATTCTCAACTTTTTGACTTTTAAACATTCCTGAGACACTGAATTTTAGAAAATAACTTAATCTATGTCTTGTTTTCTGTTGAAATGAAAACAGTTGAGGAAGTTATGAAAGCTTTTTACCGTGCCGGCGGCGAAGCCGCGCACGGTCTAGGTTTCGGTCTTGGGGGTATGTATGTGTGTATGTATGTATGTATATTGCAGAGTTTTTGCCTTTCGCACGTGGTCCACAGGAATCCCATATCCTTTCGGCACTTAGGTCACGTGGTGAACAGGACGCTCAAAATGCACACAAATCCACACGCCGTTCGCGGTAGACTCACTCTAAAAGAAGGCGAAGAGCGTCAATTTACAACTGAGTCGATTTACCGCGATCTCGAAAGCAAAAAGATACTCAAAGATATTCAAATAATACTCAAATGAAACTCAAAATGCTCAAAGATACACAAATAGACCACTTCACGTTAACGTCCGCCATTTTGAATTGGGGCAAAGTCGGAAAAATTCTTAAGAAATTGTCATCACTTTGATTTCTTCTAACTCCCTGCATTCAAGCTCAATATTCATAATTGTTTTGTTTTTGAAAAGATATTAACTTCCTTATATTTGTACTAAAACTTGGTTGACATACCATAGTCATTTGATAAAGAAAATTGAGATTTTTGTTCTCAAAACAAAATGATCGGCAAACGATCGGCGCGCGTAGATCAAAATATTTAGAAAACCTACCGGCTCGTAAAAAATAGTTCCAATACTTGGATAGGGCTCATTTTCCACCAGTTTACGGATATGTAAAATGTTTATTATTTTAAGTTAAAACTGTAAAAATGGAGCTTGAACGAGCGGAGATATTGAGCGTCAAAGTGATGACAATCTCTTAAGAAATTTCCCGACTTTGCCCCAATTCAAAATGGCGGACGTTAACGTGAAGTGGTCTATACTAACTCTCTACTTCATGGCTACATTCATGATGAACAGAACTGCTGGACTTCCTCAAGCCGCCGAGATCAAATTTTATGTCAAGAAGCTGGCCTTGTTATCTCACGATAAGTTTATTGTGTTTATGTATATTAATATTTTATCCATTAAACAGTTTTGTTCATAATGTTTTGCTCTTTATATTGTCAATGATTGTCGTTAATCTAGCCGTTCTACTCCATGTTGTATTGCAGTTCAATGATTACTATTTTGTGCGTTTAGTTGTTTGTTTGAAAAAGCTGAAGATTTGTCTACCCGTGTATACGTCGCTGATACTACAAAAAGAGGCGAATTGAGGTCTCGTTACGCCAAATTTACACTTTATTTTACAAGAACATCATAGTTGTGGTTATAATGTTGATGTATGTTACTGTTTGGAAAAATAAAATAAAACAGATTTTCAATAATAAAATCTTTTAAATTTACACACATGTCTTTGTTTCTTGTGCACTTTAAAGTCGTTTTATAATACCCTGAGATAGTTTCTAAATTAGTAATCAACAATAATTTCATTCTGTTTTATAAATATCACTTTATAAATATCACTTTTTTAAACTCTGCAGCCTCATTTACCACAGGTCCCCAAAGTTGTAAAACTTCAAAATACAAATTAATTAAATATTTTAGCCCATCTTGTTTATTAAAACTTACTTTATTTCTGCAAAGTTTTCAACTAAAGACAGTCTAATATGTTTTAATGTAATTCCGTAGAAATAAAACTGCCCGATGAAATTTTTTTATACTCATTCTAACAAACAATTTTGAGAAACGCTCTCAGAAAATACAATAAAAAAGGGGGGTCACCGACTTTGTTTTTGTGCAATATGACGTCAAAGTTCATGCATTTTGGTGACTTGAGAACGTAAAGAAAAAACTCAAATACCGTAGAGAAAGGGAGGAAAAACACAGTAATTTGTCTTTTAAAAGCAAAATTTGTGTTTTGTTCAAATGTCTGCACTTTATTTTATTGAAAAAATATGAGCAGATGCATAAAAAATATGTGATCTTGAACAAATTGACGAAATACCAACGTGCGCACGAGCTGCTAATTCATTCGAAAAAGTCCTAAGCGGAAAGTATTTTAGAATTTTCTCAAAAGTTAGCCCGATGACCTATGCTCAATTTTAGATATATTTGATGTTATATTATAACAAATGATTTTATCAAATAAAAAACATAGGTCACCGTGCTAGTTTGTCAAATATTGTGAAAAATATCGTCATTTTATTGTCAAAAAACAGGTTTTCCGAGAGAGGACTGGGTCGAGTTTCAAAATTATCGTGTTTTCTCGCTCGAAAATATCGCAATTCTTCGAAATTTTTACTCAAAGTACTTTCCAAACATAATTTCACTAGATTACATGATAAAAGTCCTGAAACCAAAAATATTGAAACATGCGCAGAACTATGCGCAGTGCAAAACTACGGAATTACCTTAAGTGATTTCTTAGAGTGCACGCACTAAAAGTGTGCAACATAAATACCAGTAAATAGTGTTTTTTTATGCTAATTCTATTGTTTTCTTTTGTTTAATTAGTGTTATTTACTACTAATGAGAGTGATGAGTTGGTTGTGTGATCGTCCGGGTGGTGGTAGTCTTGAGAAAGACTGTTGTGGTGACCTGACGTTTCGACCTCCTGTGTGGAAGTCATCTTCAGAGTAAGGGAACGAACAGACAGAGGTCGGTATAAGTATGTTTGCAGTCGGAAGTGCGTAGGCGTTAGTTATTGTTATTTGTCGGTATGTCAGAAGTTGCGGTAATAAGTTAAATCGGTATGTCAAAAGGTCGCGGTAGAAGTTAGTCGGCGTCGTTTTAAAGTCAGTAATTAGTCTTTTGTAAGGTGCTGGAAGTGTCATAGAGCGGTTAAGTGGTTTGTCTTGTAAGTTGGTATACCAGCTTTCGAGTAGCCGGCGTTGGTGCCAATTATTACAATAAGTAATACTAGTGGCAGAGTCCCAGTCGATTGTATTTCCGGTTTGTTTGTGATGTACAGCTATGTGGTTGTTAGGGTCTTTGTTCTTAGTCGCGCGTTTGTGTTCAGTAAGTCTAGTTTTTAAGTTCCTCCCAGTCTCCCCTATGTAGGTAGAGTCGCAGTCAGAACAAGCTATTTTGTAAACAGCTCCTGGTCTGTCTTGTGGGCGGTCTTTGTCTTTGACGTCTGTAAGTAGCCGTCTCAAAGTAGTGATGGGTTTGTGTGCGACGCGTATATTGTATGGTTGTAAGATTCGTTGTATAGTCTCAGAGGTACCTCTGATGTATGTAATTGTAGCAGTGGCTGTGGGTTGATTGTCGACAGTATTTGTGCGTGTCTGGTTGTGAACGTTGCGTGTAACAAAGTCAGTATTGTAGCCGTTTTTGTTGAAAACACTTTGTAAGTGTTTGTATTCGTTCTGTAGTTTGTCTGGTGAGTCACAAACGAGTTGTGCACGTCGAGTCAAAGTCTTAACAGTCGTAGCTTTGTGCGATGTGGGATTGTAGGATGTTTGGTCAAGCAGTCTGTCGGTGTTGGTAGGTTTGCGGTAAACTGTAGTGTGTAGGCGGTTGTTGTTGTGAGACACAAAACAGTCTAGAAAAGGTATAGAACCATTTTCTTCGATCTCTTTAGTGAACTGTATGTTTGGGTTTTGTTTGTTTAAATGGTCGTGAAACGTCTCAATGTCTTCAGTCAGTAGTGATGTGATGGTGTCGTCAACGTAACGGTACCAAAAAGGCGGTGGTGTTGCGTAAGTAGCCAGGGCTGTTTGCTCGATCTTTTGCATCACAATTTCTGCTACAACAACAGAAACTGGAGAGCCCATGGCTGTACCGTGTAGCTGTCTGTAGTGCTTTCCTCCGTACTGAAAGTACGTAGATGAAAGACAAAGGTTCAGTAGGTCTATGATGTCGTTAGTAGGTAACGGTAAAGGTTGGTCGTGTCGGTTGATGGCGTCGAGAGTGTAATCCAATGCCAGTTGAAGTGGAACATGACGAGCTAGAGAGCCTAGTTACCGGCGTGAACGAGTACTTTCAAAGTACCCGTCTCAAATTTCGGTTCTATTCAATGTATAAGGAATACTTGCGTAACGTATGTTAGTGTAAGGATTAACGCAGCAGGAACTTTGCCTTGACCAGTTCACAGCCAAAATGATCTTTATGTACAATGAATAGTCAATTATTGACTATTCATTGTACATCACGCACTCGATTGAGGATTTGTTTCACAAGATCATCATTTATATAAGATGGCGCCAATTTCAAAAGAATTTTTGATTCCATGAAAATCGCGTGAAATGTTGAAAAGTCTTTGAGCAAATTTATATGTAGAAGTCGCTACCGCTCGATTCACAGAGGCCGATTTGTTACTTTGAGACAATGTACACTCCAGTAAGCTCGACGAAAATCAAACTTGGTGTCAGTAAATTCTTCAATCTGTTGCTGTTTACCTAGTAAGTTTTGTAATACGACTGGTTTTGCAATATTTGACGATAAATACAAGAAACTTAGCTACTATGATATGTTTGACGAGAACTCGCTTTTGGCGCCAATTCTTCATTTTGGTGATTTATTCATTTTGTATCATTCGGATGATTCATTGCCTTCTGATAAATTGATATAAAACTGCCTTGACGTTTGTGAATCGATTACAATTTCTGCTATTTTGTATTGACTGTCTTTGTAATTGTAAAAGATCTGTAGACTGCATTTATGCCGAGGCACTCGTATGCCTGTATAATTTGTATGCTTGCTTAGATCACTTTGTTTTGTAATAGATCTGTAGGCTGCATTTATGCCGAGGCACTCGTATGCCTGTATAATTTGTATGCTTGCTTAGATCACTGTGTTTTGTAATAGATCTGTAGGCTGCATTTATGCCGAGGCACTCGTATGCCTGTATAATTTGTGTGCTTGCTTAGATCACTGTCTTTGTTTTGTAATATATTCTTTGTAAATTATGTTTTTGCAACTAGGTAATATTACTTTTTTACATCAGTTTCGAGATATCCTTTGATATACGTGTCAGTCCAATTGAGCAATTGCGTTTTTTTATTATTTAACTTGTTATTTTTCGGGAAAAAATTGTATGCTCATCTTGCATTAACGGCAAATAATCAATTTAGTTTCGACATTGCTAAATTACAAACGAATTGATTCACTGTCAGTGAATGAGAAATAAGGTAAGAGAGTTGAAGTAGACTGAGATAGGCAGATTGGTCAATCCGTATCGAAAAACATTGAGAAAATTTCTCTCATAATTTGTTATTCAAAAAACATTTCACTGAAAGTGTTGTGTTATCTCGTTATATAATAAAAATTACGTCATCCTATCTTGCTTTATCGTAATAACTAGAGATCTGCTATCTATAAAAAATGACATCAATGACATTACAGTGCTAAACGTAAAGGGATTAAATTTAATCCGTAGTAACCAGGAATCCCTGCTGTTTACCGTAAAAAGGGCTCTCTAGCTCGTCATGACTGGTAAACAGTGATTTTACATCAAATGACACAAGAGTGTGGTTGTCGGGTACGTATGTGGATGGTATGGCGTTTATGAACTGGTCTGTAGACTGTAAACGGTGGTTAGACTTAGTAGTAAGTGGTTGTAAGATGTTAGTGAGGTACTTGGACAGTTCGTAAGTAAGCGACCCACAGAATGATACTATGGGCCGCATCGGTATGAGTGGTTTGTGTAGTTTCGGCAGTCCGTACAGTTTTGGTGTCTGGGGTACAGAGCACCGCAGTCGGTAGTATTGTCGGTTGTCTAAGTAGTCGTTTTTCTTGAGTTCAAGAAGTTTGCTGTTGAGTTTTCGTTGAAGTGCAGGTGTCGGGTCTTTTGTGAGTAGTTTGTATGTGTCTTTGTCGTTAACAAGTTCGTCCATTTTGTCAGTGTAATCAGTCTTGTTCATGACCACAGTAACACGTCCTTTGTCGGCTGGTAAGATAACGATGTTGTCATCGTTTCTAAGACGGTTAAGTGCTCGGTGTTCGTCTCTCGTCAAGTTACTGTCAAGTCTAGGCGTGGATTGAATAGCAGAAGCTATTCTGTTTCTAATGTTATCATTTTCAGGCTCAGGTATGTCACTCTGGTTAAAGAGGACAGCCTCAACACTAGAAACAATGTCGTCGGTAGGTATTCGTTTAGGTGTAATGGAGTGTTTCAGTCCGTAAGACAGTACGCGTGTTTCTGTTTCGTCAAGTGCTCGGGAAGATATGTTTCTTACCCAATTGTCGTCATGTTTTCGTTTCTTGTTTTGTCGTTGTTGTAGTTTGTTGAGTGTGTCGGTAAGTTTCGTACGATGTTTAGTCTCAGTCTTATGCGCTCGTTTGTCAGCAATGTCATGTACAGTGTCCAGTAAGTAAGTAGGTAATAGTTGTGACAGTTGGTCATGTAAAGTCCGTAAACGGTTATTGTAGTGTTTTAGTCGTCGGTGGTTGTCGTTTATCCGTGCTTTGACCAGTCGACGTCTAGTTGAAGCAACTATCCGTATGGCCTCGCGGGTGTTAAGAGGCGACTTGATCCTAAGACCAGGCGGTATCATGCCGAGATCTTTGCAGCGGTGGTTGAACCAAAGTTGTTGTTTGGTCTGTCTGATTTTACTTACAAGCGAGATGTAATTAGCTGTAAGGCGTTCGCTCTGTCGTCCCAGTGAACGAATGAGAGTGAATGGTTTGAACCCAGGTGAAGTCGATGAGTTGGTTGTGTGATCGTCCGGGTGGTGGTAGTCTTGAGAAAGACTGTTGTGGTGACCTGACGTTTCGACCTCCTGTGTGGAGGAAAGCACTACAGACAGCTACACGGTACAGCCATGGGCTCTCCAGTTTCTGTTGTTGTAGCAGAAATTGTGATGCAAAAGATCGAGCAAACAGCCCTGGCTACTTACGCAACACCACCGCCTTTTTGGTACCGTTACGTTGACGACACCATCACATCACTACTGACTGAAGACATTGAGACGTTTCACGACCATTTAAACAAACAAAACCCAAACATACAGTTCACTAAAGAGATCGAAGAAAATGGTTCTATACCTTTTCTAGACTGTTTTGTGTCTCACAACAACAACCGCCTACACACTACAGTTTACCGCAAACCTACCAACACCGACAGACTGCTTGACCAAACATCCTACAATCCCACATCGCACAAAGCTACGACTGTTAAGACTTTGACTCGACGTGCACAACTCGTTTGTGACTCACCAGACAAACTACAGAACGAATACAAACACTTACAAAGTGTTTTCAACAAAAACGGCTACAATACTGACTTTGTTACACGCAACGTTCACAACCAGACACGCACAAATACTGTCGACAATCAACCCACAGCCACTGCTACAATTACATACATCAGAGGTACCTCTGAGACTATACAACGAATCTTACAACCATACAATATACGCGTCGCACACAAACCCATCACTACTTTGAGACGGCTACTTACAGACGTCAAAGACAAAGACCGCCCACAAGACAGACCAGGAGCTGTTTACAAAATAGCTTGTTCTGACTGCGACTCTACCTACATAGGGGAGACTGGGAGGAACTTAAAAACTAGACTTACTGAACACAAACGCGCGACTAAGAACAAAGACCCTAACAACCACATAGCTGTACATCACAAACAAACCGGACATACAATCGACTGGGACTCTGCCACTAGTATTACTTATTGTAATAATTGGCACCAACGCCGGCTACTCGAAAGCTGGTATACCAACTTACAAGACAAACCACTTAACCGCTCTATGACACTTCCAGCACCTTACAAAAGACTAATTACTGACTTTAAAACGACGCCGACTACTGACTAACTTCTACCGCGACCTTTTGACATACCGATTTAACTTATTACCGCAACTTCTGACATACCGACAAATAACAATAACTAACGCCTACGCACTTCCGACTGCAAACATACTTATACCGACCTCTGTCTGTTCGTTCCCTTACTCTGAAGATGACTTCCACACAGGAGGTCGAAACGTCAGGTCACCACAACAGTCTTTCTCAAGACTACCACCACCCGGACGATCACACAACCAACTCATTTACTACTAAATAGTGACAACTATTGCACACTTTTTTTAGTGCGTGCAATTTTACAGCTTTGGCGGCCTGTCGGCATCTACATGACGCATACTAGCATGCGCGAAGACACTAATACCGGCACGGTTCAGCCACCTAGTGGCTCTAGTTTTAGTTTAAAATGCAAATTTGTAAAGCCTTCGAATGGCTTTTCGCAAGTATGCAACTTTTCAGACATTCCGTCTCCACTCGTCTCGTCTTGAATTTTCGAAGCGTTTTTTCCATATATAAAGAACACTTTTTGAAGGCAATATAATTTACTGTGCTACAATTTTTATACTGTTTACTGCAATATATTGTTTACGTTTTCATTTTCACTAGTACTGATAAGCAAACCATTTGTATAAGGCTGAGTTGACATTTGCTCTCAACTTTCATATTGTCTTTACAAAGCTTTTAAAAGATTTACTGCCAATAGAGAACGAATTCTAAATTATTATTAAGACTAGTGAGAACTGGTTTGAACTTGTTAGAATTGCTATCATTGCTCAGGTGATCGCGAAACAACCCGTTTCGAAATGTACGCTCATCGCCATCTTTTAGTGTGGGTCTATCGCGATCGGCGTGTGCATTTGTGTGTAATTTGAGCGTTTTAGCAGAGAGTTTCTTCGGCATCTTCTTCGAGCACATGGCAGGCAAACACGTTTTCTTCGACAACTATATCAATGAAAGTATTATGGTTTGTTCGAGCAAGTGATATTTAATGGTTACAGGAATCCCAATACCTAGCAACATGACCACTGGCCTAGCAACCAATAGCAACCTAGTCCCCAGTCTACTCTCTTTCTCTATCGAAGGACCCTGGGAATGAAGTCGAAATCTCGGAGAAATACCACGACGACGACGACGACGACGGAGAATGTCTTGCATTTTTAGACTCGTTGCCTTCGGCACGAGTAATTAGTATGATACTTGATAAGACTGCGTCGGTGTTTCTAGAGAAGCAGTTGTAAAATAGAGGTAAATAGAAATATAAACAACCGTAGTTTTTTCAACTACTAAGCACTTAACGTATTGCTAAAATACAAGAGTCGTATTAGAAGTACCACTGATCTTTGCATTGAAAAACCTAAAACGGTATTTCAACAATCACTGACTCTAATACCAATAGCAATATAAACAAACTAAACGTAGTTTTTTAACTACTAAGCTTTTAAACTATTGCTAAAATACAAGAGTCGTACTATACTAAAGATACCACTGATCCTTGCATTGAAAACCCAAACAGTCTCTAAACTAAATACTGTGGCAGCTAATTTCTAAATAACGAGTATTTATCGCGGATCTTCATAGACCATCCCACATATCTATGGTGGCTCATTGTTATCAATCAAATTTATCCATTCAATACTAACTTTCATGATCAAATGTACTTCGATTTGAAACTAAGAAGATTTATCAAGATTTATCAAGTTATCAGGTCTCGCTATGCGATAAGTCGGGCTCGTTTGCTGAAGAGACAAAAACACTTGAGACAGTAATTGGATAAATTTGGCTACCATTGGTGACGAGTTTATTCAAGTAATAATTGAGTCACGCAACGCACCCACACCATATTTTGCAATAGCGTTGCGTGACCTGAGAAAATAAACTGTTTCACTGTTTCTTCAGCAAAGTGGGGAGAAACTACTCGCCACACGCTGAGAAAAACATGAGAAAATAGCGCTGAGCAGCGGTTGGTGACCGGGGAGGCGGAGGGAATTTTGAAGACTAACTTTAGTGCTTGGTAGTAGGACGGCGTGCAAGGCAGAAAGAAGGCCTTATCCACGTGGGGTTAACGCTAAGTAGCTGATATAAGTCACATGACTTCCTCGTCCCAGGCCACTCCACCTCTGCTGGCTGCATACCGCAGTATCCAGAAAAGGATATCCCGATACAAAAATCCAATTATGTTCATGATATAATTTATCTTTTCTAATCACAAAAGCAATTCAAACCTTGATTGTATCTCTATATGAAATTGTAATAACGAAAACAAAGTGTACTTTCATATAAAAAAGCCAAATAAAAATCAATTTGTAAATGAAAAATTTCATTTTTTTTTTAGATTTGAGAATATTTTCAATTTATTTTTGCTTTCAAAAAAATAAAAAAGGCCGTGTGGCCCAGCGTTATCATTATCAATATATCCCATCATGCTCTGATGGTAAAATGGGCTTCCTGTGGTATTGACTTTCAAAATGGCGGCCCTCGTGGATTGATCACAACGCGCTGGTGCAATATGACAGATTGGAAAAATAATGAAAACGTACCTGGAGGAAGATTTGAAGAAGTACGTTGATCGTAACTTAAAAAGGAAGGATATACTAGACTTTATGCAGAGAGACTATAGCCAATACTTGTGGAGTTTGCCAACCCTCGATAGACGATTACGACACTTTAACATTTATTATATCGATTATGATACTCCCGTCCAATCAGTGTCGGATGCAGTTCAAAACGAATTAGAAGGACCTGGAAAACTGTTGGGATATCGAGCGATAAACCAAAAGTTGAGAACGGAGCATAATGTAAAAGTACTCAGGCACCTGTTTTATCATGTTCTGTGATTTGGACCCTGAAAAACTGGAAAACAGAAATATTCACAAGAAAAAGAAAAAGAAAAAGAAAAAAGGTAACTTCACATCTGAGGGCCCTTTGTGGCTTGTTTCTTTGGGCGGACACGATAAACTGTGTGGATATCAAAACAGCACATTTCCACTCGGGGTCTACGGATGCCTTGATACATTTTCTCGTAAAATTATGTTTTTGTTTGTTTGTTACTCTAATTCGGATCCCAAACTGATAGGCAAGACGTATTTGACATACTTGTATGAAGGAAAAGTCCTCACAAGAAACCTAAGGATTGATAAAGGAATTGAAACAGGGAAGATGGCCACAATTCATGTATATTTGATGAATAAACAGGGAGTCATGGATGATCCAACTGACTCTGTCATTTATGGAACATCAACTAGTAATAAGATTGAGAGGTGGTGGCGGGATCTGCATGAGCGATTAGAAATGTTCTTTAAAGAACAGTTGTTGGCATTGTTAAGGGGAAAGAAGTATGACCCTCATATGTTAACTGATGTTAACTGGCCTTGTCAGCCTTGGCACAAGGGAGCAACCTACAGAGCAGACTATGGATTCCATTGAGAAACTAGTTTGCCAAGTGTATGTGCCGAAAACGTCAATAGCTACTGTGCGTGAACTGAGGTGGTGGCTTTTTAAAAGAAAGCAGGCCCAGTCTGAGAAACTACCACCCACACAAGAGGCACTAAAACAAACCATCCTGAGAGCAAATTACCAAGCCTTGATATGGAAACAAAACATCGTTCCAAATCCAGATATGCCTCTACCAGAATCCCATGGCTGGACGCTTGAGAGTGCGCAGTGGGTGCCTATTATGTCAACACTACCTCCAGCACCTGAAGCCATCATACAGCTTGTAAGGTGCCAATGCAAGACCTCTGGATGTTTGTCAAATAGGTGCTCCTGCCGCAAAGCACAGCTAAACTGCACTGACTTGTGTAGCTGTTCAGATGAAGATGTCTGTTAAAATCAACATGTACATGGAGATGAGGGAGACAATATTGATGATGAAATTGTTGACAACTAGACTACTCATGCACAAAACATTGTACTATAAAATTATGTTATCAGTTTTAAAGAACAAACATTCTAGTGTTTCAAATATCTCAATACAAACTAACATTTCAATGTAGCTAATATAGAAGCGTGTTTTAAAAGTCATTTGCATATTAGTCGTGCTGAAAAAACTCTGACGACAAGTTTTTTTGATAATGGAATAGTACTATAATATAATGTAAATATATTAAGAATAAGAGCCTCGTTTTCATGCTTATAATGACCACGCCCATCACTTAAAGTTATGTAATATTGAAAAGTCCATTGAGATGCATACTCTGTGTAATTGTGAGTGTATTCGGTTGAAATCACAAAAAGTTACAAATTTTTAAATATCTAAGCCTCGTTTTCATGCTGGATTCGTCCAGTGACCACGCCCATCAAGAAATGTCATATGATTTTGGAGAACTTGTGAAAAAGCATAGTGTGTGTGTAAGTTTGGGGCTTAAAAGTTATCAATATCAAAAGTTATAGCCATTTATATAACAGAGCTTCGTTTTCATGCTTAAGATTATATATCATTTAAATAATGTGTTAAAAGGGGTAGTCGACTTGAGTAGACAGTTCAAACTAGAGCTATATACCAATTAAAATCGAGCAACAAACACGACAATACTTTATATATCTCTGTTATTCTTCGTTACAACGATGTCGACTGGCGCAAAAACCAGTCACGTGGTTACAAGTGCAATGTAATATGATTGACAACTGCAAATGGGCCGCTACACCCCACCCCATGCGAAACTGAGGGTGTAGCATCACCTAAACGCCTATTTACAAATACATGTACATCTATTAATTTGAACAGTTATTGTTCAATTTAAACAATGTTTACTATTTTTATGCATAGGAAATTAGCGCAAGCTAGTCCTTCATTTTTTGTGCCTCTTCCAACAAACATAGTTTCTGTATTGGTCTTGTGTAGGTGGAGGATCTTGACTTGACTTCTACTACTCTTACTCGTCCGTCCCTTCCCTTGGTGACACTGACGATGTGGCCTAGAGTCCATTTTCCTCTAGGTGAATTCTCATCAACTAAGAGAACTAGATCTCCGATTTCAGCATTCCGTCTAGGTCTTTGTACAAGTTGTACAACTGCTCTTGTTGCGGTTTCTTGATCAGCTACACTTAGTTGCTTGTCATCTTTACTAAAGTGTTTACCTGCACAACCATACTTCAGGAAGTTCTTATACTTTAGCAGCCAAGCAATCTTTCTTACGAGAGTGGACCATGATGAGTAACGATTAAGTAAAGATTGTAGACTGTCAGGTGCTGCTGTAACGAAAATCGGTCTCTCCTTCTTGATCTCTGTGTCTTCCTCAGGTAGATCACCAGCTTGTTCCTTGGGCCATTCAGCTTCTGGTGTCAATAAGAACTTTGGACCGCAGAGCCATCTTTCCTTCGATAACATGTTGTCAGCTGTCAGCCCTCTGGAGGCGTCGTCTGCAGGGTTTAGCTCTCCGGGACAATGTCTCCACATGCTTGGTAAGGATGCGTCTCTGATCTCAGCCACACGATTGGAAACGTAAGTCTTGAACCTTCGGCACTCATTATAGATATATTGCAAAACGAGTTTGGAGTCACTCCAAAAGAACGTCTTGGTAACGTTCAAGTCAAGCTCCTTCAAAAGCAGAGAGTGAACTCTAACAGCTACAGTTGCTGCTTGCAACTCCAGCCTTGGTACTGAAACATACTGTAAGGGAGCAGTGCGTGATTTAGCCATGACGAAGGCACATTCAACCCTTCCATCTGTGGATTCCTTTCTAAGGTAGGACACCGTTCCATAACCGATTTCAGATGCAGTGTAGAGGCCACAAATGTAATAACTGGCCTCAAATGTAATAACTGGCCTCAAATGTAATAAACGTTGGCCTCAAGCGTAATAACTGGCCTCAACTGTAATAACTTTAAAACTTGCACTATTTTGCGGTAATATACTTCACTTTGTTATTTCGGACACCTCGTTATCATGGAGACCTTGTTATCACGAACACCTTGTTACTATGGGCACCTCGTTATCAAGGACAACCTCCTTATTACGAACACCTTGCTATCACGGACACCTTGTTATTTCGAATACCTTGTTATCACGGACACCTCGTTATCACGAACACCTCGTTATTACGGATTCCTCGTTATCACGGACACCTCGTTATCACGGACAACTCGTTATCACGGACACCTCGTTATCACGGACACCTCGTTATCACGGACAACTCGTTATCATGGACACCTCGTTATCACGGACACCTCGTTATCATGGACACCTCGTTATCATGGACACCTCGTCATCACGGACACCTCGTTATCATGGACACCTCGTTATTACAGACACCTCGTCATCATGGACACCTCGTTGTCATGGACACCTCGTTATCATGGACACCTCGTTATTACGGACACGTTACAGGCGAGATGATTTTCAAATATACGATTATCAATTTTAATCTTAACATGTTACGGCATGCTTATGCCTACATATATAACTTGGCTAAAATGAAAGGGAAGTTTTGAAAAGTTGTACTTGAATATTTAATTCAGGAATTCAAAGTCGATAAAAACTTTTGATAAAGTCAATCAACCATGTCAATCAAACATACCATTATAAATGTCGTTGTATACGAAATTATTATTTTGATATTATCTTCTGATGATGTCACGAGCATGCCGAAACATACCAAGATTAAAATTTGTACTTTTTATTTTCACTTTGATTATGTAAAATTTTGAGACATATATATTTTTTGCAGTTTTACATATCTGCGGAAGTATATTTTTTCTGCTTTTGTCACACACCCCCATCAATTATCTAATGGATAACAACCGAATCGTTACCCTTTGCAAGTCAAAAAGCTAAGCCATTCCCTGTACCAGACGTAAAAGCTGAAAAACCATACCCTATAAAACGGTACATACCCGTATATCAAAAATAGGTGTCCATGATAACGAGATGTCCGTAATGACGAGGTGTCTGTAATAACGAGGTGTCCGTAATAACGAGGTGTCCGTGATAACGAGGTGTCCGTGATAACGAGGTGTCCGTGATAACAAGGTGTCCGTGATAACAAGGTGTCCGTGATAGCAAGGTGTTCGTAATAAGGAAGTTGTCCATGATAACGAGGTGCCCATAGTAACAAGGTGTTCGTGATAACGAGGTCTCCGTGATAACGAGGTGTCCGAAATAACAAAGTGAAGTATATTACCGCAAAATAGTGCAAGTTTTAAAGTTATTACATTTGAGGCCAATGGTTATTACATTTGAGGCCAGTTATTACGCTTGAGACCAACGTTTATTACATTTGAGGCCAGTTATTACATTTGAGGCCAGTTATTACATTTGTGGCCTCTACATGCATCACTGAAATGATGGAGTTGAAGCGATCGGATATTCGCACTTCCTTCTAAAAAGTAACATCGAGGCAAAGTGACATTGTTTAGAACTGCCAAGTCTTCTTTCCACTTCTTCCAGCCGCTTAGAAGGTCATCAGGGAGTACTTCATCCCAGCTAAGCTTTAATTGCCAGGTCCTTTGTACGATTCGCTTTGCTGGTAGCATGATGGGTGCTATCATACCAAATGGGTCAAAGGTCGAGCTAAGAATAGACAAACACTCTCTTCTTGTGTTCTCAGCAGTTTCTTCTTGTAATGATTTTTGTACTCCAATGGTGTCTGACTGAACGTCCCACTGGACAAGATTCTTGATTATTCGTTCTTCGGCAGGAATCGCTGACAATACTCCCTTACTGTTGGATGTGAACTTGGTGAGTCTGAAGTTCCCTCTCTTAAGTAACAACATCAGCTCGTGTGCAAACTCAATCGCTTGACAAGGCTCAGGCACCGATACCAAGCAGTCGTCAACATAAAAGTTCCTGTCTACTACACGGGAAACGTTGTTGCTAAACTCATGACCATGATCTTCCGCAGTTTTCTTCAACGCCCACGCTGAAACGCAGGGGGAGTCTGTCTTTCCGAACAAGTGGACCATCATTTTATGTTCGTTGGGTGGTTTGTCTAATCCATCACCCCACCATAGGAAACGAAGTACGTCTGTATCTTGCTCATTGCAGCTTACTCGATGGAACATGCTTTCGATATCTGACGTTAAGGCAACTTTCTCTTGACGAAAGCGAAGTAGTACTCCTAGTAAGGTGTTATTTAGTTGAGGTCCCTGCAACAGTTCTTTATTCAAGGACATTTCATTGTAAACTGCTGCCGCATCAAAGACGACTCGTAATTTAGTTTTGCTTGGATTGACTACTCCATGGTGTGGAATTTACCATGTGATATTACTTGTTTGTTTGGCTTCGTCATCTGATAGTCTCTTTGCATAGCCTTTGCTTAAATAGTCATCCATCACATCTGTGTATTTCTTAGCGGATTCTTCGTCTTTATTGAAACGTCTTCTTAGATGACCTAATCGTTGTTCTGCTTGTTCTTTGTTGTTAGGAAGAGTAACATCCGGTCTTTTCCATAGGAGGCCAACTTCATATCCTTGTGTCTTCTGTTTCGTTGTCTCCTTTAGTAAACGTATTGCTCGTGTATCTTCAACGCTAAGAGAAACTTCATCACTGTTCTTAAAACCATAGCTCTCTAGGTTCCAGAACTTTTCAACTTGTTGGTGAAGGGTACTATCAGAATTCTCAGCACTCTCTATGTTGGGTTTCAGGATGGACAAGGCAATTGGTTTCTTTCCGATATCTTTACTGTTTGTAGGGCCTGCTATGCACCACGCAAACGGTGTCTTCATCCCATATGGTTGTTCAGAAGGGTTATCATCCCAACAGTACCGTTCCACTACATGTGCTTGGGGTACATCTTGACCCACTAGTACAGATACTTCGCTTAAGTCTACATCTGTGCAGCCAAGGTCCAATTCTTGAAGGTGGGACCAACATGACAAGTCAACATTATTCGGGCAATATTGTTCAGGTATGTTCAAGTTTTCAGCAACTAGTGCTTGACGCACCTTAAAACGTGGTTGCTCTTGAGCAACTGGCGTTATATCAAACTGTACACTTTGCAAGAATAATTACTGTGAACAACAGTGTTAATACTTATCTCTTCACTTTGTCCCTTTAACTGCAACCTTTGTGCTAACTGTGGGGTCATCATTGTACTCACAGAAGCAGAGTCTAGTAACGCATAAGTGGTAACAGTCTTTCCATCTGGGCTGATGATTCGCAGCGGTACAACCTTCAACATGACAAGATTTCTACTTAGTAAAGTTGAGTGCTGGTTGATCGATTTGGTCACTTCTAGACTAGACACGCTGGTGCTGACCTTGACATCCTGAGCATCATCTGACTTTGGCTCAATATGAAGTAATCGATGATGGGTGGTCGGATTGGTACAGTTCTTCACATCGCAGTTTTCAGTTGATGAACAGCTCCTTTGTTGATGACTTGGGGAAAGACATTTATAGCAGAGCTTGTTGAACCTTGCATATCTTCTGCGCCAACCAACGTTCTTGGACGCAAATGTACGGCAATTCAAGGCATCATGTTGACCGTTTTTGCAGATTTTGCAATCTTTAGACAGTGTTACATCTTGAGACGGTCTTGCTTTATTGCTTGGGTTATTTTGGCGGGTTGGTTGTTTCGACGTCTGAAAATGTGTTGCTAGAGTAGGGACAGTTGCAGATCCAATGGGTCGATTGGGCATTCTTCTACTTCGGTTGACTGAAGGTTGATTAGCAGGCTGATTCATCACTTTATTGCTGTTTACGTAAACTGGATCATTCTCGATCTGCGCTTCTGCCGAGATAAAGGCACAAAGTTCCTTTAGAGTTGGTTCTTGTCCTCCTGTCTTAAGTCTATGCAGCTTTGCTTCATTTCTCCACTTCCTTTGCAAAGGGGTCTGGTAGTCGATTGTAGATAAGTCTTAGATTAGTGGTGCAGTCTAGCTCCGTTGATTTTAGTTCAACCATTGACCAATAACAATTGCTTAGTTTATCGGAGAATGCTAGGAGGCTAGCACTGTCATTTGCCTTTAGTCTTGGGGCGTTTATGATCGACGACTTCAAAGATTCCGTAATCATGGTGTTCTGTCGGAATCTCTGGTGTAAAACGTTTAAAGTTCAAAACCGTTGGGTAGTCCCTCATAATTTTGGATTGCTTCACGGGCCTTTCCAGTCGTGTATGCCATGAGATAGTTCATCTTTTCGTTGTCTGTAAGATTGGACTTGCTTTCGACTTGATCTTTGAAATTTGATCGGAACTTTAGATTCCGGCCTGTGTTTCCATCAAACTGTGTAGGTCTTGGTGGTGGTTGGGACATACGAAGATCAAATTTCTCCCACAATGCGACTGTGTGTTGATTCAAGGATGAAACAAGATCTGAGTGTGGCAAACTGTGGTACGTCTTGTTTCGATATGGTATACTGCTTGGTTGCAATGTTGTACTCTCAAGCGTTTGCTGTCTTGGGTTCGGTGTAGGTTGTCGAGAATCAACAGGTTCAAAATCTCTTTTGGTTTTCACACTTTCACCTCCTTTCATAAACATCGAGGACAATTCTTTCTTCACAATGTCAGAAATACTCTTGACATCACCAGCATCATCTACTTGAGCATCAGCGATACTGCCCACACTCTCATGTTTGACATCAGCATCATTCGCGACATCACCACCAACAGTCTCGTGTTTGACATCAGCATCATTCACAACATCACCACCAACAGTCTCGTGTTTGACATCAGCATCATTCACGACATCACCATCAACAGTCTCATGTTTGACATCAGCATCATTCACGACATCACCACCAACAGTCTCATGTTTGACATCACCATCATTCGCGACATCACCACCAACAGTCTCGTGTTTGACATCAGCATCATTCACAACATCACCACCAACAGTCTCGTTTTTGACATCAGCATCATTCACGACATCACCATCAACATTCCTTCTTTCAACAACAAGGTCTTTCGTTCGGTCACTACAATCAATTCTTACTGGTCTTATGCTTCCAGATACGCTATCGGGATCATCTGATCCTAAGTCTTGTTCACTGTCATACATAACTTCTCCATAAACCTGGCTAACAGCGGCTGCTATGCGACACTCTGCCTCAAGTTGGATTCTTTCGGCGTCTCGAATTTTGTCCAATACGGCTAGTCTTGTTGTCAGTTCCACATGTCTTGCTTTTGCTTCGAGCATCTTGTTTCTCGACGACATACTAGACGTTTTTGATGAGTTCCTGGTTTTATACGATTTCATGTGATTTCTTGTTGACTTTGATTTGGTAGATTTACGAGAGTCATTAACTTTAATTCGCCAATCTCTGGCTACTCGTTGTATGCGCATAGTTTCTTTGCGTCTTTAATCGTAAATTTCTAAATCAAAATCATCATCGGAAAATTTTAAAATTTGTTCGTGTATGTTTACAAATTGTTTAAACTTATCGTTCAGTGTTTTCAATTCTTGATCAACTTTCTCAAGGTTTTATTTGCTTTCTATGCAAACTTGAATAGTGCTTATTTGCCTTTGTGTTTCGTTTTTTAGCTTATTTCTGCGACGACGTAATTCATTTAAACGGTACACCTTACCTCTTTCAGTCAGCTTTTGTTGACGTTTACTTCGTGCGTTGAAATGTGGGTTTCCTGTGGTGTCAAACTCGGCTACCAACTCGTCGACATTTTGTTCCAAATTTCGCAACGTTTCTTCACCTTTACGTTCCAAAATCGGCAGCAAATTATCCTGCAACAACTCAGGAATAATCGATCTTTCATCAGTAGCCTCTACGATTCTTAAGCCATTTAGACAGGTGGATTGCTTCCAGCCTGAAAATCCCACGGGGTTTTATTTTCCGACATTTTGTCCTTGACTAATAGTTCTCTTGATCGGCAGCTGCTGGCACCCGGGTGCTGCCATATGTTTACATACCAATAGTACAGCAAGAATGTGATATTTTTGTTAAATACTGGAACACCCATAGAATACGTGGGCAGGCAAAGCTACTTCTTCCATCTGGCATCCCTGATCATATGTTTTCATTCCCTGAAAATTATGGAGGAACCAGCATGGGACTTGAACTGTCTGAAGACCACTTAGAAGATGTTGCACAAGTGTCAGGTGTAATGGATGTAGATATATTTGATTTCTTTGAACCAGCAATTAAAACTCAATGTGTACAACACCTTCCCAATCTGGAAAAGGTTGTGCCTAAGAATGCTATTAATGCATTTATACATCAGGCTGATTTTAGATGTGAAAGTATTCACTAGTACTGTACAACTCAAGTTGAGATTAAAGCTGAAGTCTCTTGTTTGAAGTCTTGTCATGTCCAGGATAGTATCTTACAAGTTGAGTATTGTAAAATATACTGTGTATCAAGTTTAAGTCAAATCTCTAGATACGATATCTATTATTTAGAGGACATGTAGAAAATAATTAAATGATGTTAATTATTAACATAGGTTAATAGGGAGTGGAGTGGTAGGCTGACTTCGTATCATATCATGTAACAATCGATCGTTTACTATACATTTTACGAACATGCTCTCGTATTTATTCTCGTTTTCACTACTATTATATGTCCACTCGTCGTAAATCACGGCAACGTATCTGTCAGGGATGTGGTATCTCGTCCTCTGACCACAGTTTTGGCCAGCCAGGCAAGAAATGTCCTGGCCCAGAGTCTGATGAAAGTGGTCACGACGACGACCTTCCAACTAACAACATGCCTCAAGCCACGTCCGTTAAAGCCGTTCCTTCAGCTATCCTGGCATCTATCCCTACTCTGTCGGACCAAATTGGTGCTCTGACGATTGAGCATAACGATCTCAAGGCAAAGTTCAGCCAACAGCAGTCTCCACCCGCACAACATGTAGCGCAAGTTCAACAAGGGGGCGGTGTTACACCGCCGCCTCATGGCCCAGCTCTGCCGCTTCAAGGTAGGCCTATAATTCAGCCTAACAAAACGTTCGAGTATGTCGACCTTCCCAGTCTCTTACCAGGGACGAAGGATGAGAAAGAGGCAAAATCTCTCAAAACTATCGAATCTTTCGACCACTGGCTGGAAGCCTGGACGGCTTTCGAAATGCAGTTAGTCTATGCAGATCCTCGTAATTACATAGAGCTGGCTAGTTATAGAAATATAATCCAAAAAGCCAATAGGAAGTTCCAGTGGAACGCCGTTTACGATTTTGACGTCCAATATCGACAACGCCTGGCCGAGAACCCGCAACAGTTTGACCAAATCGATACAACAATGTACGCCCAATACTCGACTCATCTGCTGTGCGCCGTGATAATGTAACATGCCATCGTTACAAATCAGCTCATCTTTCTGTCCGGGACTGTCCCTTTCGGACGAACACGACGATGGAGGAGGGAAAGGCGACTAAAAAAGCAGAGACAACTGCAGGCAACGAATGGAAATATGATAATTGGTTCCACAATAGCGTCGAAGGGTGCAACCTATTTCAAAGGAAAGCTTGCCAACAAGGAAAAGATTGCAAACGCTCCCACGTTTGCAAAACTTGTCGGGGGGACCACCCTATGGCCGATTGTAAAATCAGTGCCCACAAACATTAGTTCGCCATTTCCCTTAGACATTTGGAAATCACGTTTACGCGACCTTGATTCTGATCACGCTTTTATTGACAATTTAATACAAGACATAGAACATGGTGTCAACATCGGTTACACCGGACCACGTACACTTCGAATTTCATCTAACCACAACTCTGCAGTCTTCAATCGTGAAGCTGTTGCTCACGAACTTGAACGCGAACTCGGACTCAATCGCAAAATCGGACCCTTTATCGTTCCTCCGTGCGCACATTTTGTCGGATCGCCGATGGGCGCTATACCCAAGAAGCGCTCGACGTCAGTCAAATGGCGAATAATAAACGACTTATCGCGGCCACATGGTCAATCAATCAACGATGGTATATCAAAGGATTCCTTTTCCTGTTCATATGACACTATTGACACTGCAATTTTACATCTCAAATCAGCTGGTGCTTTTATGATTAAACTCGATCTTTCGGATGCTTTCCGTCGCATTCTGATTCGCCCCGTCGACTGGCCACTTTTAGGCTCTACATGGCCTGTAAAGATTGATGGCTCTATATTGCAAGCTTATTTTCTGGATGCTTATCTTCCATTCGGTCTACGGTCATCGCCTGCTCTATTTTTAAAATTTGCCGACACGCTGGCAGCTATAATGTCCAACTGCGGGGTCTCCCCGGTCTGGCATTATCTGGACGACCTCTGGACATGCGGCTCGCCACAGCCTCAATGCCAACTTAATCTCAACCAAATGGTACAGACTTGCGAAGAACTCGGGTTTTCGGTCAACCCCAACAAGACAACTCAACCTTGTACCAAACTTGAACTGTTAGGCATTGAACTCGACACAATTACACAACAAGCTCAAATTTCGGACGACCGACTTAATGACATCATACAACTCCTCACAGCGTGGAGCCGCAAGACTTCCTGTACAAAACGTGACTTGCAATCACTGATAGGAAAGCTCAATTTTATTTGTTGTGTATGTCGGCCTGGCAGAACTTTCCTACGAAGAATGATTGACTTGCTGTCTCGCGCTAAGTTACCTCGACATCATATTCGCCTATCTAAACACTTTCAGCAAGACATAACATGGTGGCTCACTTTCATACGCGATTGGAATGGTCGTCATTTCTTTTACGACGACCAGTGGTTCAAACGATTGCCTACACCTCTACACTGACGCTTGTAAAGCCTCATTTGGTGGATTATTCTACGATAAATGGTTTTGTGGAACCTTTGACTCTGTCGGTATCCCTGCTCGACGCTCTATTACATTCAAGGAACTGTTCGCAATTACTATGGCTGTCACGGTGTGGTCGTCGTACTTAGAATCAAAACAAATCGTTTTTCACTGTGACAACCAAGCGGTTGTACAAATCATCACCACCGGCACGAGTAAATGCCGACATATTATGTCACTGATTCGTTACTTATTTTTTATTTGTTGCAAGTACAATATTGTTCTTAAAGCTGTACATATACCTGGTATTCACAACTATCCTTCTGACGCTTTATCTCGTCTACAGGTCGCTCGAATCAGGGATCTCGTTCCTTACGCACAGCAATCACCAACTCCTCTCCAACCTGTGAACTTGATGCACTTCAAGTGAAAGCAGATCATTACTTTTATAGAGGTTTAGCTGACAACACACATCGTACTTATTCTTCCGCTCAACATCAGTACTTGGACTTCTGTCAAGCACACAGCCTTACAGCGCTACCTGGCGACGAACGTACTTTATTACTTTTCACCACTCACCTCGCTCAACGGATCAAACCTCAAAGTATAAAAGTGTATTTAGCAGAAGTACGGGCTCTACATATCTCTTACGGTCACCCGATCAAAAACGACAAGGAGTCAAGCTATTTACTGGTCACTCTAAACACACCGTGTGTGCCGTTTGTGCGATGAAATCCAACCTACGCATCCAAAACCAACGTTTACCGGTCAATGGACATCGTCACCTATTTTGTTTATCATCTGGCTCCGCCATAACTAGACAACAACTTACACAATTTCTTACTACGATATTCAGGCTATTTGGTATACGACCAGAACTTTACAGCACTCATAGCTTTCGTATCGGGGGAGCAACTTCTGCCGCTATAGCTGGTCTTACCGACTATGAAATCAAACTCATTGGACGATGGTCATCAGACTGTTATAGACAATACATTCGTTCCCCTCTCAATACCTATCTCAACATTGCGGAACAAATTGCTAAGACCTCACACTGCACATATCAATATGCCAACCCCTACTCACCTCACTAGCAAAGTTCAATCTATATAATGTATATATTTCTATTCAGATATTTTCTATTCATTTACTTATGTTTGGGCCATTTATTGGGCGGTTTTATTGTATCTTCACAATATATTAAATTGCTCATTATTGGCCCAACCATTTGTCTATTATTATTATTATTATGTGTAACGATATATTAAATGATGTTAATTATTAACATAGGTTAATAGGGAGTGGAGCGGTACGCTGACTTCGTATCATATCATGTAACAATCGATCGTTTACTATACATTGTACGAACACGCTCTCGCTTTTACCCTACCCTCCCTCCCTGTACATAGCAGTTTTATTGTATCTTCACAATATACTAAATTGCTCATTATTGGCCCAACCATTTGTCTATTATTATTATTATGTGTAACGATATATTAATTCATTTTTAATCGATTTTTAAATTGTTTGTAATTCAAATAAAAAAAAATCATTTTTGTTCTTTGAACTGTCATTACTGAATCGTTTAGTCTCGATGTCTTAGAATGCCATCCATGATTGTTTTAATATTCATGTAAACATAACTACTCGCTACAAATGATCTTCCTAAGGTGGCCACAATTAGATGAATTGTACTGTAATAGATGTTATTGGAAGGGATATAAGGAATGTAAGAGGGATGATGTTTTCAAAATAAAATGTTAACAAATACATTCATCAATTTTCATTCATCACCAAATTTTGTCATAATTTATTGGATATAATACAAAATAGTTATCTACGTACAAAATTCCATAAATTGCACAAAACAGTTACTGGCCAAAGCTTTTGTTTAGAGATGTATTGTTGAAAAGCTGCACAACAACAACATTTTTTATTTGTATCTTTCAACCATATTACATGTTCAGGACTTTTTATGACAAAATAATGAAAATGAATATTTAATCCATTGCACATATCAATAGTAAACGATATTGTTTTACAGATTTATCAAAAATTAAAATTCACACTTTCATAGCATTTTTAATCATTAACATAAAGCTGAAACTCTGGATTACCTGTCCATGTTATTTCTCTTTCATTTGGATTGAAAAATCATTTACTATATTATTATTAGGCAATTGAGTTTACATCAGACAGATCACCTTTCTGACAGTTTGGTTTACATATTTGCAATCCAACTGGTTACTTAATAAAAAGTGGTCTATTGTGGTATGCTGCTGGTGAACCACTGACTCTATACAAAAGTTTGATGGTAATTGGTGCTAAAAGCATATTGAACTAAATTCAACTGTAACAGTATAGTAAAATAAACTCAACCTTTCTTACTAAATTGCAACTGTATATTGACCACAGTAAGTTGAAACAACATATTGGTCTACATAATACTGTAACAGTATAAAACATATTTTAACTGGATTTCTGTCCTATGGGTAAACATTGACATCTCCAATGTTTGAAGACATACAAAATTCTCTGAGCAGAGGTATATCTCACTTAAAGAGATATGTGCACTTTTTTCCTTCTATATTTTATCACTCAAGTAAAATAAAATCTTTGCTTCCTGTTTAGATATATGTCTGTGTAATGTTTGTAATAGCCCAGAAAGTTATTGACATCATCACAAACTAGATTGAATCAGCCAAAATTCAAATCCAGCCAAATTTTAGCGGAGCACCATAATTAAGAAAATATGGTAAACCATGGAGCTCATTTGAAATCGACCACAGGAAGCCCGGATTTCAAAAATACGTCCGTCCGTGTACCACTTCCGCGCGAAAACGCTGACCAGTTTTAGTGGGCGCCAAAACAATCATTATTTTTGTAGTTTGATGCAGTTCACTGAAATTTTTCTACAAAATGTATTTCTACACTGGACAAAGAGCACGAAAATGGAACAACTAACCTGACGGCTTGAAGAGATTTGACTGAGAAAGAGAAACAAAGACCGCAGCGCGAAAAAGAAAAATTACTACGATTCAACGATGAAAAGCTACTTCAAAATATTTTCACTGACAAAATGGGTAAAAGTCGCTCATGGCGCTGTTTTTAATCGTCCAGTCATACAGAGCTGTCATAATTCCTTCAATAGTCATTCAAAGCTGGAGATTTTCCAAGTTGTATTTTTTGGAAGAGTTTATTTGACAAGTTTGTCAGATTATAAAAAAGGCCGTATTCTTTATGGATTCTTTGTGACGTTTTTCAGTCATAACTTCAGTCGACTAATTTGCTTTTAAAAGTTAACTCGACAGAGACAAAACTTTCATAAAAACAAAACACATATGCGCTGCATTTGCAGCAATTCAAAAGAGGTGAACAGAAACACGAACACGACTCACGAAGATAATTTCACTCTGTTCATAGATCAATTTTTACGGGATATTCATAACACGGAGAGCTTTAGGATCAATGCAGATTTATCAACTATTTACGACATAAAAACTTTTCACTCAAGATTTTTGTCAACAAAGTAGGACTGCCATTTCAGGGAGTGGATGGAAATGCAAATTTACAAAATGCAAATGCACAATGTGTGATCGAACAACACGAGCTTGCCATCGCCGTTCAGTTGAACTGTATTGTGTAAACTTTTTAGAGGCAGTGAAAATGTTTTTTTGCTACTTTTAAAATTCTAAAAACATGAACAAGCTTATACCGGCGCCACGTTTCTTGTCTTGTACTGTCACTTTTCCACTGAACTTTTCGTCCTCAGTTCTGACTACAATGTTTACATTTTTTGACCATCTTTAATGAATTTCTTTTTTGCCATCCACATGAAAGCAGTTTGCAATAATTATATTTACTTCTTTTTGTAAGATATTTCTACATCGTTGAGATCTTTATGTGTGTGTTTTTTAATTTGATTCTTGTAATTCTTTGATTTGTTATTGAATTGCAATAAAACGCTTGTATGAATTCCTCATTGTACTCATCTGCAAGTTAAAATTTCAAAAGTTCATACTGTTTTTTTAACGAGCTACGCAGTATTCACATTTGATAATTAAAAATGCACAGATTACCAATAAGTAATTCATTGTACATTTCACCAGAAAAGTGAAATTTTTGTCGATTTTTATAACATTTTTTCAAACGTGAAAGACAGTAAAGCGAAAAGCGCGCGGGGATTTGTTTACAACTCAAAGAAGCCATATTAGTGCTTTTCTAACTTCTCATTGGACAATCAATTTTAATTGACAAGTACTGCTTTTACCAAGCATAACGACATAGCTTAAAAACCGCTGCGCATGCGCTACAAAATCTATATCCAAGATGGCGGACATTCTTGTCTTCACCGGCTAGGAAAATAGGTTTCACTTTATCGCGGTTTAGAGCTGTATTTTTATAGCTATTACCTAAAAGTCTCGGTCAAGTATTCTTTGAGGTCTAAGGAAGGTATTTAGTTGTTATCAGTTGAAGTAGATTGCTTTTACGCTGTGAAAATTACCTATTTTTTGTTTTGTTTTGGGTTCAATTTTCGACCACAGTCAACACGAGCGACCTTTACGGTTTGTCACAAAATAAGAAAATTCTTAGAGAGATAAGGTTAAGATTTGAACAGTTTGTTTATCGGTCTATGATTGATGTTATATAACTTGGACAGCTTCTACAAAAGTTGGACCACCAAACGAGAGCTACTTATCTAGTCCACTAAGACTTCACTTCGAAAATAGAACATTTGACTGAATTGGAAGTGTCAATATCAGTCTATAGCTGCTTTTAGACTCCAAGATTATACAATTTTACTAAAATAATTGCAGGCACTAGATCTTGTAAGTAAGGTGAGTTTATGTAGTATGAAATAAATACAATTTATTAATAGCTATGTCTCTTATTTAATTTATTTTAAGGGTTTGCTTTGTTGCTTGTATTTTCATTGTTTTCTTTATTCTTTTGCATTCATGATGAACTTTATTTAACATAGCTATTATTGTCCTGTTGGGTGGTATGGTACATGATTGACTGAGGTAAAACAACAAATCATCTGATGAGCTGACAGTAAAATCTTGCCATATATGTTACAATATCTTTTTTGATAAATCTCACAAAACAGTAAAGTATAGGGACAAACTGTTAGGACAAACTAGATGCTATTGAATATTTAACATCAGATGTATGCAAGGGCAACTACTGACTCACCTCTGCCTGCATTGAAATCTACTAGAAAATATTGCAAAAATCTTCTTCAGAACTGGTCTATAAAATCAACTCTATTCAAAGCAAATTTCATTGGTGCTCAGAGCTTTCAATCACTGCAGTCCTCTAGTGTTCATCTGGAATTTAACTCATATTCTTTTTCCTCATAATATAATTTATATTTCTTTATAATTTGTTATCTGTGGAAATCTTATGTGTTAGTTTGTAGCTTGTTGTAGAACAATATTGGTAGGTATTTTAAGAAAGGCAAGGACTAGTGAAGCATAAACAAATAAACTTTAATCCGCCATGTTGGATTGCCACGAGGGAAGAGCGAGGCCGCAATGCATGCTGGTCATGCATAATTAAATACATCAACATCCTTTCCTCTCAGAGAAAACTGAGTTGCTGATGGTTATCTCAAAATTACAACAATAACAAAATGTTAACAGATTATGAGTCATAATGAGTTTCTACTAGTTCATTGATTAACGATTTACAACAAAGTCATTGTAGCCTGAGGGAAGCTTAACATTACTTCGTCTTGGTCGGTTTGCTGCTATGCTACCCAGGGGTGGATCCAGACTAGTGCCACCTATTACATGTAACTAGTCAAACTTTTTGAAAAAATAAATAAGTAAATAAATTCTAAAAATAATATTAATTGAAAACATAATTCTCCATCTATTTATTCATTTATTTTTTGGTTTCTAACCACAGGAAGTCCAACAGAATTTCTTTTTTTAAGCTTTAAAACCACTATTTCCGCTCTATTCGCCAAAAAATACATTTTGTGTCAAAAAGTATGTTTTAGGGAGGGTCCCACGGGACGTATTCACTCAGTTTTACGTCATTTGTACTGTGCTGTGCCGCGTTGTGTTACATGTAATAGGTCAAGCCTTATCCTATTGGTTGGCACTAGTCAGCATTGTTTTTGGGCACAGGTCAACTCTTCGTTTCATTGGCTGGCTCTGTTTATGTAACTAGTCAGGATCGTTTTTTGATTGGCTAACGTTAATCTGGCACCACTCGAAACCAGTCAGAAATGTATAAATAGAGCGTGACAACAATTCGCATGGCTTTTGACTGTAGTAAATTTACCCTACTGTGACGAGCTAAAACTTAGACAATTGAGGTCAATTATCAGCAGATTTTTTTAAGAATGGCTACTATTAATAACTCTGTTCCTCACGGAGAGCCTATTAAGGGTAAGAGCGCTTGTAATCGGTTCGATTTCGGGGTCATTTTTAGCGAAATTGACAATTTATCGGAGGAACAAAAATACGAAGTGATTACAAATGTTTCGATGCCGGCGAATGAATTTGTATTCTCTAAATCAAAAGAAGGCAGCAGGGTTAAAAGGTCTAATTATTCCTGGCTGGAAATGTTCAAGTGGCTCGTTTATTCGGAATATCTTGATGGTACTTTTTGCCTTCCATCGAAGTATGTAACATCGAAGCCATAATTCGAGCAAGTTGGATGGACTAATCAAGTCCCCGATGGTGAAATGGACAACAACTCGTTAGCGTTTGGTAAGTCACTCAAATGGCAAGTGTTTAACTCAAAATTGTTCTGTAATTGCTATGAAAACTGTTCGAAGTATGAGACATGAAGTGGTTCCGATCGATCAACAATTCGATAATCTTTTACAACTACAAATCGCGAAGAATCGCCAGATTATGTCCTCGTTGTTCAAGACCGTCATTTTTTGCGGGAGAAACAACATCGCTCTACGAGGACGTCGGGATGACGATCCTACCAAGGACAGTCTAGCTTAAAGCGAACCTCCAAGCTTTGCTATCGTCTCGGTTTGAAAGTGGAGATCAAGTCTTAGAAGAACATCTACAAAATTCGTCCCGGAATGCTACTTACATTCCCTAAAATTGCCTTTTCCCTTAAGTTTTTTTTAAAGAATACCTATAAATTTTTAGCCAATATATCTTTAAAATGCTTGAAAATGCATTCTACAGTGTTTAAATTTCAAAATTTTTAGGGGGGGAATACCCCCGGACCCCCCTACAATGCGCGCCGCCGGCGCTTATGGGACACAGGAAAGGTTCATTTGAAAAGGGCACAAGTCAGGAAAAATGCTGGATCCACCTCTGCTACCAGCTGAGTCTGGTGTGCTAACGTTAACATCATCATTAGACGGTAACGTTGGAGAGGGCACACTCTGTCTAAGGCTTGTGGCATTGTCAATTGCAGTATGAGACATGCGCACTGGTGAGGTGTCGCGAACATTGCTGTTTACTTTAGTGGGTCTCATATGCACACGATTACGTCGGTAAGTGCCTCCTTCATTGCTTTTCAGTTCATAGGTACTGGGGCCTAGAATGTTTGTTACTTCACCCCACTTCCAGTTTCGTCCTTCGAGATGTTGAAAGAAAACGGGTTGTCCAACGTCAAGTTCAGCTAGCCTTCTAGATTTCTTGTCGTAACACTTCTTGACGCTGTCTTTGCGGGCTTGACGTTTAGCTTTGATAGTAGGGTTATTGGACTGTTTGCTGATGTTAGGCAGGAAGGATCGTGTCTTCCGGTTAAACATCATTTCAGCAGGACTGAGACCAGTGTCTTGTCTAGGAGTATTTCTGTGTTCTAGCATTGCTTCATATGGGTCACCACCATCTTTGTGAGTTTTGATGAAAAGTGTCTTCATTGACTTTACAGCTGCTTCAGCTTTGCCGTTGGCTTGTTGGTGCATTGGTGATGAGCACACATGTATGATACCCCATGCTTTAGCAAAATCATTGAATTCTTGGCTTGAGAATTGAGGGCCACCATCTGATACCATCATCCGGGGTATTCCATATCGAGAGAAGTGTTTCTTGAGAAGACTGATTACGCGAGCAGTTGTTTGAGTAGTGAGGAGATCCACTTCGATGAAGGTAGAGTAGTAATCGACGGCTACAAGATGATACTTATCTTCAATTTGAAAAATGTCAAGTCCAATCTTCTGCCATGGTTCATCGCCGTCAGTGTGCTGCTTAAGGGGCTCCCGCACATTCTTAGGTTTCATGGCTTGACAAATTTCACATGTCTCAGCTACTTGCTTCACTTCACTGGACATACCGGGCCAGAATACAGTGTTTCTTGCTCGACGGAGCATGCTATCACTACCGAGGTGAGAGCTGTGCAGTCTCTGCTTTATTGACGATCGTAAGGCTTGAGGAATGACGACTGCTTCCCCTTTCAACCGTATTCCGTCTACGACAGTCAGTGAGTCACGGATATCAAAGTAAGGTGTTGCGGCTGGTGAAACGTACCGTTTTTCTTCCGGCCAGCCATCCAAGACAAGTTGAATCACAGTTTGTAGAGAGGCATCTTGCTGAGTGACTTGCTGTATTTCTTCCAGACGAGCGTCTGGAATGTCACCGAACACATTTACATTCATGATACGAGCACGATTATCCTCATTGTTTTCGCAAGAGTCAAGGTGATCTCTGCTTAGTGTGTCTGCTAGGAGTAGATCAGAGCCTTTAACAAACACAAAGTTAACATCATATCGGTTGTAGCGCATCATTATATCTTGAAGGCGTTTAGGGGCCATGCTCAGTGGTTTGCGAAGTATTGAAGCTAGAGGTTTGTGGTCATTTTCCACGGTTACGGCTCGACCGTAAGTGTATTGATCAAAGCGTTCCAGGCCGTATAGGACAGCTAATGCTTCCTTTTCAATCTGGGCCCAGTTTCTTTCAGATGAGGTTAGTGCACGTGACGCGTACTCTATGGGACAACCATCTTGCATGAGTACAGCACCGATTCCATGTTTGCTACTGTCGAATTGCAGTACAACTTCTTTGTCAGGATCAAAATAGGCTAGGCTGGCTGATTTCGAAGGATTCTTCTTCAGTAGTTTGAAGGCAGCATCACATTCTTTTGACCATATGAAGGGGACGTCCTTTCTAGTAAGTGCTCTGATTGGTTCAAGTGTTCCTGCGAGGTCTGGAAGGAATCTGGACATGTACTGAGCCATGCCACACAGACGTTGGACACCTTCTAAGTCCGTTGGTGCAGGCATGTCTACGAGGGCTTTGACTTTTGCCTCATCGACCTTCACTCCGTCGCTTGTGATTTTGTGTCCATGAAAAGTTATTTCCTTCAGTCCAGTTTCTCGTTTGTTATCATTCAGGATAATGTTTCTTTCACCACAGCGTTTGAGAGTTGCTGTCAAGTTGCGCTCATTGTCCTGTTGTGCTTCGGACTCTGTATCACCGCATCCGACTACAATGATGTCGTCGACGATGTTGAACACACCATTCAGGTCTTCTAATGCTTCATCAATTTTGCGTTGGAAGATTTCACTGGATACTTTGAGACCAAAGGGAAGTCTCTTCCACATGTAACGACCAAAAGGTGTTATCATAGTAGTTAGCTTGCTCGAGGGTTCATCAAGTCTTACGTGCCAGTAAGCTTCTTTCACATCTAGCTTGCTGAATACTTTGGCACCTTTTAGTTTGGGGAGCACATCATCTAATACAGGTAATCGATAATGTTCACGCTGGAGTGCATCATTGAGTGGTTGTGGGTCAATACAAATACGTAGCTTTCCATCACGTTTATTTACAATAGCCATTTGACTAACCCACTCAGTCGGCTCAGTGACCGGGACTAGTACACCTTTCTGCACTAGGCGATCAAGCTCGTTTTTGACGTCGTCTTGAATCGCTATTGGGACCTTGCGGCACGGAAGTACTTTAGGTGGTACCGATTTATCAACTCTGAGGGCTGCTTCGCCCAGGTCACCCATTATAGGAGTGTTGACTTTAGAGATGAATGCATTGTTATTTATGGTTATAAAACCAAGTTCTTGTATAGTAGTCAAACCAAGGAGGTTGGTGAAGCCATTAGGAACAATTACAAACTTGATTTCCTGTTGAGTGTTGTTGCTAGGGTTAGTAACGAGCAAAGTAGTTTCGCCAATAGGTTTCACATTGGTTTTGTTCCACATGTTTAGGCGTATGTTGGTAGGCGATGCCTGTTCTTTTCTGACATACTTTTGACAGATAGTGTTTACATCAGCAGCGCTGTCTAGTTGAAATTTCACTTCCAGATCATTCACTGTGAGAGTTGCTATGATTCCATTTTCATCATCATTAATAGCACAGAGCCACCTGTCATCAGCATCATCAGCGTCAGGATCAGCGTCAGGATCATCATCAGGATCATCATACTTTGAGACTGCATGTACTTTCTTGCTGCACTTAGACTTGAAGTGGTTTAGGCCTTTGCAACGGTCGCATGTCTTGCCCCAAGCAGGACATTTTTCTCGTTTTCGCTCATGTTTATAGCCACAATATTTGCAATCAAATTGCAAACAGTCACTGCTTTTGCTCTTGTTTTCATTCGTACGTCTCTTTTCGTCACGTGACCTTTGTTGATTTTTACCTCCGAATACCTTGTTCACTTGAGATGAGGGGTTTGTAGTAGGATTGCTTTTGAATTCTTTGACTTGCCTGTTAGATTGTTCAAACGCGCGGCAGATTTTCAGTGTTTTCTCGAGCGTGAGACCATCTTCTCTCAGTAATAATTCTTGCAATTTGCCGGTTACTGTAAATACTATTTTATCTCTCAGCATTCGTTCCTTTTCCTTGAAATTACACGCAGCTACTCTTGTTTGAAGCTCAGTGAAGAATTTATCAAATGGTTCCTGATAAGGAATGTTCCAGAATCTGTGAGATTCGATCACTTCGTTGTCTCTAGGATTGCAGTATTTTTCTAGCGCTTCGAAGACTTTGTCAGGTTTGTTTGCATCTCCTTCGTCATCCCATGTAAGATTATCGTACACCTCGAGAACTTGAGGGCCAGCGCAATTCAAGATGATTGCAGTTTCAATCTTTTTATCTTTAGTGGTAGCGCCAGAAGCGGCTAAATACACTTCGACTTGTCTTTTCCATCGTTTGAAGTTTTCGGAAATATTCCCCGAATTCACGTCTAATTGAGGCGGTAAGCGAAAATTTCCAGCCATAATTTGAAGATTAGCATCCCGCCAGTGCCACCATGTTAGTTTGTAGCTTGTTGTAGAACAATATTGGTAGGTATTTTAAGAAAGGCAAGGACAAGTGAAGCATAAACAAATAAACTTTAATCCGCCATGTTGGATTGCCACGAGGGAAGAGCGAGGCCGCAATGCATGCTGGTCATGCATAATTAAATACATCAACATTATGTACCTCTGTAAAATACATGGTTGGTCAGCTAAAATTATTCTGAGAAACATTTACCTGATGTCTAGGTGCTATTTCCTTTTCATCCTGCTCATAAAATAGAAAGTAAGGGAGAAATAGATAAAGAATTAAGGCATTTATACTTGGGCAAGTTTGCTATTAAAAAACATTTGAGGACATGCACACATAAAGTAAGTTGGTTTTCCATTTATTCAAAATATATTTAGTAAATAAAAAAAGAGATCTGATGCATCCAGCTTTGGGGACATATATTATAATATATTTATATATACATTCCCAAAGCTGGATGCATCAGATCTCTTTTTTTATTTACTATAAATGAAGTCTTTTTTCCAACTTCAATAGATCAGTGATCACAAGTTTGATCTTAATTCATTAAAAAATTCACTTTGCTATCACTTCCCTTTTCACTTTGCTTTGAGATTTTCATAAGCTCATGACAAGAACATAAGCTATTAAAATAATTTTAAACTCTAACTTTACTGTTTTCCCTTTGTAGTTATTCTGTATTAATTTGCTAGTAAATGGTATTTTGTGTTTGGATGGTTTATGAAAACACTCTATTATTTTGATGATATTTGAGTCACAACAATACAGTTATAAGGTTACTATCCGATCGGAGTGATCCATTTGCCTCACATGCATATGACTCACAAAGCATGCTAACAAGGTCTATTAGAATTCTGCATAATAATGATTATAGCATTCTAATTAGGTTAAATATTGGCAATAGACAAAAACAACAATTTACAAAATCATTTCACCAACCATCTCAGTGTAAACAAATTGATAACCACTGGTTCAATTTTGTGCAATATTCCTGTATATTGCCAGATGGCTCGTCATTGTAAATCCCATACAGTTTGGTATATCATATAGGATATACTATGAAAAGTGCAAAATTTTGGGGGTATTATTTTGTAATAAGTGTAAAGTTAAGTGTAAAGTTTAAAAATATCATGAATTCCACTATTTCATTCAACCATCATAGATGAATCAAGCAAGAAAATACCAGATGACAAGAAAATGTAACAATAATTCACACTACCCCATAAGGTTTTAGCAGTTTAAAGATAAAGGGTACAATTATTATCAAGTATAATTGGATTCAAATTATATTGTATTACTCTCCCCAAAAATATGAACTTGAATGTCAGCTACTGTATCACTATTTCAAACATGCATAACATCATCAGTAAAACAAGAATAATAATGCCATCTCATGCACCTACAAATTTATCAACTATATACTGCTTGTACAACACTTTAACGTCTCCCTCCACAATAAATACTTCTTGAAAATTTTGCTTTTCTTTCTGAAGTTCAATAAAGCTCAACTATTTGTTATTTCAGTTCGAAAAACTCGATAACAACAATAAACATACAGCTCCTTCCATCCGCCATTTTTAGCTTGAGCCGTCGAAATGTAAGCGGAGAAGTGTACAGCGCATGAGCATTGCAATTTAAAATTGACCAATCAGCGGTTTTTAAGCTATGTCTTTCATAACAACATAAAAGGAAGCCAAAAAGTACGGTCGGATATTTTCGCATTTTTTGTGCATTTTTGTTGCGTATAATAAAATGTTGAATATTTCAATTGATTATATGATTATTTGATCATGACAAGAAAATAACATAGCGTGAAAAAAAGAGATAAAATTATCCCTTACTTCTCACTTTTTTTTGCTGTGTTATTTTTTTTTTCATGATTATTTAAATGTATTTATTCATTAATTAATTCATTTATTTGTTTGCTTTTTTATCTGTAGTCATTTTTGATTGATTTATTGATTGATCAACAATTTGATAGTTGGTAGTGAATGAACAAATGAATCAATGAATGATTGTATAAATAATTTATTTAATTAAATCGGAGCTCCGGTATTACATATTTTACCACAAATATTTTAAGATGTATGTATACTCTCCATTATCTCAGTAAGAAGCCAAGCTTTGATTTTACTTTGTATCCAAACTTACAAAATAATAAAGAACAGCAGTGTAATGTGTACAAATCAACAAAAACCCTGTAATGTAATAATACCTGATCAAGAATTGCATTGCTAACCAATAAATCTTTTTGTACTGCTGACTCATTTCACCTATACCCACCATTAGCCAACTTCCAGTTTCAAACCACAACAAAAATAACTGCTGTATGCCCCACCTCTGGGGAAAACCGTTGCATCTTCTTTCCCGCTTCTCTTCATCCCTATTCTTTTTTTCGAAATTGTCCCATGAATCGTCGATAGTCTTTTTTTCGATTCATTACTGTGGTCTTGATAAAAGAGAAAAGTCTACAGTATTCAATCCACGAGGGCCGCCATTTTGAAAGTCAACACCACAAGAAGCCCATTTTACCATCAGAGCATGATGGGATATATTGATAATGATAACGCTGGGCCACACGGCCTTTTTTATTTTTTGAAATAAAAAAAAATAAAAAAATGAAATTCAAATGAAGACTTTAATTACATTAAAAAAATGATTTTTATTTTCATTTACATATTGATTTTTATTTGGCTTTTTTACATGAAAGTACACTTTGTTTTCCTTATTGCAATTTCATATAGAGATACAATCAAGGTTTGAATTGATTTTTTGATTAGAAAAGATATTTAGTTTCAAATCGAAGTACATTTGATCATGAAAGTTAGTATTGAATGGATAAATTTGATTGATAACAATGGGCCACCATACATATCGTCTCACAGAATGTAAAAATCGCTTAAAGACTTTTTAGTCATAGCAAAAACGTTACTAAACACAAGACGGCTTAAACACAACAGGTCTAGATCTTTTATTGGATAAACCGTACAACATAACTTGATAACATTTTCCGAAGAATTATAGGTTTTGTGACTTCGAATATATTTATAAATCTTTAAAGCTGACAGTGAGTAGAATTAACTACATAAATTTCATTCAAAGTGTTATAACTACTTTAAAGAAATGAAGTTTGTCAGTTTTGGTATTAAAATTATTTAAACGTTTTTTTAAATACGGCCTCATCGTTTGTAATGACTACACCCTTGAAACCCGTGTTTCTATGCTCTTATAGAAACATGTTTTTTTTTTTGGACGCTTTAACTAATCAGAGCACGCGTTATATAATTTATTTTATAGGTTTTTAGAGAATAATTATTCGCATAGATTTACTTGAGCACGGTATAAGGAAAACACTGAAAGGCTACTTGAGAGGATTGATGAGCACAACCAGCAAACCAACGGGAAATTTCACACACAAAATGATTTATACCTTCTTGATATAATCTCCTATTTTGGTAGGAAAATATTGTGCTTCTGGCTAGATATATTGACGATTGTTTGGTGCACATAGCACGTCCCAATGATGACGGTCATCGACAAAATCGTTCCTAAAAAGTAAAATATGTACTGCTCAGTTACCTTATCCAATAGCAAAAGAGACTCATTTATTAACTTATCGAAGCATTTTCTAAGCAAACAATGCACAAAAGAATGAAGAAATTGATAGAAGGGCCTTTTTCTGCAAGATTTCATGCATGTATATTGATTTTAACACAAAAACTATTGAATTTCAATAACTCCGTTGTTATTAATTATTAGAAGTACATTTGTTTTGATTGGGATTTTGAGCCTTTTTTGACCCGTTATTTTTTAGCCTATTGTTTGGTGGGCTACTTACTATGAATGCAGATAAAATGAATAAATAATAACGGTCATGCAATGCATGCTATGTTTCTTTAGCCATGCATGATAGTGCTCAATCACAATCGTTGATTTCGTTACACAATGAAACGAGTTAAAGTTGTTGTCGTTCTTAAATTCCTTCATCTTCATTCCCTTTTTCTCATTTTCTTCATTTTTCTACTAGTTTTTTTTCTGTTTTTCTTTTCTTTTCAAACTCAGGTATAAATTTGTGATATTCTGATATTCTATTTCAGTTTCATTTCATTTATACATCTAAATTTTACTTGCAATATGCTTATTAATTCATTAGTTGAGGCAGGTCAAGAGTATAAGCCTGTGGCTTCTTTTTGTTTCTGCCTTGACACTCACTAGTCAATATTGAATGTCAAAAAGAAAAGAAAAAATGAAGAAATGAAACTTATGCTACCCGGCTTACAGTAAGCCGATGGTATTTGTTTCATAATTTTAAATAGTATATAGTATATTTAGTAATATTTATTTGTCAAACACTTAATCTATTTAATATATACTCTTAAAAAATTCATGAATAATTAATCAACCCAGAACAATAGAAAATCACTACCGAGAAGGCATATGTATATTTTATACAGAAATCGTCCTGATTTGCATAAGGTTTAGCTTGAAATATCTCGTCCAAATTAAATATAATTTCAAAAACATTACTCTAGAATAGCTGCATTAATTTAGACATTTTATAAGTAATATACGCCTTCGGCTCGAAATTGTGTATTCCATACAGATCGGCCGCTCATCTTGTATATATTACATATATTTATAGCGGAGCACCATAACTAAGAAAATATGGTAAACCATTTGAAATCTACCACAGGAAGCCCAGAAATTCGTACAACGTACATACATACATACATACATACGTACGTCCGTGTACACTCACGCGCAAATTTGCTGACCAGTTTTAGTGAGCGCCAAAACATTCATTATTTTTGCAGTTTGATGTAGTTCACTGAAATTTTTGTACAAAATGTATTTCTACACTGGACAAAGAGCATGAAAATGGTAAAGCTAAGCTGACGGCTTGAAGAGATTTGACTGAGAAAGAGAAACAAAGACCGCGGCGTGAAAAAGAAAAATAACTACGATTCAACGATGAAAAGCTACTTCAAAATATTTTCTCTGACAAAATGGGTAAAAGTCGCTCATGGGGCTGTTTTTAACCATCTAAATGTGCAGTCATGAAGAGCTGTCATAATTCATTCAAAATTCATTCAAAGCTGGAGATTTTACAAGTCGCATTTTCTGGAAGAGTTTATTTCACAAGTTTGTCAGATGGTAAAAAAGGCCGTATTCTCCATGGATTTCTTCGTGGCGTTTGCCAGTAATTACTTATCAACTAATCTACTTGTAAAAGTAAAATCGACGGCGATAAAACTTTCATAAAAACAAAAACAAAACAAATATGCTCTGCATTTGCAGCAATTCAAAAGAGGTGAACAGCAAGACGAACACGACTCACGAAGATAATTTCACTCTGTTCATTCATCAATTTTTATGGGATATTCATAACACGGAGAGCTTTAGGATCAATGCAGATTTATCAACTATTCACGACAAAATAATTTTCATACAAGATGTTTGTCAACAAAGTAGGACTGGCAGTTCAGGGAGTGGATGCAAATTTAGCACAATGTGTGACCGACCAACACAATCTTGCAATCGCCGTTCAGTTAAACTTTGTAAATTTTTTAGAGGACGTACAAATGTTTTTTGCCACTTTTAAAATTCTAAAAACATGAACAAGCTTATTGTAATCAGAACTGAGGACAAAAAGTTCAGTGGAAAAGTGACAGTTCAGGACAAGAAACCTGAACGTGGCGCCGGTATGTTTACATTTTTTGACGATCTTTAATGAATTTCTTTTTTACCATCCACATGAAAGCAGTTTGCAATATTTATATTTACTTCTTTTTGTAAAATATTTCTCCATCGTTGAGTTGTTTATGTGTGTGTGTGTTTTTTTATTTGATTCTTGCAATTCTTTGATTTGTTATTGAATGCAATAAAACACTTGTACTCATCTGCAAGTTAAAATTTCAAAAGTTCATACTAGCTATTTTTTTAAAGAGTTGCGTAGTATTCACATTTGATAATTAAAAATGCACAACCGTTTTAGATAGCTAGATTACCAATAAGTAATTCATTACACATTTCACCAGAAAAGTGAAAGTTTTGTTGATTTTGATAACATTTTTGCAAACGGGAAAGAGCGTAAAGCGAGAAACGCGCGGGGATTTGTTTACAACTCAAAGAAGCCAGTTAGTGATTTTCTAACTTCTCATTGGACAATCAATTTTAATTGACAGGTGCTATTTTTACCTTGCATAACAACATAAAGGAAGCCAAAAATAGGGTCGGATATTTTTCGCATTTTTGTACATATTTCTTGCGTATAATAAAATGTTGTCGCATGTATAAAGATTTGAATATTTCAATTGATTATATGATTATTTGATGATGAAAAGAAAATAACATAGCAACAAAAAAAAAAAAAATTATTCTCACTTTTTTTTGTTATGTTATTTTCTTTTCATGATTATTTGAATGGATTAATTCATTTATTTGTTTACTTTTTTATCTATAGTCATTTTGATTGATTAATTGATCAACATTTTGATAATTGGTAGTGAATGAACAAATGAATGAACAAATGAATGAATGAATGATTGAATAAATAATTCATTTCATCAAATCGGAGCTCCGCTATTAGGTTTACCTAATTTTTATATTATATGAGGACAAATCGCGCAAAAGGGGTTTAGAGGGAACGTCAAAAAAGGCCACGCATGTTAGACGTTGTTCTCCTCGGCAAACCTTACTACCATGAAACAACTCTCATCACAGACTATAGTACCCCTTTTCTGGAATTATTCCTCATCTCCTGGGATTACCAAATTGCACGATAGCCAATAGCCATGCAGTACGATACGAAGTAAGTAGACGATCAATCAATCATCAGCATCTATATCAATCTATAAAATACAATCAATAAGTTTAGTATTTTGTACCCACTAGCCATGTGATGCATGACTGTTTTCTTTATTTTACTTTTTTTTAACAACGACCATAGTGGCTGCTACAGGCCGCGCCTCACCGCGCGGACTTCAAGCTTAAGACAACGACGGACCTTACCGCTGTCAATGACCGATTTCACATAGATAAATCGCGAAATTTTCGATTAAAAACCAACAAAACCGACTGAAAACCGAAAACATGCCCCTATCATGAGGACAAATCGCGCAAAAGAGGTTTAGAGGGAACGTCAAAAAAGGCCACGCATGTTAGACGTTGTTATCCTCGGCAAACCTTACTACCGTGAAACACCTCTCATCACAGACTATAGTACCCTTTTTCTGGAATTATACCTCATATATTTACTTATTCATTAACTTGCAACTAACTTAGTATCTGAAATGGTATTTTATATTCAATAAACTGGTTGATTGAATTTCAAGAATAGGAATATTGATTGTTTCCCCGGAGCCTCGTCTTCAATTGTTTTGTGCATGGCCGCTCAACAAGAATATCGAAAGTGAACTATTGTATTCATGAATCTCGTATTTTGCTAGATTCTCTCAATCAAATTATCTGTCTAAACTCGAACGTATTTGAAAACCTAATGAAACACGTTGGCCATATTTGGTTTGGCACTATTACATCTTACTATAAGACGTTGTCATAAAATGGTCAAAGTGAAATGCTAATAACCGTATTACACCCCAAAAAGGTTTTACAAAATTTTTGCTGTCCTTCTTAAATTGACAAAGATAGAAATTTCAAGAGAATCGACTCTTGGTAATTTCAACTTCTCCAATGTCAATACCACGCAAAGTTTGCGCCACTAATGTTTATCCCGTTACTGTAATGCAGTGTCATATTATTATGGCATAACTTAGCAATCTTGAGCTTTGCACTTGTAGAAAGATAATTTAAAAAAAGTTAGTAGGAATTTTGCTCGGAGCTTATTTTGGCGGAAATCCTAGCGTCGTCGTGCTCAGAACATTGTTCAACGAATGTAAGCGATGTAAACACTTTTATGAGATCAAAATTGTTTTGAGAGAAGAATTAAAAAGTAAGTTCGGCATAAAACATATTTCACAAGTCATATCATGACTATCAGTATTCAAAAGTAGTTGCGAATACAATACAATTTTTTAAAAGTAGTCATGCAACAAGACTTGTGATTTCACGAATCATCTTCGCACAACTACGCAATTCGAGTTGACCCCAAAAACGCGGCATATATTATTGCTTTGCGATTTTTTATTAATGTGCATTATATATTTTGTAACAAACTGGTGAGAAACCAGTATGCCATGTCGCACAAGCTATCCACCCCTGATAGTCAACAATACAGTATGAGAAAAGAGTTTCACAACCAATTTTACTCTATTAACTTATTCTCTGTTCTAATAAAGGTTTAACTCTCCAATAGCAAACTTCTTTAATAATGGGCAATCAAACAGATTGGAATTGCTGTTACTGGTGTTGGTTTTGTACTATTTAATAAACGAGCAGCAGTGTTTTATCAGGTATAAAATCCCGAGGGCGAAACCTGATAAAACACGTGCTGCGAGTTTAATGAATGGCTTAAAAAAAAAATTAATAATTCATGACTATTTTGTCCAATATCAATGAAACTAAACAAAACGAAATGGAATTGAAGGTTGTTTGCATTTGGGAATTGCACAACAATAGCAAAAGTCAAATTTAAATATGCAAAACGTTGTCAGTATCTTATTCAGTCGACTGTGGTGTTTTGATACTTCGCTTGCGTGGGTGAAAACATGCTTGCGAAACGAGCGTTTAGGTCACCAAAGTCTAAAGAAGAAGAGAAAAACGCATTGGAACAGTGCATCCCAAAGTCCACGTTCGTCTACAAAGTTGTCGTTTAAAGTTCTTTTCCGAATGGAAAATAGGTCAAGTCAACAGAGATCCTTCGATAGAGCAGCGTTCTTTTGAAGCTGACATTGGAAATATCGGGCTAAGTATTCAATAATTGTACTTTCCGTTCGTAAGTTATCACAAAATAAATGTTCGGATTAATGTTTTTTTATATTTTATTCCTACTATCTTCAAACTTGAAGCACTATATAACATCACACGTAACATTATACATTAATATTCATAGATAATGCCACATGTGCAATTATATAATGCTTCATGTTCATTTGTATTCCATTGTTTTTCTAATATACCCCATTATGGGCCACATTCAAAACCCTGCCCGGGCTTTATAGTTTCAAGCGTACTATATTTGGAAAAGAGTGCTTTCCTCGTGACCAGAGAGGAGCATCGGATTGGACAAAATGGTCATGAATAATATGCCTTTTAAAATGCCATTTAATTACAATAGCCTCAGTTTCCCACTCCATTTATAATATGTCTGAAATTCATGTTGTTATATAAAAGATACGCCTGGTACGAATACCTGTTCAATAGCATGTATTTTTAGACATATTATTATGGCATTTTCCCTCTTACCTCCCCTCACCCCTCTCCCTCCCCCTCTCTCTTATACGCCACCTACTCCCTTCATCCACTACCACTACTCCCCATTTTAGTTGAATACATTCAATGACACAAACATATTCCAATTCCCAACCCACTACCCTGCTCACGCACACACAACCCTTTCAACATTCCAACTCCTAACAAAACAACACCATAATAGCACCCACAAGCACCACCAACACATATCCCATTCCCCCTTCAATAATATGCCTTTTAAAATGCCATTTAATTACAATAGCCTCAGTTTCCCACTCCATTTATAATATGTCTGAAGTTAATAATAATATAATATGTTGTTATATAAAAAATAAATGTCAACAGTGCAGTGGCAATAGCAATCATTTCTTTAAATGTGCTGTCTCGTTATAAAAGACATTTTTTTAAAAATCTTTTAAAAACTCGACAGCACAGGAAAGGTGTCCACCCTACCATTCTCAGGATCAGCAGTCGCAAATCGGTGTCCCTCCACCTAACCTACTTGTGTATCAATGAAGGGCAGTTGAGGGATGGTTTTTCGATCACCCTTTCGTTACTTGGCTTCCCCACAAAAGACGTGGCAGGACATATAGGCTGGAGGTCCCTGGACACGTGCGAATACTACTCACAGACACGCAAGGAAATAACAGCCAAGAAAGTAGCCACAACCCTTGCAGGCAGCACGTCATCTCAGTCAGAGGATCCCTAGGCTGCCTCAGTTGGCAGAAGTTTTATAGCCAACAACGACATCGAAAATTGTGCATAGGCATTTCCAAAATGTGATTAAATGGGTTGAAAAAATGGCTTGTTTCTGGAGAATAACAAGCGCAGATAGAGTGTAGTGGAATAGGATAGGGTAATAGCTATTCAGCGAGCTAGGCGGAGGACCACACCTCAGTCACCCATAACTAAATCACACAGAGACAGGAGTTTAGCAGTGAAAAGCTGGAAAAGGGGTCACTGTTTTCACTGCTAGAAAACTGCGCAATTTGCGAAAATGCGACTTAAAAATATAATACCTCCCAAGAGAATACGTGTTAACATAAGCACAAATCGCCAAGGCCTATAAACAGCTATTTAAGCCTAGGATTGCTCAATTTCGGGGATCTTTTATTTTTCGTAGATGCAGAGAAATATAAATGGGCTTTTTATACGTCGTGTCTTCCTAAGGAAGCCCGAGTAATAATCTAGATCTATATATAGACAATGAAATATGCTATTATTATTTTATAAGATAGTGTAATATCTGAAAAGATGTGATTAATGAGATATTATATCACATCTGTTCATATAAGCTTAAATGCCTGGTAAAATAAGTATTTCTGTTTTTAAAATCAAGTTTATTTGCTGAATTATAACGGACAAGTTGTTTGATTTTTGCTCTAGGTGTCGTCATTTATTTTGAAAGCGAATTTACTTATAAGTTTGCTACTTTACTTGTTTGTTATGATCACATTTTGATTTGAATCTATTAAATCAATGCGGTTACTTTTCCATCAGCTAAAAATAAGATGATAGTCACCAACCATTTCCTTGGAGCTACTCTATTATATTTTATCTAATTCTTATAGTCATAATTTTCCTCAAGAATAGCTAATTGATTAATAACTAGTAATGGAGTGATGTGACAGGACGACAGAGGACGTAGGTCACGCCCATCCTCAGAGATAGGCCTACATACATACTAATTACTAACTACTAATCAACCTCATGCTTGTAAAACCGGATGGCATATACAATGAATATTAGGAATCGTAATGTGCATTGCAGCATATTCTGAAATGCCATATAAGCACTACATTACATTACATTTATTCAGTTATTGGTGCTTTTACATTCTTTCCCTATTATATACCAGCTGTTTACAACAAGTTAGAAGTTTACAACAACAACAATACCAACGACAACTATAAAGAAACCATATACTAATACAACAGTTCTTGTTTTAATCATTAGCCATTTAATGTCTCTTGCAATAAATACGTTTTTCATTTCCTGGTTCCTCAGAATCAGATGTCATCTCAATGTGGGGTGTTGGAATACATAAGACGTGATAAGGGCTCTTTTGATTCGTCTCGACTACAATAGTCTCTTGCCAGATGTAGCAGGGGTCTTTAAGTATGCGCTTACTACATTTGGTGGTTTCACTTTCATATTCCTCAGTTCGAGTCATGTTTGTTTTGGCGTTAAACGAGGTGCTCAACTCAACCGCCTTTATCATAGCAGTCACTTTAGCTTCAGCTTCGATACCACTTTCCATCATTTTCTTCCAGCTGTTCTTGACCACAACTTTAGTAGACAACTCGTCTTCATAGCCTCCAGGGTGATTGTAAACAAACTCCCATTTGGAAAAAGCATTCAGGATCTCTATTTCAAATCTTCTAATGTGATCTTGAAAGAGTGTGCTCATTTTGTGTACACGGTTTTCAAATTGGCTGGAAGGGAAGTTGATTCTCTCCTCATTATTTGATATCGTCATAACAAGGTCGACACTAAATCCAGTCCAAAGGTAGTTATCCTGTATTTTACCAGGCATCAAACTGCGGGTGCCATCATGATCAATTATTGTAACTTCATACTTAGTGTCGTTATCAAAGGTGCACCTCTTTACAAAAAAGTTCGGGACCACATTTAGCCAAGACATAACCTATTAGGCAACAAAAGTATATCAATTTGTTAAAATATAACACACAGCGCTGATCTGTAAAACAGGCAGGCAGACAGGCAGGCAGGCATACGAAAGAAGGCAGGACGAAAACTAAGGCATTTGGACACAATGTAATCAAATCGAGAGCGTTACTGCGCAGGTCATCCAATGACAGTGTCCCTTTGAAATTTTTCTGAAGTAAGAGGTAGAGTGCAGACCGCAATTCTGTGAAATATCAAAGTTATTTACGCATAACTGGTTATTAGTTGTAACTATTATTTAACATCATTCAACCAGAACAATATTAATAGAATACCCTGGAAAGACTAAATTCACAAGAGAAAAATCGTGGTCTTTTATTTCACTGCTGGAATGTAAGAGTTATTTTCAACGGTCTGTTAATTGAGAACTTCTATTCCCTGACATAGACGTTGACAACATATTTATGCTGCTGAAAGAAGAACGTAACGCTATTGGACCTATTGACACTGAGAATATCGGAGAAGATGGAAAAGCAGAAAATTGCTGACTTATGTTTACTTTCAGTCGATATCTCTTCCCTGAAAATATTTTGGTTCTCATTATTTATACATCCACAAATGTGACACGGTGTAATGTTATGACCTTCAACAGGCCACACCATTCAAGCAGCCAAGTTCAGAACAAAGAAGGGAATGCACAATCCTTGGCATTAAGTTCCTGGTCACAGCAAGACGGTGTATCCAACATGTATGAACTTAATATCGAAGCTCCGCGCGGGCCGACGGCCCGCGAAAGCGGAGCACCATAATTAAGAAAATGTGCTAAACCATAGAGCTCATTTGAAAACGACCACAGGAATTCAAAAATACGTGCAACGGCGTCCGTCCGTATACTGCCACGCAAAATCGCTGACCAGTCTTTTTAGTGAACACATACACACACACACACACACACAAAAAAAAAAAACACAAAAAAAAATGAAAAAAAAATATTTTTTTCAGTTATAATTACTGTAAACTTTGTAAATACGTATTTCTACTAGGGGTAACGAGGAAGAAACCTAAGCTGCTGATAAAAGAGTTTTGACTGAAAAACTGAGAAACAAAGACGCCGAATTGAAAAAGAAGAAGAACTAACTTACTATTATCAGCGAAGAAAAGCTTCAAAATAGTTTAACTGACAAAGTGGGTAAAAATCTCGTGCCGATAATGTGAAATCACGCAGCCGCTGTAAAAAAAACAAAGATGAAGATTTTACAAAAGACCGTATTCTTCGAGTTCGTGGATTCTTTGTGGCATTTTCCAATCATTACTAATCTATTTTTAAGAGTAAATACTACGGGGACAAAAAGTTCATAACAACAAAAACAAAACAAACGTGCATTTGCAGCAATTCGAAAGACTAACACTACTCACGAAGATGATTTCACTTTGTTCATTTTTATGGGCATTTCAGAACACGGAGAGCCTTAGGATCAATGCAGATTTATCAACTATTCACAACGAAAAATAACTTTTCATACAATATGTTAGCTAGCCATACTACGCCGTTCTGTTGAACTGTGTGAAGTTTTTATAGCTTCCTTTAATTAATTTACTTTATAGTCTTTTTACCATCCACATGAAAGCAGTTTGCAATAATTAATATTTTTGTAAAATATTTTTCCATCACTGAGATCTTTACGTGTTTTTTGTTGTTGTTGTTTTTAATTTGATTCTTGTAATTCTTTGATTTGTTACTGAATTGCAATAAAATATTAGTCAGTGTACTCATCTGCAAGTTGAAATTTCAAGTTCATATTGAAATAGCAGTTCATACGTACTAGCTATTTTTTCAAACGAGTTACGCCGTATTCACATTTGATAATTAAAATGCACAACCGTATCAGCTAGCTAGATTACCAATATGTTATTCATTACACATTTCACCAGAAAAGCGAAGTTTTTGTCGATTTTTTCAAGTCTAAGAGAACGTGATAAAGCGAGAAGCGCGGGGGAATTTGTTTACAACTCAAATAAACCATGTTATTGCTTTTCTAACTTCTCATTTGATAATCAATTTTAATTGATCAATTTTAATTGATAAGGGCGATTTTTACCATGCATAGCAACATAAAGGAAGCCAGTTGACTATTCATGACAAAATGCGGTCGTATGTTTTCGCATTTTTGTGCATATTTCTTGCGTATAATAAAATGTTGTCTGCATTTGCATAAAATTAAATTTGAATATCGAAATCGATTATATGATTATTTGATCATGAAAAGTAAATAAGATAGCCAAACAAATAAGAAAATTATCCCTCACTTCTCATATATTTTTTTTGCTATGTTATTTTCTTTTCATGGTTATCTAAATTGATTTATTCATTCTTAAATTAATTCATATATTTGTTTACTTTTTAATCTATAGTCATTTTTGATTGATTGAATGATCAACCATTTTGATAATTGGTAGTGATTAAATGAATGAATACATGAATGAATGAATAATTCATTTCATTAAATCAGAGCTCTCTATTAGGTTTACCTTAATTTTTATATTAGCTAGGAACACGTATAATCTTTGTCTTTTTTGTGGGAATATATTAAAAAAAGAACTACCGAAGACTTTAACAAGTTTTCCCATATGCAACAATAAAACAATTTCCGATAATAAAATTAGAGTCATTGTCCATGTTATGTCTCTTATGTATTTAGTGTCTCCTGGGTATTCTATTAATATTGTTCTGGTAGAATGATAGTGACCAACCGTTACTAGAGCAGAGGCACTTGAATCATGAAATAAAAACTAAATAATTACTAACTAATAGGCGCTATTTATATCCTAATAGTAGTTATCACTGAACCAGAACAGTCTTAATACAAACAAACAAACAAAAAAACAACAACAACAAAAAATACACAAGAGACCATAAAATATGAGAAACCAATATTCATTCAATAGTCTAATTACAAAACATGTGCATTAAATAAACAAATGATTATTATTAAATGATGCTGTCTTGCTGCTAATTAGCCTCCTCCGCAGGCGTCTCTTGTTAGCGTTTTCCTTTCTAGTTTCTTAGATGGGCTTCCTTTTTTGCAATTGACAGTTCACCTCGCCAGGTCTCTCAGTCGAGAGAGCAACAAAGGAATCCTGAACAAGTAGAAAAGGCAAGAAGGGCTGAAAAAGGGTTGCCTGCGGAGGAGGCTAGCTGCTAATATTTCTCAATTTCTCAGTTTTATAGTCTCTTGTGTATTTTTCTTTGTTTGTATTGAGACTGTTCTGGTTCAATGATAACTACTATTAAGATCTAAATAGCGCCTATTAGTTAGTAATTATTTAGTTTTTATTTCATGGTTCAAGTGCCTCTGCTCTACCTAATAACTAGTTAGGCACAAACTCTTAAGTCAAATAGAGCAAATGAATCATGGTGACCGGGGAATTGTGGAAGGCTTCACAAACGGTCCAAAGAGTAAAAACCCGAGTTTAAGATCGAATGATGTGTCAAACTTCCCTAGCATAGAAAACACCCCCATTGGCCCTTAGACCATATTCATCATTTGTAATATGACTGATTTCCTACATATAGTTTCCGGAGACCAACTTATTTTTGAGTAACTGCGTTGAACGATGCAGTTAAGTTCTGACTATCCAGCAAGTATGTCGTATCACAATTTAATGTCACACCCACCTCGTAGTTGTCTAAATCATTCATGAACTTGATAAGCTTAACAATTTCTCGTACTATCTCATCCCCTGGCACAGTGCTAGTGAATTTGACATTTTCGATTTTTGGATTGCTAATGCATTTGGTTAAATTTTCAAACACTTACATTATGTTGGCATTTATTGTGTAAAAAAAGAATAGACACAGATCTATTAATAAATTCTCTTTGCTTATTCTATGTAGTCTTTATGTGTTTACCCTAATAAAGTCAATCAATCAATCAATCAAAAAAACCCTTTTTTGCCTCCAAACGTGGCTCCGCCGCCTCTGATCATAAATCAATAAATCCAGCATCATCATCATTATACAAGCATTATGAAAGTCGAAGTGTACGTGGTAGAAGTTACATGGTGATAATTAGCTATGTAAGTAATTTATAAAGCCTGGTTTCCATATAATCGCAAACGATAGAAAAAAAAATCGATTTTTGGAAAACCAAAGTCTTTCGATCCCACGACCCTTTTTGAACGATTTTAATCGCGATCATATCTGGATCGAAAACGGTCGTAGGATCGTTTTGGTTTCCCTATAATTGAATTTTTTTTCGATCGCTTACGACCATTCTCGATCCTTCTAGATTATATGGAAGTTGCAGGCTTTAGTAAAAGCTTTCGGGTTTCAAACCCATCCTCAAGGAAAATTAAAATACTTACATGGACGTAGCTAAATATTATCTTAAAAAAAATTCATTAATAATTCATGATGTTAATGTTACGTGTGATGTTATATAGTGCTTCAAGTTTGAAGATAGTAGGAATAAAATATAAAAACCATTAATCCGACCATTTATTTTGTGATAGCTTACAAACGGAAAGTACAATTATTGAATACTTAGCCCGATATTTCCAATGTCAGCTTCAAAAGAACTTTGCTCTATCGAAGGATCTCTGTTGACTTGACCTATTTTCCGTTCGGAAAAAAAACTTTAAACGACAACTTTGTAGACGAACGTGGACTTTGGGATGCACTGTTCCAATGCGTTTTTCTCTTCTTCTTTAGACTTAAACGCTCGTTTCGCAAGCATGTTTTCACCCATGCAAGCGAAGTATCAAAAACCACAGTTGACTGAATCAGATACTGACAAAGTTTTGCATATTTAAATTTGACCTTTGCTATTGTTGTGCAATTCCCAAATGCAAACAACCTTCGATTCCATTTTGTTTAGTTTAGTTTCATCGATATTGGACAAAATATTCATGAATAATTAATTTTTTTAAGCCATTCAATAAACTCGCAGCACGTGTTTTATCAGGTATACCTCGTTTATTAAATAGTACATAGAGTGCACGCACTAAAAGTGTGCAACAGTTGTCACTATTTAGTAGTAAATAGCACTTATTAAACAAAAGAAAACAATAGAATTAGCATAAAATAGCACTATTTAGTGGTATTTATGTTGCACTCTCTTATTAACGACAACGATTAATGTAACAGTGCCGTGAATTATCTTCTTGGGGCATTGCCTATCAAGAGGAAAGTTCACAGCTTTTAGCTACATGTTATTCTTTGCTAATAATCAACAAATAAAAACAGTGCTTGTGAATGTTTAGAGAAGAGTGTCATCCTTACCTTTCAAAGAGATTGAGCCTCAGTAATGGAAAGGAAATAGAATTAGAATCAACAAGAGAATTATTAGAAGTATTTATAAAAGTCGTGGTCATGCAACATCGACCCAGAGTCGCGACTCAATGTCTCCGAATATCGTGAACAGGAAATCCGGACTCAATTGCCGTCAAGCACTATGACGTCATGGCTTGTTTACATGAATAAAAATGCATCTAGTTCTGGCGAAATATTTTTCCTTTAATACATTTGGCATTGTACTTATACTTATAATTTGTTCCAATATTATAAGTGAACTTTTACCCTATTTTTCATTGATTTTAAGATGTTGAATCCCCTCTTTTGCCCATGATTCTTAGCATTAAAACAATAGATTTGTTTATGTGTGACGTCATAGTGCTTGTGGCTAATTGAACCAATATCATCTATTCATCCTATTATTAGTTAATAATATTACATGCAGTCATTCCAAACATTGTCCATTTTCCATCGGATGAATCGCTATTCACCGGATAAATTTTAAAAATTAGGTAAACCTAATAGCGGAGCTCCAACAATATGGCTGTAATCAATATAATTATTCTGATAATTTTAATTGGTGCGAGCACAATGTTATATAATTTAATATGTTTTTGTGGCAAAACAAAAATGCTTCCTTTGCACCAACTTTAATGTTGAGTGCTTTACAGAAATATGACCTCAACACCTTCCCCTATTTCATCTATTAACCCCCCCCCCTCACCATTTCTTTATGCACAAAAATGAATGAATGCACCCTGTCACTTTGATAGCCTTTGCTTATCAGAACACCAGCAAATATGGATGACATTTGTAGTCTTTATTGCCTACATCAATTAATACACCTACAACAAATCAGTAAAGTAAAAATTATAATTAAATCTATAAATATAATTTAAATTATTTACAAGTGCCTGGCTGATATGAACAACCGGTCGATAAATAAATAGCCTGGAAAAAAAAACATTTATGTTGAAACATAGTGCCCATCCATTGCAAACACATTTTACTCTGGGGTTGAGAGCAGTAAACATGTAACAACAAAACACAAATTAGGTTGATCATAATATTATAGATATAGCTGTTCTTGATATGGTTGTCTTGTTGAAATACTGATTTAGTAAATAGCAAAGTAATTTGCATATTTCATGATTTTTTTAAAAGAAATGATGAGTCAAAATTTACAAAAAAACTTCTTCAGATAATTATAATAACTATGTAACTATATAATATGTGCTGCTTTGTATTAAAAACAAGAAAATTAAAAAACTTGACATATGCAAATGATATTGTTCTTTACTAAATCAGTATTTCAACTCGACAACCTTTTTAAGAACAGCTGTATGTTGATGTTCAATGATATTTTAAATTCAGTTAAAATTGTACATTGCTTTGAAACCTGTTTTGAAATATCATTATTTCTTATATCTTTATAATACAATTGTATAATAAAGATATAAGAGATAAAAATATCGATTTGTATGTTTGCACGTTGTCTTTAATAGTGAACAAATGCCCAGTGCGTCTTCAGGAAAATTGCCATTTCTATATTCTTACTATGCCAGAGATTCCGAGCTAAAGCTTTGTTAATAAATAAACTGACATAAAGAAACACCTTTGATAAAGAAAACAACCGATTTAAAAATTATATATTTTATTATATTATTTAAGGTAATTCCGTAGTAATTTATACTAGCCATAGAAATTTTGATAAAACTTTTAACAGTAAAACATTTCGAGTTTCCATTTTGAGAGAAACATTTTTAAAGTATACTTACTTTTATCAATTTATCGTTTAACATTCAAAAATGGGCATCATTCAGTAAAGTTTCTCTTTGCCGAGCTTGGCAACACCAAATGTTTGAAATGTCTTTTAAGCTACTCCTTTTACATTATTGTATCGATATTAAGCAAAACATTTGCACTAAAACTAAACAACGAAAAGAAATAAAGCAAAAATTAGCAAAATTTTAGAATTTTTACGGGCGTCCATCGATGCTTCACGGAACACTTTTTGAAATATTTAAAAATCTAGGCATAGAATTTTGTCATCGATCACATATATTTAAAAAAAAATATGATTTCACATGATATTATAAAAAAAGATAGGTGCCCGTATTGGTTTCAATGGCAAAGTTTTATATACACACATGATAACTATGTTGAATAAGAATGTTAAAAAGTGGGCAGCAAAAGAAGATATGGACCTTCAAAATAAATTAAAATGGAATAATACGAATTCAATATAAAAAAAGATCAACAGAAACAATATAATTAATTGTAATATAAATTATAAAAATTATTGAAAATTCTATGTAACCAGCCTACTTTGCATTAAAATTAAAAATCGCTAACAAATTCCAGCAAGTACTAATTTTTTTCTTTCAAACATTTTGACTAGCTTCGTGAAATAAGTGAAACTAGTCTGGATATTTCCCTGTCATATAAAAAAATAAGCTCATCGTTGTTATAATGAGTGTGCAACTTTGAACTAGAAAGTCAGTAAGCTTTTAAAACACTGAATAACTTTGAGTTTCAAGTGATTTTCTGGTCATGCAACCTCGGCACAGAGTCGCGACTCAATGTCTCCGAATATCGTGAATAGGAAATCCGGACTCAAATGAACCAATATCAGATCTGTTTATCTCTATTATTAGTTTAGACCAAGGACTCAAATTCCCGTGATTCTCTGCGCGCTATAAATCTAAAATGGCAATTGATAAAATTTATCTTGCGAAAAAAAAGAAACTTTGAGTTACAGCCTAAATATGGTCATTCTGGAACTTTGTGTTAAAAAATAACATAACATTACATACGGGCCTCAAAAGCAGCTAGGGCCCATTCCCGCACGTCCAAAACATTGAAATCATCTTATTATCCGCGCTTTTTTGCTTATAACTCCAAAATTAGCACGATGACACCCAATTATTTTTCAATTTATATATTTGGTGTAAAACAATCTTTACAATTTTTGAATAAAAGATACATGATCTTCCAAAACCAAGACCAAAACATTGTAATATTGACTTTTTTTGTGGAAAAGTGTTCAAAGAATAAATTCACGAGAACTATAGCGAAGGGAGCATTTGTTCGGACTCTTTTGGCATATTTGTGAAAATCTTTCGAGTTTGTTCAGCAAGAATATTACTTTCAACAAATTGTATGCTATTTCTTTTAGGTGAAATGGGACAAAAATGCGCCTATTACCACCCCCACAGTGCCACAACAAGCACGATGACCCTACTTTTTATTTCATTTTTGTTTTTCACATGTGACAGTCCTTATGTAGAAAAAGTGTTAAAGAATTCTATCGCTGGGAAGTGTGTATCCCAAACTGCCTTAAATTTAAATTCTTGTCGTGTGTAAATACCATTCAGTTTTCACTGATGATGGACCTGTAGTCCGAATACTCGGTTGTAATGTTGTAAAAAAATATGGGGAGAAACTTAAATATATCTATAATTTTTTCCACATACAAACCAATTTTAGATTTTTTTACAACACATTTTAGTCGTTGTAAAAATTTCACATAAAAAACGTGCAAAATGATAGCATAGAATTTATTATAATGCATATCAAACATCAGAACAGCATTACATAAATCATCGAATACAAATAACTGTTAACTGTTATCTACTTTAACTATTTATTTACAATATATTGATTATGATGAAATTAAGATTGATTGATTGAAAAAGGCATATAGGTGAGCGCAATGTTAACAATTTGAATAATTTGCATAATGTTTGGAAATGTGTTTGAAGGAAAATACACATGGCTGATTGCAGATCTCCTTCAACTACGAATTTCCGGTTGTTGATACATGATTGGAATCAAAAATAACCTTTTCATTTTAATTGTTTATTAGACCATTAAAAGTTATTCCAAATTAAAGTGTACCCGCGAGCGCAATTGGGATTCTTATTTTATGTTCAAATCTTGGAGGGTTATAAACCTCGAGACCAATATTCCACTAATTTATAATGATACTATGTGATCAACATTGTCAACATTGAGGTTCTCATCTGAAGACCTTTATTTCAAACTGATAGCACCTTGCTCAAATTAAATATCTGGAATGCGGACACAGTATACAAAAGTTATTTTTAGGAAACATTAATATTAATTTTATCTTTACTCCTCCCATTTCTGCTCTCATGATGTTGATATAAAGATCTAGCTAGTACATAAAAATGTCATTCTTCGTTGAAGTTATTTCATGGTACAGCGCTAGCTGTGGATCTTTCGAAAAAGTAAACAATCATGGACAAAGTGTTCAGAGGTCTTGGTAGGTAGAAAATGCGAATCATGTGTATGCTAGGTTTCTGGTTTATACTGATAGAGGACAACGTTGCAAAACGCGGCAATTACTAGTAATTGTACTCTGTGGAATGTGTTTCATATTGAGAAAGGGACTGGGTTCTTGTCTTCAAAAACTAAGACTAATTCATTAAAAAAACATCTTCACATAACAAAAAACACAAAGATAAACATCATCACTGTGCCACTTTAGTTAATTTGCTAGATGTCTTTTAGTTATTTATAATTTATGCCCAGACCGGGAATCAACCAGTCTGTACTGTCAATTTTCCGCTGAAATGCTCGTCCTAAGCCTTGTTCATGTCTTTAGCATTTTTAAAACGAACATATACCCACTAAAATGTTGCAACATTTTAGTGAATTCACGGTAGTTTTACTTTGCTGACAAACGTATATTGTATGAAAAGTTTTTTTTTGTGGCACATAAAGCTGTTGTCATTGAAGTTTGAATTGCCTTAGAAATTGATGAATGAGCAGAGTTCATAAAACCATGGTTAGTTTATGCCTCCTTTGAATTACAAACGGCTGTTTCTTGTGTTTTTTGGTGTTTCTTTTTATGTAATTTTGTTCAACGTCGATCGTTTAATTTGATAACGCTAGAAGAATCCAGTCTATTTTACAGGCTCACAAACTTGTCAAACAAATTCTTCCTGAAAATATAGCTTGTAAAATCTTCTTCTTTGAATGAATTTTATGAATCAAAGAAAATGCTAAGAGCTTTGCATCACTTCACGTTTCAAAATATAGTGAAAAATAGCGGCACGAAGAGTTTTCCATTTTCTTCTTGCCCATTGTAGAAATAAGTTTTGTAGAAAGTTGAAAAAAACTGATTGTGATTTTTTTGTGAAGGCTAATAAAATTTTTCTCAAAGTATTGGCGTACACCGTCCTGTAGATGAGGGATGGTGTCCCTAACACCATAGAAAACCCAAACTATTCATTTGAAAATAAATATATATAATAAGATTTTACTACTTTCGATAAAAAATGTTTTATCTTGTTGTAAACAAAGATGTTTACAAACTAGAGGGAGCTATTTTTAATTCTGGCAAAAAATAATGCTTTAAATGCACTTTTATTTTAAGTTTGTCTTTAAGCTAGCTTAAATTGATTGCTATATATAACAATCTTCAATCCTTCTCTGATATTTAGCCAAAGTTCAACGATGATTTGATAAAAATAACATTATAAACAATACAATCAAAAACGCTTGATGCGTTCTGCTCAAAACTGTTATTAACCGCCTTAATAATTCCACTTTATATCGTAGGTATTGTAACTGGTCGATTCTATAATCTCCATGAAGACTGGAAACAAGCACCGGAATGGGTGAAGACGCATTACAAATTGGAAGAACAACAACACTGTGGTGATATAAGTAAGTACAAATTGATCAAAACAATAATAATAATGTGGTTATTACGTACCCTTTGTCAGAAGCCTTATATATGTGTGCACATGGCGTTTTCCTAGTTTGCAGTCTTCTTAACTTCAGTTAATTTACATGCATGTGTGATTGATCGGTGGTTTATATTCTTCTTGTGAATTCAGCAACTATTCCCCAAGGTGTTTTGAAGGGTGCAGTTGATGCTGTTGCAGAGTATGCCAAGGCTAATCCTGGAGATGCCATTACAATTGGTACTGACATAGCCAAAGTAGTTGGAATTTCAAAAGAGAATGGAATAGCATTCGCCGGAGGATTTGTGGAGACAGCACAATTACCAAAATAAAATTGAAAACTTAAATTGATATAAGAATATAAGAATATTTGGGATTGAAACACTGCCAGTTGTGTCGTTTGACGTTTCGGCTACGCTATGGTAGTCTACCACAGCGTAGCCGAAACGTCAACCTACATTACTCGCCGTGTTTCATTCCTAAATAATCTCAATGTTCTTATAATGACGTCCGAACACGGAAGACTCAAGACTACTATAGTTAGATTGTTAGTTTAACCGCTAGACTACACGTAAGCTTAAAGGACATTAAAAAACGTTTCAGGAAAAACGATCTGTTTTCGACGTGCTGTAAAACTGAGATATGTTGAAAGAAAAAATAATGTCACCCAAATGCATCTGTGTCTGTAGCCACAATTGAAAATTGATGTGAATCTTGAAATGCATTGCATCAGCTTCAGCCTACCAATGTGATTAGCCCATGTTCCTTGTAGGCAAGATAACTTACTCCTAAAACTTCGATTTGTACCTGATTGTGTGGATTTATTATTACAGATTAGCCTTCGTTGCAGCCGTCTTATGTCAGTGATTTGTGGAAAGAGAGGCACTCATAACAAGCCTTTCCTTCGGCAAACCACATAAGGCGGCTGCAGCGAAGGCTATATACAGCGGCTGTGCTAATGATTTAAAAAAGCAACTACCTCCTCCATCTACATTTATCGGTTGTCACTAATGTCAAAGCATTCATCCCACAAAAATATCTAACGATTGAGCGTAATTAACGAGTGAGATATCTTCGACACCAGCCGATAAAACTTGTATATATTTGTTGTTCACCAACTAAATATTTGTTGGTTGTTCACCAACTAAATAATGACATAGAGATAGATACAATAGTTTAGTAGAACGAATTCACATATGGATATATATATATATACACTCGTTTGCAAGAACGTTGTAGTATACATTTATACATTTATACAAATATCTAATGAGATGCAAAAGACAAAAGAAGCCGTTTTTAAAAATGAACAGGAAAAATATTTTTTGGCTTTCGTTGAATGAATCAAACAATAAATAAAGCGAGTTTTCTGTTTTGCATATCATTAAATATACTGAATAAATTAGGTATTTGTATAAATGTATACTTCAACGTTCTTGCAAACGAGTGTATATATATATATATTGATATAGAATAAAGTAGACCAATCAAACCATATTCTACATCTTAATACCCATTTTAAGTCGTCACGGCTCATCATATGAGCGTCACGGTGGTGCACAAAGACTGAAACGCAAAGCCAATGTAGAAATTACCTACATCACAGAGATTTTTCTGACGGAATAAAACGCGAAAATACCCAAATCAAATGCCCTTGGCTACTCACTGAAAACCACAACAAATCGCTCACCTCTTATAATATTAATAGTCGCAGTTAACAGTACCAAAACGTAGTGTAACGTCACTGACAACGGACGCAAAAGGCCAACCTGGGACACCTGCAGATAGAAAAGAACAGCTCACAAAATACTAGCAAAACGTTAGTATTTTGCACGACACAAATGAGTTTATCCGAAAATGGGCGCACAACATGAGCCGTGAAAACTTAAAATGGGTCTACTTGGCTAAGCCCCTTTTGATACATAACAGTTAGACGCAATGTTGTCTATGTTGCATTTCTCCTTTGATATAGAATAAAGTGGACCAATCAAACAATATTCTACATCTCTTAAAAGAACTGTAAATAGCTTTTATGCTTTGAATAAACACCCGAATCAGGATATGACAGTAGATCGATAAAAATATGATAAAATTCATTCCATGCTTTTTATAACAAACTAGTAATATTTACTGGTACACGTATTCCAATGCAACAGTAAAAGCGTTTGCCTTCCCTTTTTAACATCCAGAAAACACACAAATCTATTGAATTGACCTTCAAAATGAATTTGAAAGTGTACGTTGGATACAATCATATCAAAATGCTACTCAAGTCAAAGTAAAAATCGAAATCGTTTTAGCTACATAATATTCTGATGCGAAACAGTCCGTTAATGTGCCTTACTAGAGAAGTAGCTGGTCCAGTATAAATGAAGTACAAGCACTGAAGGTAAATTGTGGCTATTTTTTCTGTTGTCTTAGCATTGAGAACAATTAAGTTCTGTGTTATTTATAATCGGGTCTGAACAGTTGGTCAACTACTATGTAAACAAGAAGAAAAACATAATTATGCTATTAAACGATATTTTTCCTAAAGAAATTCATGAAAATGTGGTGATTGTATATTTTGTTGTTAACCAGGAACTGCAGTATTCAGTTTTTAAACAATTTTAGTTGATTACAGTTAATGTTTAGTGTTTAACTTGTCGACACCTTCACTAGTCGGCTATTACGTAACGACCTTTTTTGACCTTTCAAGTGCATTTTACGAGTGCTCTCAAATTGCTGCTTTTCAGTAGCCCAAAAATTTTATTGCAGTTTTTGCATCTTCAAACATTGAAGATTCATTAAATTATAGTCACATTATCAGATTCCATGTAGCAAGGGGCGAATTTTGATGTTAATGTAAAGGACAATTATCGCAAGGAAAAAAATGTCGGAGTTTAAAAATCTGTAAAATAATCATTCCTGCTGGAAATCAAACTGTTCTCAACTAAAATCGTAGCGAAACTATCGCTTTATAAAGAGATACAATTATTTTTTAATTTTTGTTTAACGTAAATATTTTTTAGATTTTTTCGTGACGTGCGCTAAAACGGCGTGAAATTCCCTTGAATAGGCGAAAAACACAAAATCGCCGTTTTCTCCCGAAATAAAAATCGAAGAAACCTTTTAGTATTTTTCCCATGATTAGTTCACTTGGGGCTACATTTGAGAATTTTTTGAGAATTTAAAAAAAAAAATTATTTTGCATGACCTTGGACGCTATATACAGAATACCAGTCTTAATACCCATTTTAAGTCGTCACGGCTCATATATATATATGTATAAATTGTACGAGTAGTTGGGAAATGATGTGGAACTGAACTCTTTTAATGACCAACGTTGCCGGTGCCGGTGCCGGTGACTCGCAAAAAGATGTCAGTTTTAGCGGAGCTCCGCGCAGGCCCGCGCAAGCGGAGCACCATAATTTAGAAAATATGGTAAACCATCGAGCTCATTTGGAATCGACCACAGGAAGCTCGGAATTCGAAAATACGTACAACGTCCGTGTACCACTGCCGCGCGAAAACGCTGACTGGTTTTAGTGGGCGCCAAAAAATCAAGTTTTTTTGCAGTTTTGAAATTTTTCTACAAAATGTATTTCTACACTGGACAAAGAGCATAAAAATGGTAAAGCTAACCTGACGGCTTGAAGAGATTTGACTGAGAAAGAGAAACAAAGACCGCGGCGTCAAAAAAATAATAACTACGATTCAACTATGAAAAGCTTCAAAATATTCAGTTCACTGACAAAATGGGTAAAATTTGCTCGTGGCGCTATTTTTAACTATTCAAATGTGCAGTCATACAGAGCTGTTAAAATTTTATTTGATACTTCATTGAATAGTCATTCAATGCTGAACATTTTACAGGGTGTATTTTCTGGAAAAGTTTATTTGACGGCAAGTTTTTCAGATGGTAAAAATGGCCGTATTCTTCGTGGTTCTTCGTGGCGTTTTTCAATCATTACTTATGCACTAATCTACTTTTAAAAGTAAAATCAACGGCGACAAAACGTTCATGAAAACAAAAACAAAACAAATATGCGCTGCATTTGCAGCAATTCAAAAGAGGTGAAAAGCAAGAAGAAGACGACTCACGAAGATAACTTCACTTTGTTCATTCATCAATTTTTTACTGGCAATTCATAACACGGAGAGCTTTAGGATCAATACAGATTTATCAACTATTCACAACAAAAAACTTTTCATACAAGATTTTTGTCAACAAAGTATGACTGGCAGTTCAGGGAAGAGATGAAAATGCAAATTTAGCACAATGTGTGATCGAGCAACACGAGCTTGCCATCGTCGTTCAGTTGAACTGTGTAAACGTTTTAGAGAAAATGTGAAAATTTAGATGAAAATGTTTTTTTTGACACTTTTAAAATTCTAAGAATATGAACAACCTTATTGCAATCAGAACTGAGAAAGAAAAGTTTAGTGGAAAAGTGACAGTACAGGACAAGAAACGTGGCGCCGGTATGTTTATATTTTTTGACGATCTTTAATGAATTTCTTTTTTACTATCCACATGAAAGCGGTTTGCAGTAATTATATTTACTTGTAAGATATTTCTCCATCGTTGAGATCTTTATGTGTGTGTTTTTTTTAATTTAATTCTTGTATTTTTTTATTTGTTATCGACTTGCAATCAAACGCTTGTATGAATTCGTCATTGTACTCATCTACAATTTAAAATTTCAAAAGTTCATACTAGCTATTTTTTAACGAGTTACGCAGTAATGATAATTAAAAATGCACAAACGTTTTGGATAGCTAGATTACCAATAAGTAATTCATTACACATTTCACCAGAAAAGTGAAATTTTTTGTTGATTTTTATAACATTTTTTTCAAACGTGAAAGAGCGTAAAGCGAGAAGCGCGCGGGGATTTGCCATGGGCTTTTCTAACTTTTTTTTGCTATGTTATTTTCTTTTCATGATTATTCAATAATTAATTCATTTATTTGCTCACTTTTGTATCTATAGTCATTCTTTATTGATTGGCTGATCAACAATTTGATAATTGGTAGTGAATGAACAAATGAATCAATGAATGAATGATTGAATAAATAATTCATTTCATTAAATTGGAGCTCCGCCCTTAGGTTTACGTAATTTTTATATTATTTTATTTGTAAAAATTTGTAAAAGTGAGAAATCAATAACATGCAATAACGTTGTATGCACAATAAAGGCACCTAGTTTTAGCTGAAAGAATGACACAGGCACGTAGGGATGTACTGTTAGAAAATAGTGATTTTTTTTCTCATTGGCAGCGATGAATTTTGTTTTGAACTACATAGTTACACATTTTTACACATGCAGTTTTTTTCTCTTTTGTATTTTTTTTCCTGGCTTCTGTTATTGGGGTAGATGGAAATAGATGCAGATGGTATATGCAATCTGGCCAATCACATTCCATTCCCAAAATAACTTTAACAGTTATAACAGTTTAAAAATAGAATGAAAAGATTCCCTGATGAGTATGAGGCCCAATACGAGGATAAAGTACTCATGCTCTCTTGATAGGTTTTTTTTTCGTTGTTGAAAATATTGAAAATATCAATTCATGTTGGAAAGTAACAGACAGTAAATGATAAATTCTCTATAAAATATATTTCTAAGAAAAAATCGTGATGACTTTTTGCTTATAAGTAATCAGGACCAACAAACAAAGATGGATGATACTTTATACATGTCAAGTATATTAGAGGTTATTTCATGGAAAGTGCCAGGTACGGCCGATTTTATTCACGAGTTTGTATCAAAATGAACGAGCAAGGTACGAGCGATGGTACCCAGGGTAGTCACCAAAGCACATTCCATGCTATGATTTGTTTATTCTATATATAACGAGATTTGAAATTACATTCTAAATATTTAGTTAACAATTTCAACAGTTTCCAGAAATGATTGTTTGCATACTTGAAAGAAAAACTTTCACATATATTTGTCCAAATGGTTTGGTTCATTTTTTTTGTTCTTTTGGATATGTTAGAATACTAGATTTTCTGGAAAACTACAAAAGAAGAAATCGTGATATATAATTAATATAAAATTAAGCCCTTACACTATACTATATGTTCCTCTTTTCGCATTCTTTTTGTGGCATCAGCCATTCTGTTTGTTGTTGTTTTGATGTGTGCTGCCTGGCGACCTCTTAGTGTGAGTTGCCTATTGTACTTTCAAAATTGATGATAATCTTTATTTAACTGCGGAAATTCAAAGAAAAATAAGGGAAGGGTAAAACAACAGAAGAAGGACTTTCCAAACAAATTGTTCTAAAAATGGAAGAAGAGATGCCAGAGCGAAGAACAAGAGAAGCTATTTAACTTATGTAAGTGTTGATTAATTAAATTTCCCTGCAGGGACATATAATGCACCTATCAGTGGCTTCCCCTTGGGGTTGACCCCAGGGCTGACCAGGGAGATTGTAAAAAATTCAAAAATCTTTTGTTTTAGATGCAGAAAGCCTTTTGCTATCGATGACATAATTAATATCTAACAGAACGCAATGCAGATGAGGTACAACAACTTCAGCCTCAACAGCATGCAATTGTTCTTTAGAATTTCACTACAGTATGTGGTATTGTGAGGACTTCACACATTGGCAAGGATGAAAATTGCAATTTCATTTTAAAGAATAATTAAAAGTCATGCTGTCAAGGCTAAGGTTGTTGTACTGCATCCAGGGAAAGGTCTGTTTTGAAATTATTGAACAAGAAAAATTCCTCTGACTGCAAATTGGATTCAGTCTATGGCCTTGTCCAGTTTGCAGTCAGAAGAATTTTTCAAGCTAAATTATTTCCAAACTGGATCATGCTCATTTATCTTTTCCTTGATTGCAAGTGTTCTCCATTACCTTACCACTTATACCTGTAGCATTTTGAAAGTTTTTAATGTTTTGCAGCAAAAAAGAAATGATGCTATGAAGGGGGCAATTTACCAAGGGGTTCTAGACCCGGAGGATGAACAAGCTGTACAAGAATACAGAAATGTCATTTCCCCTTACAAAGGTGTCATCTATTTGGAGGACAGTGAAGATGAGGAATTCCAGGCAAAACAAAAGAAAAAGAGAACAGAGATTTTGGAAAGTGCCAGGGCAGCTAAGAGAAGAAATGAGAAATGCCGTCGGGACTTCATACTTGAAAAACAGGAGGAATTTGAACGATATTGGACAAATAAGGTCAGTACTAAAAGAGATGAAAAAATTGATACTGACATTACAGATGATGAAGAAACAAATTTATTTCCTCCAACCTTAAGAGCAGGTACTAGTAGTGCAAGATCTGCCGTGTCAAGGAGCTTAATGTTCAAATTGTGACTTATAAGACCTTTACATTTACATTAATTTTGTGAGCTAACGACAATGGTTCTACATGTTTAATATTAGAGTGCAAACACTGAAAGTGTGCAACACCAGTTACTATTTAGTGGTAAATAGCACTAATTATACAAAAGAAAACAATAAAATAGCACTATTTGGTGGACGTATTTATGTTGCACACTGTTAGTGCATGCACTCTAGCGATGGCTGGATTGATCCGGTGGAGGAGTGGGGCAGGGATGCTCGTCAAATCTTTTAAGGGCCAAAATTGAGGATCTGGTGCCTTTTAATTATTATTTTTTATTTTTTTAAAGGTTTTTAAACTCTCATTATAAAATGTATGAATAATTAATGATCCCAGAACAACAGAAAATCACTATCGTGAAGGCATCTGTATATCTGATGCAGAAATCGTCCTGGTTTGCATAAGGTTTAACTTGAAATATCTCAGCCAAATTAAATCTAGTTAATCTAGAATAGCAGCATTAATCTAGACATTTCATAACTGATATACAATTTTTGCATTGCCGCTCATATTGTACATATTACGAATAGACGTTAGGCCCTATAGGGTATTTATGGATATTCTCCATTTTCGTGTATGTAATAGGATGGTTTCGAATTCAATTTGGAATTAATTTGCATGAGTTTGTTTTTCAAAGAGTTCATAATTACATTAACCCATAGGGCAAATGCAATTTGACTGTTTTAAAAAAAGTGCAAGTTAATCCAAATCGAATGAAAAACCGTCTTATTAAATTTTTGAAAAAAAATTGGCTAAGCATTTGATTAAAATTCAGAGGAGCGCACATCAATTATGGTTTGATGATGTTGTCATCTAGTGCGCACTCAAGGTGAAAATTGAAAACTTTTCAACAAAATTTTGCTCAGTTTTTTGTAAATTTCTTGCGAGTATTTTTGTCGAAGTTAAAACTTTTGATGACCAGAAATTTGTAGAAAAAAAGTATTTTCTAGATACTAGATATTTCCAAAAACATTGAGTTGTAATTTGCACTGCATTTTACAGCTTTCTGCACTGGTGTTACACCTGAACTGCACTGCTGTTGACCAATCAGAATCTAGGATTTTTTTGCAAGTTAGAATAATATAAAAATTAGGTAAACCTAATGGCGGACCTCCGATTAAAAGCCTTGTTTAGAGAATGAATTAACCATCCATCTATTCATTCATTCATTGTCAATTATTAAATCATTGGTCGACCAATTAATCAAAAATAATTATAGCTAAAATGCAAACAAACAAATGAATAAATGAATAAACAAATACGTATAAGTAACCATCAACAGAAAATAACATAGCAAACAGATGAGCAATTCAAATGATTAAATGAATGAGTAAAAGATTTAAAAGACCACCCTATTCAAATATTTAAATATTTGTGCATGCGACATTTGATTTACTTCTGAACTTTTATTTCAATAAGAACTTTTGAAATTTCAACTTGAACGAGTATACTGTCTGACGAATACCGAGTCTACAAGCGTTTTATTACAACGTGAATAAAACAATTTCAAGAATCAAATTAAAGAAAATTGTTATGAAATATAAGTCGATGGAGAAAAACATAACAACCTAGAAAATAAATTTGTAGGAATAACTGCTTTCGTGCGAATGGTAGTAGCTAAGAAAACAAAGAAATTAAAGGAAGATCGGTAATTAAGTGATTTTCATTGCTAATCAATTTTCATATGTACATGTCAAAAACCAACCAAATTGATTAGTCGATGAATCAACGTCGCGATTCTCTTCTATACTGTCACTTTTCCGTTGAAATTTTGGTCCTCAGTTCTTATCAAGATAATTCAAAGTGAAAAGTTTTTTTTCTTTCTAACACTAAAAAGCTCACAAAGTCCAACCGAAATGGCGTAGCATTGCTCGTGTTGCTCGATAGTACATTGTGCTAAATTTGCATTTCATGGCTCTCGAACCGGCAGTACTTTGTTGACAAACATCTTGTATGACAAGTTATAGTCTTTATTCGGCATAGTTGATAAGTCTGCAATAATCCTACATGTCCTTGTGTTATCATTTATCTTGAATTTCCATACAATGAATTGATGAATGAACATACAGAGTGCATGGATATTTTCATCGGTGATCGCGTGTGTTCATTTTGCTCACCTCTTATCGACTGCAAATGTCTGATTTTCATGTTTTTGTTTTCATGTACTTTTGTTCACTGTCGATCTTTTTACTTTTAAAAGAACATTAGTCGCCTCGGTTAACCAATAATTAAGAAACGCCATGAAGAATCCATGAGAAATCCAGCCTTGATCTTTTAGCAACTCGCAAACTTGTAAAAGTAAACTCCTTTCGCTGTTAGTTCATGCTGATCAAGTTTTCACTTTGTTTTTTCAAGTTGTATTAATATCTTCATCTTTGTTGAAAAAGAACTTTTTCGAAAAAAAAGCACTGGATACTCTTCGAGTTTTTTTTTTCAGTAAAACTCTAACAACTTCTGCTAATCATAAAGTTATTCTGTGTCCGCACGCGTCGAAAATTTTTCATTTTACGCGCCAAAATGCAATCTCGATGGGCACGGACGGATTACGGACGCGCGGAGTGGCCTGGGCCGAACCATCAAAAATCAACTCGATGGTTATATTTTCTAAAGTATGGTGCTCCGCTTGCGCGGGCCTTCGGCCCGCGCGGAGCTCCGCTATTATTACAACCGTTATATCCAATAAGATCGTGTGTGAGTTGGTACCTTTTAGTAGTAAAAATCATGTATTGCCATGCCCTTCTCGATAAAATTTAAAGTAATATATACAATATTGTATATTACTTATGAAGTGTCTTGATGTAATACTGTTGTTGTAGATTGATATTTTTGAAATTAGGTTTAATTTGGCCAAGGTATATCAAGTTAAACCTTATTCAAATCAGAAATACTTCTGTATCAGATATACAGATGCCTTCATGGCAGTAATTTTCTATTGTTCTGGGTTCATTAATTATTCATGAATTTTATAAGACCATTTAGAGGACATTTTTAAAATTTCTGGAGAGCATCTAAAACTAGCAATGTGTACATTTGATCGTTGAAAATGAACAACATACGGCATTAATGCTCGGGAAACCTCTCGTCGCTTCGCGACTCCCGCGCTTCAGCTTATCAAAATGACTCTGTGATACAAATTTCATTTTATACAATCGTGCCGATTGATTTTTTCATTGTAGTTTTTCCTTGTACAAGCAAAGACTTCAAAAACATACTTGACCTAACGTAAAACAGTTATAAACGTAGTGTCTATAAACATTATAGCCATGTTATAGCCGAGTCCAAGACTCGACTTAACTATCAACAAGGCTTTGATTGACATTGAAATTATAGCAATAGCCTAGTGAAGTGTGCGACATCTTACCCGGTAAAGCGTTTATCTAAAAGATTAGAAGTCTATCAATGTTTATATTCCATGCTAGGATGGTAAAATGTGAGTTCTCAGCTGGTATCCACTCAAATGTTTTACAAATTTGCGAACTGAAAGATCGATATGTGTTACATATCAAGGGGTATATTGGGTTTAAAGAGCATCAATACTTTTAAAGAATTTCGACGTGAATCACTGGTAAAATGTGGTTAACTGTACTACTGTGACGGTCGATGGTCATATGACACCAAATACATTTGTAACATAGACGATTTACACCCCTAGTAATGTTGTTTTTTCACAGCTTGATATGATCCTATTGTTGTGCTGTACATATGTGTACATGGTCTTTACACCGTACCATTTTTTAAAAGAGCAGTGATTTATTTCTCGATAACTTTATATAATTGATGCTTTTTGTTTTGAGTGCTCATTTATATTTCTAATTAGCTTGTTTACAGCAATTCGCATTTAAAACAGTTCAGCATGCCGCAAAATCATGATTTCTCAATTTCACTGCTGGAAATTAACGCGCGCGGTTTCACCGTTAATTTGTATGTGCCATTCTAAGAAATGTTTTTTCGCTTTTTTTCTCGAATTTGTTAGATTTCTTAAATACAACAATTGAATCACACCTTTTTCATTGTCGTTTAAATCTTAGAACAATTTCATTCTTTTGTGCTGCTTATTTACTAAGATTTTTTTTGGTTTTCCATCCCAGACACTAAGATTCCAAATTAGTTTGGGACACTCGTTGTTTTAAACCACATTTTTTTTTAGTATTTTCCAGGCGCCTCCCCCCTCCCCTGTCACAATGTTGGTAATATCGATGATGAATTTGGTATGAAATGAAACCTCAGACAACATTGTTTAGGGGGAGGGGGGATTAACCGGAATATTGTAGAGTGAAAAAGAGAAATAGTGAGAGAGAACGAAATGGTGTCGAAAAAAATGACAATGTCACAACAATTTTGAAACTTAGTGTAGCTTTCGGAGAGTATCCTCCATCGTCAGGGTTGGAAAAATAATAAAATCTAGAGCAATATAAATTCAAACTTATAAAACACTGTAACTAAGATAAAAAACAAAGATTGTATTTGAAACCTACTTACAACAATTTACTTGAAACATCTAGTGTATTTTCATTAAAAAATGTATTCAAAAGAAAATAAAAAAACAATTATTAGTGAGACCAATCACATCACAAAAAATAATTTAAAATCACAGGTCTACCAACATCTGAGTTTCGAGTGAAGTCTCCAAGATTAATAATTGCTACTTCGAGAATCCTGTGAGTATTCACAATCGCATTTCAGGGGTTAATTAAATCGTTAATTTCCATCCCTTTTTCTGAGATTATGCCGAACCTAGCCTTGTTTAGCAATACATATTTGGATATGGTTTGTGAACGTTTTGGAGTTTTGAAATAGCCAAAGTTTGACGTGGACAGTCCGGCCTCTAGAAACATCGCCGCTGAAACGACCGTCACCATACCTCCTCTTAGAAATTAATTAGAATTCAAACTCACTTAGTTTGAGATAAGAAAACAAAGTTCACTAAATTTTTACAAATGCAGTTTGAGCATTTGCACCCGCGGGAAGGGTGGGGGACTTCGGGGATAAACGATTTGGGGTGCTGGTTGGACTTTTTCAAAAAAAAAACCTAAAAGATACCGGACGTTTTTCAAATGGGCGTGGCTTCACAATTTTTTTATCTCTAAAAGATACCAAAAACGGGAATGTTAGTGCTGTTCAACCCCAATTCAAGATATCAAAAATTGAGGATTTAAACAAATCTCATATTTTAAGCCCTAAAAGAGACCAAATCGTCGATTTTTACCCCATAAAGATACTACGAGCATTCCCGATCGTTTATCCCCGAAGTCCCCTCCCCCTCCCCCCGGGCATGTGCAATAGATAATTTGTGAGCTGTAAAATAGCAAATTACACATCAACAGGGGTGCGCAGTGTCCACTCAACCACAAAAAAAAAAGAAAAAAAAGAAAAAAAAAGAAAGAAAAAAAGATAAAAAGATAAAAAGAAAGGAAGAAAGAAAGGAAGATAAAAAAGAATAAAAATTGTTTTCCAGTGCAACAAACAGCCGTGGAGAGCTGTTCTAGTTCATTTTCATGCACCCAATGTAGAACTATAAGTGAAATGTTAATACAATAATGCATGCGGGTTCGTTTCGATTAGTTTCGTTATATATATTAATCAAGAGAAAATATATAATACCTGTAACATTATTATGGTTGTATGTAGCGTTCCAGTTTAAAATTTTAAGATAAATGACCATAAGTTTACCTAGTAAAGCCAATATACTTCTACAAATAATTTTTTATGTAAGAATTCGAAAACGTTTTTGAACATGGCGAAAGACCGGCGGCTTTTTGATAAATACTAGTGACCTGCTTGAGAGTCAAGGTCAGCTACGATTTTTTTCGTTCAAGCTATTGAAGACGTTTTTTGAAAGCTTCCGTGTTACTCAAGTAGGTAAAAAATTGAAACGATTTAACTCACTCGTTTATAGCCAGACCAATCCTTGAACTTTTTATATATACGGATCATCATTCCTTCTTTATTTTCTGAGACTCTCGGCAGGAAATGGATTCTAAGAAATAATTGTTTTTGTATATATGAATCCTTTTAATTCATGTACAAACCAAAAACAATTTGTCACCGATTTTATTTTATTTTACTTTATGAAGTCAGCATCATCAATATGCTTTTGTTTCTGCTTACAAGCTTCTCAATGTTCTTAAAAACAGCCATAACTTAATTTCGGTTGCGCAATCGCGTTTCTCTCCGACAACCTCCTTTTATAACTAAGTCTATCTTGTTTTGAAATCCGTAATACACGTTGCGGAGCGATAATATGTTCAAAACCATTACAGTCCTAGCTGTTTAACTGACAAAAATCAGAACTGTCGTACAAGCAGGAATAGTAATTAAGATAATTCCTTAGTAATAAAACTAGCCATAGAATTTTGATAAAACTTTCTACATTAAAATATTTTGAGTTTTTCATCAAAAATATAAAATTAAAAAATGGGGTCACCGTATTGGATTTCGCGAGAAACGTTTTTAAAGTATACCCACTTTTGTCAATTTACCGTCTAACATTTGAAAATGGGCATCATTCATAAAAGTATCTCTTTACTGATCTTGGTCAGTGGGCTATCGATGTAAAGCAAAAGGTTTGCACTAAAATTCAACAGCAAAGAGATAATATAAAAATTAGGTAAACCTAATAGCGGAGCTCCGATTTGATGAAATGAATTATTTATTCAATCATTCATTCATTAATTTGTTCATTCACTACCAATTATCAAATTGTTGATCAATCAATCAATCAAAATGACTATAGTTAAAAAAATAAACAAATGAATGAATTAATCCATTCAAATAATCATGAAAAGAAAATAACATAGCAAAAAAAAAGTGAGAATAATTTTCTTTTTTTTCTTTTTTTTCTTTTTTTTTTTTTTTTTTTTTTTGCTATGTTATTTTCTTTTTATCATCAAATAATCATATAATCAATTGAAATATTCAAATCTTTATACATGCGACAACATTTTATTATACGCAAGAAATATGTACAAAAATGCGAAAAATATCCGACCCTATTTTTGGCTTCCTTTATGTTGTTATGCAAGGTAAAAATAGCACCTGTCAATGAAAATTGATTGTCCAATGAGAAGTTAGAAAATCACTAACTGGCTTCTTTGAGTTGTAAACAAATCCCCGCGCGTTTCTCGCTTTACGCTATTTCCCGTTTGTAAAAATGTTATCAAAATCAACAAAACTTTCACTTTTCTGGTGAAATGTGTAATGAATTACTTATTGGTAATCTAGCTATCTAAAACGGTTGTGCATTTTTAATTATCAAATTATTGCCTTCAATGACAAATCAAAGAATTACAAGAATCTAATAAAAAAAACACACACACATAAACAACTCAACGATGGAGAAATATCTTACAAAAAGAAGTAAATATAAATATTGCAAACTGCTTTCATGTGGATGGTAAAAAAGAAATTCAGTAAAGATCGTCAAAAAACATTGTAAACATACCGGCGCCACGTTTCTTGTCCTGTACTGTCACTTTTCCACTGAACTTTTTGTCCTCAGTTCCGATTACAATAAGCTTGTTCATGTTTTTAGAATTTTAAAAGTGGCAAAAAATATTTGCACGGCCTCTAAAAAGTTTACAAAGTTCAACTGAACCTGCGATGGCAAGCTCGTGTTGCTCGATCACACATTGTGGTAAATTTGGTGATGGCACATCTTAGAGATCAGACGTGAATGAAGTGACATGATTATCTATCCATCTACAAATACAGTTTTTTTTATTAATCAGTTAATTTACAGTTTTGCTTATTCTCGTTAATCACGAAATGAGGTGTGGTAGAGTTGTACACCGGGGACTCTGGGGATAAACGATCGGGGATGCTCGTCGAAATTTTTCAAAAATACCCCTAAAAGATACCGGACTTTTTTCAAAAGGGCGTGGCTTCACAAATTTTTCATCCCTAAAAGATACCAAAATCATGAGTCTCAGTGTAGTGGCTTTCAACCCCTAAAAAAATACCAAAAAGTGAGAATTTGGCAAATTTCATATTTTTAAACCCTAAAAGATACCAAATCGTCGATTTTTACCTCTAACAGATACGACGAGCATCGTTTATCCTCGGAGTCCTCCACTGGAGTTGTACGTCCAATATACCACCGATGGGCTAAAATCAGCAACGTTCGATATCGTTCATATTATATATATACTATTTAATTCTAAGTACATGCATCCTTGTGCTATTTTCCGTTGTAGATTTTCGTTTTTTTAGTGATAACATTATTGTTACCATGCAGTCCTCCAGTGAAGCTGTTTGCACATCCGTGGAAGCCGTAAGCAAGAAACTTGGATGATATACCAAGATAGCAATTAATGCGATAATGATACGGCAAATAACAAAATGACTAGAGTTTGTTGAGCCTTGCAATGGAAAGTTTGTTTTGCAGAACATTTTAGGTTTGTCTGGTAACGGTAGCATTTAGGGGATCCCCGATCGTTTATTCCCGGAAACCCCCCTCCCCCACTCCCTGAACTAGCAGTCCTACTTTGTTGACAAACATCTTGTATGAAAATTATTTTGTCGTGAATAGTTGATAAATCTGCATTGTTCCTAAAGCTCTTCGTGTTATGAATATACCGTAAAAATTGATGAATGAACAGAGTGAAATTATCTTCGTGAGTCGTGTGAGTCGTGTTCGTCTTGCTGTTCACCTCTTTTGAATTGCTGCAAACGCAGAACATATCTGTTTTGTTTTTGTTTTTATGAAAGTTTTGTCGCCGTCGATTTTACTTTTACAAGTAGATTAGTTCATAAGTAATGACTGGCAAACGCCACGAAGAATCCATGGAGAATACGGCCTTTTTTACCATCTGACAAACTTGTGAAATAAACTCTTCCAGAAAATACGACTTGTAAAATCTCCAGCTTTGAATGACTTTTGAATGAATTATGACAGCTCTTCATGACTGCACATTTAGATGGTTAAAAACAGCCCCATGAGCGACTTTTACCCATTTTGTCAGAGAAAATATTTTGAAGTAGCTTTTCATCGTTGAATCGTAGTTATTTTTCTTTTTCACGCCGTGGTCTTCGTTTCTCTTTCTCAGTCAAATCTCTTCAAGCCGTCAGCTTAGCTTTACCATTTTCATGCTCTTTGTCCAGTGTAGAAATACAATTTGTAGAAAAATTTCAGTGAACTACATCAAACTGCAAAAAAATTGAATGTTTTGGCGCCGACTAAAACTGGTCAGCAAATTTGCACGTGAGTGTACACGGACGTATGTATGTATGTATGTATGTATGTATGTATGTATGTATGTATGTATGTATGTATGTATGTATGTATGTATGTATGTATGTATGTATGTATGTATGTATGTATGTATGTATGTATGTATGTATGTATGTATGTATGTATGTATGTATGTATGTATGTATGTATGTATGTATGTATGTATGTATGTATGTATGTATGTATGTATGTATGTATGTATGTATGTATGTATGTATGTATGTATGTATGTATGTATGTATGTATGTATGTATGTATGTATGTATGTATGTATGTATGTATGTATGTATGTATGTATGTATGTATGTATGTATGTATGTATGTATGTATGTATGTATGTATGTATGTATGTATGTATGTATGTATGTATGTATGTATGTATGTATGAATGTATGTATGTATGTATGTATGTATGTATGTATGTATGTATGTATGTATGTATGTATGTATGTATGTATGTATGTATGTATGTATGTATGTATGTATGTATGTATGTATGTATGTATGTATGTATGTATGTATGTATGTATGTATGTATGTATGTATGTATGTATGTATGTATGTATGTATGTATGTATGTATGTATGTATGTATGTATGTATGTATGTATGTATGTATGTATGTATGTATGTATGTATGTATGTATGTATGTATGTATGTATGTATGTATGTATGTATGTATGTATGTATGTATGTATGTATGTATGTATGTATGTATGTATGTATGTATGTATGTATGTATGTATGTATGTATGTATGTATGTATGTATGTATGTATGTATGTATGTATGTATGTATGTATGTATGTATGTATGTATGTATGTATGTATGTATGTATGTATGTATGTATGTATGTATGTATGTATGTATGTATGTATGTATGTATGTATGTATGTATGTATGTATGTATGTATGTATGTATGTATGTATGTATGTATGTATGTATGTATGTATGTATGTATGTATGTATGTATGTATGTATGTATGTATGTATGTATGTATGTATGTATGTATGTATGTATGTATGTATGTATGTATGTATGTATGTATGTATGTATGTATGTATGTATGTATGTATGTATGTATGTATGTATGTATGTATGTATGTATGTATGTATGCATGTATGTATGTATGTATGTATGTATGTATGTATGTATGTATGTATGTATGTATGTATGTATGTATGTATGTATGTATGTATGTATGTATGTATGTATGTATGTATGTATGTATGTATGTATGTATGTATGTATGTATGTATGTATGTATGTATGTATGTATGTATGTATGTATGTATGTATGTATGTATGTATGTATGTATGTATGTATGTATGTATGTATGTATGTATGTATGTATGTATGTATGTATGTATGTATGTATGTATGTATGTATGTATGTATGTATGTATGTATGTATGTATGTATGTATGTATGTATGTATGTATGTATGTATGTATGTATGTATGTATGTATGTATGTATGTATGTATGTATGTATGTATGTATGTATGTATGTATGTATGTATGTATGTATGTATGTATGTATGTATGTATGTATGTATGTATGTATGTATGTATGTATGTATGTATGTATGTATGTATGTATGTATGTATGTATGTATGTATGTATGTATGTATGTATGTATGTATGTATGTATGTATGTATGTATGTATGTATGTATGTATGTATGTATGTATGTATGTATGTATGTATGTATGTATGTATGTATGTATGTATGTATGTATGTATGTATGTATGTATGTATGTATGTATGTATGTATGTATGTATGTATGTATGTATGTATGTATGTATGTATGTATGTATGTATGTATGTATGTATGTATGTATGTATGTATGTATGTATGTATGTATGTATGTATGTATGTATGTATGTATGTATGTATGTAGGTATGTATGTATGTATGTATGTATGTATGTATGTATGTATGTATGTATGTATGTATGTATGTATGTATGTATGTATGTATGTATGTATGTATGTATGTATGTATGTATGTATGTATGTATGTATGTATGTATGTATGTATGTATGTATGTATGTATGTATGTATGTATGTATGTATGTATGTATGTATGTATGTATGTATGTATGTATGTATGTATGTATGTATGTATGTATGTATGTATGTATGTATGTATGTATGTATGTATGTATGTATGTATGTATGTATGTATGTATGTATGTATGTATGTATGTATGTATGTATGTATGTATGTATGTATGTATGTATGTATGTATGTATGTATGTATGTATGTATGTATGTATGTATGTATGTATGTATGTATGTATGTATGTATGTATGTATGTATGTATGTATGTATGTATGTATGTATGTATGTATGTATGTATGTATGTATGTATGTATGTATGTATGTATGTATGTATGTATGTATGTATGTATGTATTTATGTATGTATGTATGTATGTATGTATGTATGTATGTATGTATGTATGTATGTATGTATGTATGTATGTATGTATGTATGTATGTATGTATGTATGTATGTATGTATGTATGTATGTATGTATGTATGTATGTATGTATGTATGTATGTATGTATGTATGTATGTATGTATGTATGTATGTATGTATGTATGTATGTATGTATGTATGTATGTATGTATGTATGTATGTATGTATGTATGTATGTATGTATGTATGTATGTATGTATGTATGTATGTATGTATGTATGTATGTATGTATGTATGTATGTATGTATGTATGTATGTATGTATGTATGTATGTATGTATGTATGTATGTATGTATGTATGTATGTATGTATGTATGTATGTATGTATGTATGTATGTATGTATGTATGTATGTATGTATGTATGTATGTATGTATGTATGTATGTATGTATGTATGTATGTATGTATGTATGTATGTATGTATGTATGTATGTATGTATGTATGTATGTATGTATGTATGTATGTATGTATGTATGTATGTATGTATGTATGTATGTATGTATGTATGTATGTATGTATGTATGTATGTATGTATGTATGTATGTATGTATGTATGTATGTATGTATGTATGTATGTATGTATGTATGTATGTATGTATGTATGTATGTATGTATGTATGTATGTATGTATGTATGTATGTATGTATGTATGTATGTATGTATGTATGTATGTATGTATGTATGTATGTATGTATGTATGTATGTATGTATGTATGTATGTATGTATGTATGTATGTATGTATGTATGTATGTATGTATGTATGTATGTATGTATGTATGTATGTATGTATGTATGTATGTATGTATGTATGTATGTATGTATGTATGTATGTATGTATGTATGTATGTATGTATGTATGTATGTATGTATGTATGTATGTATGTATGTATGTATGTATGTATGTATGTATGTATGTATGTATGTATGTATGTATGTATGTATGTATGTATGTATGTATGTATGTATGTATGTATGTATGTATGTATGTATGTATGTATGTATGTATGTATGTATGTATGTATGTATGTATGTATGTATGTATGTATGTATGTATGTATGTATGTATGTATGTATGTATGTATGTATGTATGTATGTATGTATGTATGTATGTATGTATGTATGTATGTATGTATGTATGTATGTATGTATGTATGTATGTATGTATGTATGTATGTATGTATGTATGTATGTATGTATGTATGTATGTATGTATGTATGTATGTATGTATGTATGTATGTATGTATGTATGTATGTATGTATGTATGTATGTATGTATGTATGTATGTATGTATGTATGTATGTATGTATGTATGTATGTATGTATGTATGTATGTATGTATGTATGTATGTATGTATGTATGTATGTATGTATGTATGTATGTATGTATGTATGTATGTATGTATGTATGTATGTATGTATGTATGTATGTATGTATGTATGTATGTATGTATGTATGTATGTATGTATGTATGTATGTATGTATGTATGTATGTATGTATGTATGTATGTATGTATGTATGTATGTATGTATGTATGTATGTATGTATGTATGTATGTATGTATGTATGTATGTATGTATGTATGTATGTATGTATGTATGTATGTATGTATGTATGTATGTATGTATGTATGTATGTATGTATGTATGTATGTATGTATGTATGTATGTATGTATGTATGTATGTATGTATGTATGTATGTATGTATGTATGTATGTATGTATGTATGTATGTATGTATGTATGTATGTATGTATGTATGTATGTATGTATGTATGTATGTATGTATGTATGTATGTATGTATGTATGTATGTATGTATGTATGTATGTATGTATGTATGTATGTATGTATGTATGTATGTATGTATGTATGTATGTATGTATGTATGTATGTATGTATGTATGTATGTATGTATGTATGTATGTATGTATGTATGTATGTATGTATGTATGTATGTATGTATGTATGTATGTATGTATGTATGTATGTATGTATGTATGTATGTATGTATGTATGTATGTATGTATGTATGTATGTATGTATGTATGTATGTATGTATGTATGTATGTATGTATGTATGTATGTATGTATGTATGTATGTATGTATGTATGTATGTATGTATGTATGTATGTATGTATGTATGTATGTATGTATGTATGTATGTATGTATGTATGTATGTATGTATGTATGTATGTATGTATGTATGTATGTATGTATGTATGTATGTATGTATGTATGTATGTATGTATGTATGTATGTATGTATGTATGTATGTATGTATGTATGTATGTATGTATGTATGTATGTATGTATGTATGTATGTATGTATGTATGTATGTATGTATGTATGTATGTATGTATGTATGTATGTATGTATGTATGTATGTATGTATGTATGTATGTATGTATGTATGTATGTATGTATGTATGTACGTTGTACGAATTTGAGCTCGATGGTTTACCATATTTTCTTAATTATGGTGCTCCGATTGCGCGGAAAAAAAAAGTAACAAAATGTTCGAAATTTTATGGTCCTCATCGATGCTTTGAACGAAACACTTTTCGAAATATGGAAAAATCTAGCCATAGAATTTTGTCATCGATCATATATGTTTTTAAAAACATGATTTCAAATAATATTATGAAATAAAAAAGATAGGTGCCCGTATTGGTTTCCGAGATTTTTTGAGAAATATTTTCAAAATTCAATAATATCAAGACTTTTCCGAGTATGGACTGGGGCGAGTTTAAAAAAAAGTTCGTAATTTTTCTCTTGAAAATGTGAAAACTGTTCGTATTTTTACGTTAAAGTGTCTCTCGATCATAATTCTGTTCCTATTGATGATAAGAAATGTAAAACTCTAAAATTCGAAATATGCACAGTACTGTGCGCAGTGCAAAACTACGGAATTAACTTAAGCAGAATTGTACAACAACCATCATATATATATGATATAAAAAAATATAATATAGATTCATAAATCACTGACTTTTATTCATAATTCACTCGACATCTTATTCGCTACCTCTATCTTCCTCACATCTCTACCAATATAATATGGAAAAATCATCCTTTTATCAAGCTCATTGGTAAGATTTTAATCGCTTCAATATCACCAAAAAAAACCTAAAGAGCAGTGTTTTCAACGTATCTAATATATAAAAATTTAATGAAATGAATTACTCATTCAATCATCCATCCATTCATTTATTAGTTCACTATCAATTATCAAAATTGTTGAACAATCAATTTATCAATCAAAAATGACTCCATATAAAAAAAAGCAAACATATAAATGAATTAGTGAATGAATAAATCCATTTCATTAATCATGAACAGAAATTAACACAGTAAAAAAATGAAAAGGGATAGTTTTCTCTAGCCTCCTCCGCAGGCTACTCCTTTCTTTATTTGGGCTTTCTATGACATTTTTGTGCCGTTTGGGTTTGCTGTGGACGCGATAGAGAGAGACTGGATCGAGATCTGAAGACGAAAGGGAAAGAGGAGTAGCCTGCCAAAATTCGAACGTTTGGACGAGTGAATTCACCCTGTGGGACATTTGAATTCACCCCGGGTCCCCATGGGAGTCAAAAAGTCTGACTGTTGTTGTCCCGTTGTTCACTGTTCGAGTCGTTCGCTTGAATCATTACTTTTAATAAAAATAATAATAATTCTTTAGAAAAGTTTTGTTGCGAGACCATTTGTGAAGTGAAAGTAATTATATTTTGAAATCGCTATGTTTCTAAATTGAAATGTTTGTGTGTATTAAAATTATAGTTTTTTAAAGGTGAATATGTGACATGATCGAATGTATCGAAGGTCAAACTGCCGTTGGTAATTTTTTGACGACAAAAGACTCACTTTTTATAAATATACAAACTTAAATCATTCTTTATTCTTTGTTTTGCTGTCTAACTGAATAGCGTCCATCTTGTGAAATCTTTGCTACTTATCGATGCCACGAAAGAACAAATAAATCATCTAAGTTTCGGTTTATTCAATGAATGCCATTACATGGCTCTTCTATCATTGAAGAACTACACGTGTTATAAGTGCTAAAAATACATATATATTTACATATTGATAAAAAATTACACATTACTTTCTGTTGATGAACGTTTACTTGATAGACTTATGATCTCAATTCAATCTACAATTATTTGTGGTACTATTTTTAAAATTTCTACCTTTATAGATACTCTATAAGTGCATGAATTACACGATTCTTCGACGCGTACAAACACGCTTTCGTTGCCATTTTATACACCATGATCGGCAATAACTAAAAACAAAACCAACTTTCCTTGCGCATTAAAATCTTGTTGATATTTACGTTGTATTTTTTGTAGTTTTCTTTGTCCAATGCAGGTACAAGAGATAGTTTTTCGACAAGTTCTAAAAGTTTCGAATTCAACGACATTTTCACATGTTCATGACGAACTATTTCCGACCTACCATGCTCCCCTTAAAAGATTATGTGAACAAAAATTTGTTTTATCTCCCTCACTGGGTAGATTTTTGTCTGCGTGGACGAGATGCGCGGTAGTGCAATATGTTGTCGATTTTTAGCAGGCATCTCCTCTTTCTCTTCCTTCCTACCCGCCCCGCCCCCTCCCCCACCGTCATTTTTAGACTAGTCTCCAGTAGCTCGCAGTCAGTTTTGCTTGATAAAGGGAACCCAAAGGAGATGCATGCGGAGGACATACATGTCCAAAATCCACCATCTGAACCGACGGTAAATTGATTTTCAGATTGTCAAACTCATTTAAATGCATAATTGATGAATTCATTATATCGAGCTCATTAATATTCAATTTTTTTACGGCGAACAACATTTTAGGGGTTCCTGTGGTGTTTTAACAAATTAGGTTGGGGTTCCTGTTGCGAACATGCAATACTCTGCTCCTGCCTCACCGACGGTACCGATGGACTCCATGCATGGAAATGAACGTGCTAAAACTTCAATTTTACTCATAATATGTCGTTAAAACCACAATAACATCATCCACCTGTGAAAAGTAATTTAAAAAGTTCTTTATGTCCAAGGAAACTATGATTTTTAACCGTCTTTTCAACTTCAATGGTCTCTACGATCAATCCGATGGTAATTCCGATCGTCTTCACCATCGGTAACAGTCAGATTTTCTTCTCGAAATCCTTTCTTATCAAATCTCCAATACTTTCATTTTCATTAACTTTACCTCTCACCAAGGTCTAACAAGTAATATAACGAAAACATTATGCGAAATAATCCATTTTAAAATCAAGTGCTCTCGTTCACTCCGAGTCTTCAAAGTCCATCCAATGCAAACTTATCAGAGCCGATAAAAAATCACTACTCACTCTCCAACACATTATTATAATATTCATCGTTTTTAAGAACTGCATCAGTAGTTCCCGCGGAGAAAAAAAAACAAACAAACAAACAAAGCAAAACAAAACAAAAACTCATATCCGAGTATGAATGATTCAAATAAACCGATATCATTACGTTCTTAGTCGTTCTCAAATCACCCCCTTCACAAACTTCTCTACAAAAAAAAAAACAACTACTCCATCTTCAATTCAAACTTATAATAATATATAAGTCGTTTTCAAAGAACTGGAGAGGTAGTTCAATACTCATATCCAAGTATGATTGATTCAAATTAACACATCATTATGTTATTGCTCGTTTTCAAATCACCCCCTGTGCAAACTTGTCCACGAAAAAATTCAACTGTCGTCCATCTTCAACATGATAATTATATATTAGTCGTTTTCAAAGAACTATAGTGGTAGTTCAATTCTTGTCCTCCTTAAGTAACAGCCGACTGATTGATACACATTGTATTCCCCCTATTTAAATCTTCAAGCCAAACATACTTATGTTATTTTATTGTTATTATTTTTTAAACTGAGTACCACCAAAAAAATCCATTTTCAAATCAAGCGCTCTCGTTCAGTCCGAGTCTTCAAAGTCCAATGCAAACTTATCAGAGCCGATAAAAAAATCACTTCTCTCTTCAACACATTATTATAATATTCATCGTTTTTAAACAACTGCCTCAGTAGTTCCCGCGGAGAAAAACAAAAACAAAAACAAACAAACAAAGCAAAAAAAAAAAAAAAACATATCCGAGTATGAATGATTCAAATAAACCGATATCATTACGTTCTTAGTCGTTCTCAAATCACCCCCTTCACAAACTTCTCTACAAAAAAATTCAACTACTCCACCTTCAAACTTATATAAGGGTTCAAACGCTAGGGCGAGGTTTTGCATTGCAAAACCGAGCCCGTGCGTTTGAACCGGTTTATAAACCAGGCACGCCCCAATTCTATTGTTTTATGTGGGTTTTGAAAATCAATGGAAGACCGACATTATACAAGTCGGGGGCGGCATTGATCATCAGCAGGGGAGTGTGGGGCTGAATTATAAACCCGGGATAGGTCTTGAATTCAAAATTCAAGACCTGCGTCCCAGGTCTATATTTCACAACCACTCTTCTCTGCTGATAATTAAGGCTGCAAGAACTACAATGAAATTAATGACTAATACGATGGGAGAGAAAATCTATGTTTTGCGCTTGATTCTCTACAGGTTCCTCTTTTTCTTTGTTCTCTGACAGACGTCGCAAAAACGTATCAATTACATTACCCAACTCGGGCAGTTCTTGAGCAGAGCTATTTTGAGACATGTGTTCTTCTGCGTTGTCTCGCTCCAGTTCTAGCAAACCACCAAAATCCTCACCAAAGCCAGGAAGTTGTTGGCTTGGATAATAACCACCATGTTGTGGAGTAATAAATATACTTTTTTCATCGTCGCTTAAACTCATCTTCACCAGCGCAGCTATCACATGCAGACCCGGCTCATGTAAGTTCACTTTGCACAAAATGAACTGTTTCGTTGTGCATATCGTTTAACAAAAACACAGCCGTCCTAGCAAAACAAAGTATTCTTTAAACTTGTACTATAATTAGAAAAGATTTTGGTATACAACTGAACATTTTCAAATTGACTATAGAATGCAAAGAATACATTATTGAAAACGTCATTAAGCTAGTACAAAAATACTGTTGATATCTATTGTAAAATCAGTTCTATCTCAACAAACGCCTTACTGAGTACCTTGGACTTATAATGCCAATAACATTCCAAAGACCTGATTAAGTCTTGCATAAAAACAATAGAATTGGGGCGTGCCTGGTTTATAAACCGTTTCAAACGCACGGGCTCGGTTTTGCATTGGAATTCAAGACCTCGGGCCTGCGGCCCTCGGTCTTGAATTCCAATGCAAAACCTCGCCCTAGCGTTTGAACTCTTATTTATTAACCAGGCACGCCCCAATTCTATTGTTCTATGTGGGTTTTGAAAATCAATGGAAGACCGACATTATACAAGTCGGGGGCGGCATTGATCATCAGCAGGGGAGTGCGGGGCTGAGTTATAAACCCGGGATAGGTCTTGAATTCAAAATTCAAGACCTGCGTCCCAGGTCTATATTTCACAACCACTCTTCTCTGCTGATAATCAAGGCTGCAAGAACTACAATGAAATTAATGACTAATACGATGGGAGAGAAAATCTATTTCTTTGTTCTCTGACAGTCGTTGCAAAAACGTATCAATTCCATTACCCAACTCGGGCAGTTCTTGAGCAGAGCTATTTTGGGACATGTGTTCTTCTGCGTTGTCTTGCTCCAATTCTAGCAAACCACCAATATCCTCACCAAAGCCAGGAAGGTGTTGGCTTCGATAACAACCACCATGTTGTGGAGTAATAAATATACTCTTTTCATCGTCGCTTAAACTCATCTTCACCAGCGCAGCTATCACATGCAGACCCGGCTCATGTAAGTTCACTTTGCACAAAATGAACTGTTTCGTTGTGCATATCGTTTAACAAAAACACAGCCGTCCTAGCAAAACAAAGTACTCTTTAAACTTGTTCTATAATTAGAAAAGATTTTGGTAAACAACTGAACATTTTCAAATTGACTATAGAGTGCAAAGAATACATTATTGAAAACGTCATTAAGCTAGTACAAAAATACTGTTGATATCTATTGTAAAATCAGTTCTCTCGACAAACGCCTTACTGAGTACCGTGGACTTATAATGCCAATAACATTTCAAAGACCTGATTAACTCTTGCATAAAAACAACAGAATTGGGGCGTGCCTGGTTTATAAGAATAAATTATTGAAAACGACATTAGGCTAGTACAAAAATACTATTGATATCTATTTTAAAATCCGTTCCATTTCAACAAACGCCTTACTGAATACCTTGGGCTTATAATGCCAATAAAAGTCCAAAGACCTGATTAAATCTTGCATAAAAACAATAGAATTGGGGCGTGCCTGGTTTATAAACCGGTTCAAACGCACGGGCTCGGTTTTGCATTGGAATTCAAGACCTCGGGCCTGCGGCCCTCGGTCTTGAATTCCAATGCAAAACCTCGCCCTAGCGTATGAACCCTTATTTGAATTATCATTTAATTGTTCTTGACATCCGATTATCGAAACTGGTAAACCATTTCGACAATAGCTAGTCTGGTTTACCAGCACATTTGCAGGTACTACACTACTTCATGTATCGAATAACTCATTGTCGCTTGTCTTTTTCATGTAAATCAGTCACTACCTTAAACATGTAATCGTAACTGTTTTAAGTGAAAATAAACTGATTGACTATGAATTAGACCTACGTCTTGAGTCCTCGCACAATAACCCATATACTCCAACCTTTGGGTGATTCTACTATTTCTAGAGTAGAGACGCTCCTTAAATAGCATCCAAATCATATTTAAGACATTTTTATTATATAGGAATGAAATAAAAATATTAGAAAATCAAATGACAATTTTGTATCTGTTTAAGAGTGTTTGTCAGAGAAAACCGGGCAGTGGTAAAAGATAAGGGTCGTCTGATTTGAACCAAATTTTCACCAATTAAAGACCTTTCAAATAGACAATGAATCGTGTTATTTGGAGTTTCATTGACCTTTTTCTTCCCGAGATAGACCACCCCCTCCGTTTTTGCTTGTTTTTGGCCTACGAGACGCTGTTATTTAAGGCCTTACTTCATCGAATAAAAGCCTTTATTTAATTTCTCTTTTCTAATTTTGATATATTATTCGGAAACTCTATTGTAAAAGCTAGAATTCCTGTGATTTTGAGCTGAATCCGATGAGTTTTGACCATTTGACCCTCATTTGAACTTTGCCTTGAAAACCTTGTCAATTCACAATCCAAAAATACATCAACTTTGAAACCGTTTTTCTCCAAAGTGCGGCAGTTTTTTTTTCTAATAATTTACATTAAATAAAAGCCCTATGTTTGTGCTTTGAGAAACTGCAAAGTTAAAATTGGGATCTAAAATAAATCGAACGGGAGCTGCTTTCCAAGTTAGCAAAAATAGCCCTCTTACTTGGTGAAATTACGTGACATGTTCACTTCCTGTCAGTCGTAGGTGATAACACGAACTCCCTGGTTCGGCTCCACTTGTCTTAAGATTTGTTTTTGATGAGTTTGTAAACCTTTTCTTTTATATTACATCAAAGCAGAAGTTTTTTTAGCAAAAAATACAAGTCTCGAAGCCCATGAAAAGACTGTTTATTTTAGAAGGAATTTGCATAAAATCTGAAGTGTCGACTCAAAGATGACAAATCTTCGCAGTTTATAGTGGCATACCGAATAAAGCACTTCCTTTATAAACTACTTTGGAAATATTTCAAGATAAAGGAATCAGATTGTGCAACTATCTGAACACAGCGCAAATAATTTATGCTCGTTCTGCTTGTTTTATGCCTGGTTTTAACAACTTACGATGTCTATAAATAACATGTAACGCAATATAATGAAACGTTACTATAACTGCTCTAGTTTCATTTATATCTTTTTTTCTTCATTGTCGCTACAATGGAAATAAAAAGATTGCAATTCACATCTAACTTTAGAGTTTGCCAATAGATGTTTGTCTGTTTACTAATACTTCAAAGAAAGTTGATATTGTTTACTCAGCAAAGTAATTGTATATGGTACTTGCGTAATTTACGATCAGGTATCTAACAGCTTGGTCGTGATGGTAGCTGGTGTTTAACAGTCAGCTCGTGTCCTTTGTAATGACTGAACTAGTAAGTTGCTCCTTCGCTTCGTTAGATTTGCCGTGTAGTACGTCTGGATTAGATACTTCACTTGTTCCTTTATCAGCATGTACCCTGGACATGGCATTTTATTTAGTTGGTCTCCAGGTGACCAGTAAGCGTGGACGGGGAAGACAGGAATATCAGGAAAAGATATCATGTTGAATCGTGCTGGAAAGTTCATCCTCAACCTCTCTCAAACTGAGCTAATAACCATTTGTCCGAAACACCGCAAAAGTTTGACGACCGATTGGCCTGGTCGTAAAAGCCGCGTGTTTGTTCATCGGCTTTTCATCAAGGTCATTCAGCATAAACAATTACACAACCCTCGCAGAATAAATGCTTTGGTGTCTGCAAAAGTTCATCGGATTTTCGAAGTTGTAGTCCCGATTGTTTCTGGTGAGTTATTAATTAATTATGATATGTGCTTTCGCATTGCTTTGTTTCTTCAAGAATGAGTTTGATATTTTCGTGATGTGTCGCGGAGAAAGAAACGTCGCGTGTTGCGGTACTACGTAGTGGGAAATTAGGGTTTATTTTAGAATTGGTATCAAAATATTAATCTTAAATATTATATTAAAATATTATTATTATTATTATTATTATTGTTATTATTATTATTATTATTATTATTATTATTATTATTATTATTATTATTATTATTATTATTATTATTATTATTATTAAAATATAACAACAACAACGATAACAAATTACTTTTTGAACATTTTAATGATCGAATTATAAATTGAATAGCTTTTTTAGTTATTACTTATTTTATTTTTCATACGTTATGTGTTCTTTATCTCTGGTCACCAAATCATTCATTTTATTCTTTAGTATGATCGTTGCCGCTTATCTTCCTCTCTTCTCTCATCATAAGGCTTGCACGGCTCATTCTTTCTTTCTCCCTTTCTTTCTCACTTTCTTTCTCCCTTTCTTTTCCGTTTCTCCCTTTTTATTCTTTCTTTTTTTTCTTTCATTCTTTGTCAGCTTGAACAATTAAATTGTTGAATCTCACAATATTCCCAATGCTAATGAATGACCTGAGCGGAGATTAAATAAAAAATTAGAATCAAATACGCAGTGTCTAAAAAATCAGTTTATAATTCGATCATAAAAATATCTAAATAGTAGTTTATTCAGTAGTTTTATCTCTATTATTTACCAGTGATCTACTACCCGCCACACCCGACATTTTACCCGCTGTGTTCCTTTCGAGGGAATGAAAGTAGTACGTCTAGTTGGTATCTCTTTTTTCATAAACAATGTTCGTTTTCATCCTTACTTTCAGTCTGTTATTCCTGATACTATTATTGTTAAGTAATAATACCATGCTAGTTATAGCTTCCATCTGATTCACATTTTCATTCAACAGTGTAACCAATCAAACGTTGTTATTGTTTTTGCGGCTACATTGTTTTTATTGTAACTCCATCTTTTATTTCTAATTATATTTCCATCGTTATTCTAATTCAAATTCTGTTTTTTTTTCTTTTTCCTTTTTTTTTTTGTTATAAGTAATATACGTGAAAAAGCGGGTGCATGACAGGTTTCTGATTTTCTTTATTTTTGGCAGCAGCTATTTGCGAAAGTTGCCGACACATGTATTATAACAGAAAAGAAAGTCAGTAATCCGATGACATTGGAGGGGTAAGTATTTACCCCATAGCATAGCGCTGGTTTTGCACGAGGGGAAAACTGAATTGAACGTGCCGTTACGATATCGTATTTTCTATAAAAAAAACATTCGAAGATTCTGCTGTATCTGTACCGTAAATGTCCAGTTACATTCGCGGTCAGCGTCCCATTCATTAGAAAACCACTCTGTCTATACTATTTGAACCGTTTTCCCCTTTCCGCGTACTGTTTACAGACAATTCATTCGTTCCTTTTCCATTCCTCAGGTATACGGTGAAGCTGAGCATGGTACATCCCTGTCATCTTTTTACGCTTACAGCCAACCAAGTACGTCATTTGCACAAGCTCAATCCGACTATCTCCAACGGGCAAGTATATTTCATCTGCTCATGCTCAATCTAATAACGTCCGACAGCTACAGCAAGTATTCTATCTGCACATGCTCAATCTGATATCGACTTCCAACAGCCAAGTATTCCATCTGGGCATGCTGAATCCGACAACCTCCAACAGCCAAGTATTCCAACTGCGCATGCTCAATCTGACGACCTCCAACATCAAAGTATTTCATCTGCTGAAGTGCAATACGATACGGAAACGTCCTCTCTGTCATCTCAGAGTACTGTACCTGAACATGAAATCAGTGTGTGGGAAGATAGCCTGCGTAGCGGCTCTTTGGGGGAGGGGGGATTTGGGGCAAGGAGGGGGATTCCCCCTCCCTTCACCACTCTCCCCCCCCCCCCCCCCCCCACCTCAAGAGCCGGGCTAAGCAGGCTAGTGGGAAGATGAAATAGAACAACAACAACAGAAGAGGCCCACTTTGAATGAATCAATCTGAGTAGTGGTCGCGTCAACCCTTTGCTGTCAACTCTAAACACTTCCTGGGACGATATATACAGTACTCAAAAGAAGTATTATTCAAGAAAAGCTAAGGAGGTTATCAGTCCTGGTCTAGTTAAACACCATATGCATCGCGACCAACTGTTAGATACCTGATCGTAAATTACGCAAGTACCATATACAATTACTTTGCTGAGTAAACAATATCAACTTTCTTTGAAGTATTAGTAAACAGACAAACATCTATTGGCAAACTCTAAAGTTAGATGTGAATTGCAATCTTTTTATTTCCATTGTAGCGACAATGAAGAAAAAAAGATATAAATGAAACTAGAGCAGTTATAGTAACGTTTCATTATATTGCGTTACATGTTATTTATAGACATCGTAAGTTGTTAAAACCAGGCATAAAGCAAGCAGAACGAGCATAAATTATTTGCGCTGTGTTCAGATAGTTGCACAATCTGATTCCTTTATTTTGAAATATTTCCAAAGTAGTTTATAAAGGAAGTGCTTTATTCGGTATGCCACTATAAACTGCGAAGATTTGTCATCTTTGAGTCGACACTTCAGATTTTATGCAAATTCCTTCTAAAATAAACAGTCTTTTCATGGGCTTCGAGACTTGTATTTTTTGCTAAAAAAACTTCTGCTTTGATGTAATATAAAAGAAAAGGTTTACAAACTCATCAAAAACAAATCTTAAGACAAGTGGAGCCGAACCAGGGAGTTCGTGTTATCACCTACGACTGACAGGAAGTGAACATGTCACGTAATTTCACCAAGTAAGAGGGCTATTTTTGCTAACTTGGAAAGCAGCTCCCGTTCGATTTATTTTAGATCCCAATTTTAACTTTGCAGTTTCTCAAAGCACAAACATAGGGCTTTTATTTAATGTAAATTATTAGAAAAAAAACTGCCGCACTTTGGAGAAAAACGGTTTCAAAGTTGATGTATTTTTGGATTGTGAATTGACAAGGTTTTCAAGGCAAAGTTCAAATGAGGGTCAAATGGTCAAAACTCATCGGATTCAGCTCAAAATCACAGGAATTCTAGCTTTTACAATAGAGTTTCCGAATAATATATCAAAATTAGAAAAGAGAAATTAAATAAAGGCTTTTATTCGATGAAGTAAGGCCTTAAATAACAGCGTCTCGTAGGCCAAAAACAAGCAAAAACGGAGGGGGGTGGTCTATCTCGGGAAGAAAAAGGTCAATGAAACTCCAAATAACACGATTCATTGTCTATTTGAAAGGTCTTTAATTGGTGAAAATTTGGTTCAAATCAGACGACCCTTATCTTTTACCACTGCCCGGTTTTCTCTGACAAACACTCTTAAACAAAAATTTAGTTGTCGAGTTTGGAATAAACCAGTAAACAGAAAGAAACCAACTGAATCACGTTTTTTCATTAGATTTAGGACGTTCCTTTTAAATCTGAAATAGCTGAAAACCCCTATTTTTTATCTGTCCATTCGTCTAAATTTTCTTTGAACAAAAGAGTAAAATATTAGTGAAACAAAATTAACATGCAGTGTTCTGATTTTATGTGGAAAGCGGTCATTTTAAACCTTTGAATAAATCTTTTAAAATTACGTTCTGAAATTAAAAAAAACATTTTCGACTAAACTGTTATTTTCAAGAGAACAATAACAAAATATCCTCCTTGCAAACATTTATAGTATATAGTTTGTTTTAATAGTCTGTTCTTATCCGCTCGTTTTTTTTCTTTCATCAGACAAATTATTTAAATGATAAAACAATGTACTTCACATATTTTGTAATGGTAACAACTTCAAAACGTACGTCAAGCCGTTTCACCAAAATGATGCTTATTTAACTTTCCCTTTCATCAATTTATTTATTTATAACCATATGTTTACAAATACATATAAAATAAAATGTAGTACATCTGTATATCTATTTAAATATAGATATACATTGATGATAATAATAGTAATAAAAATACTATAACTAATATATATAAGTGCAAGAGTAAAGGAAACATATGGTAGACAGTCTAAAAGAAGCCAGCAGGCTTATTATTTTTAGACTGCCTATTACATCATTAACAGTTTTGTTGATATCACAATAGAAAATAAATTTACATATAGACAAAGGATAGGCAGCAAAAAACAGTCAAAAGAGAAGCTAATTACAAAATAACAGTAAATGCCATGATTATATAAAGTTTAGAGTCTACCAGTTGTAGCAGATTACATTATCGGTATTTTATGAAAAAAAAGAAGAAAAATTAGGCAATTTTGCAACTTTATGAATTTATTAAAAAAGATTTAAATTTGAATTTAAATGATGTATTTGTAGGTAATAATTTGAATTCCGCAGGAATAGAATTCCAAAGTTTAACTCCTTCATAAGTTATTGCAAATTGTCTCATTTTTGTTCTACATTTATTAATTCTATAGTTATTCCTGTGTCTGGTATAGTAGTTATGTAAATCTGAGTTTTTATGAAACATTTTTTGGAAACATTCTGGTAATAATTTGTTTTGAACTGAGAACATAAACTGTCCTATCTGGAGATCATGAATATTTTTTTATGTTTAAAAGGCTATGTTTTTGAAATAGTGGAGCAGTATGTGCTAGCTTGAAAATCTGATTTGGTAATGATTCTTACAATTCTTTTTTGAAGTATATTGATTCTATGTAGATTGGCTGCATATGTTGATCCCCATACTATGTTGCCATAGTATAGGTAGGGATTTATCGCTGTGAGAACTAGTTGCCAAGGCGCAATTGTTTGATTTTCATAATTAATGCACTTGAAATTCATTTTACACTATATGGTACCTCAGCCTGCCGTTGAAAAGCATGGTGTCCATTGTCTTTTGATACAAGAGTTAAAACGACAAACGTCAGCTTTCCCTTTGCGTTTCCCTATCACGACCATTGTTTTCGGATTAATCTTCACTATTTTACTTATCTCTAAAACTCTAGAAAAATGGTCTTAATTTGAGTCGGTTTTCTACAGGAAAGTTAAGAACTGAAAAATACCGAATATATCTTCAAATTAGTGAATTTCGGCAGGGGAATAAAGTTGGAAAAAACAGAAAAATACTCGCAAAGTCCCGGCCTTCTTCTCTCATTGAAACGGAGGACTCGAGACGGCAAGCGAACCACGTAATCTCTTTGACAAAAAAAATGCTCTCTATTACCTCATACTACGACTTGAGTCAATGTCAATGTCAAAGGGTATTGCTTTTTCTTTCGATTCTTCACAATGCATTTCAATTTTTCGTCACACTAATTGTAACATATAAAGAACTTTTGATTTCTTAAAAGCTGCACGCCAAATAAATGTTCGGACATTCAAAAAAGATCAAATTTAAATTATGGCTTAACCTGATTTACGTAAAAATGAATAAAAAGGACACCTCTATCTGTCATAAAATGCCACGTTCTATAGTTGATTTTTTCGAACATGACAAAATGTCTCATATTCCCGAACTTGCGTCGACTTTTATTAATAATAAATTATGATCGATCATGTGAGTAATCGACCGACCTCGGGTATGCTTATAAAAGGGGTCTTTCAAGAGAAAATCTATCATTCCATTTGAAGATTGGCCGTTGTCTGCTTAAACATCAGAGAGAAAGGGATTTGCTATATCTTCTGATACAGGTAAGGTTGTATCTTACTTATAGAGGTACAAGCTTATTCAACCTTTTTCTTCAACACACATCCTTTCTTTATTCAGTTTGAAAATTAGAGAGAGTTATTTACATATTATTATTCTGACATATCAGTTTTTGCAGACAAAAATCAGTAAAAACCACTATCTTTTGTCTGTGCCCAAATCTTATTCCCATTCCAAATTATTGCAGGGATGAGCACTACCCCTATACCTTCAATTCACAAATGAGCACTATCTCAAGAAATATAAGAATTACCAAGAATGCTCTCTCATGCCAGAACATGATTCTAGATTATTCTGAATGAGTTTTATTTTTGACATCATATTTTTTTCAGAAATCAAAGTTTTTCCTGATCTTTTTCCTATCCGATATGGCTCAATTGTTGATCCTATTAACTGTTATGCTCACGCTGACTGGAGCAATACTTGCAAAAAAACCTGAGGCCAGTGGAGGTATTTACATGTTTAACATATTCCGTGAAATCAAAAACAGAAGAAACTCAGCAATCAATTAATCGATCATTTTTTATTCAACAGGAACTAAGGTGTGTCCAAAGGTCTTGAGATACAAACTGGATAGTGAAAGTAAAGATGCTTGCCACACTCACCTTAATTGCAGAACTAGAAACAAACTATGCTGCCCAGCGGAAAATGATAAAAACATGGTTTGTCGAGCACCGTATATGATTAAAAAAGGTTGGTAATGTCAGATTAGGATCAAAGTTCATTTAAATCAAAGTTCATTTGTTGAGTTTGGTAATTCTGTTTCGTCAATCTAACACACAATTACCGGCAAAGTGCGAACGAAAAACTATTTCGAAAGAAGACCAACGAACACGGCCGGTGAGTTTGTTTTCATTTAACTGTTTCTAGTGTCTAGACAAAATGTGTTTGATTGACGGAAGGAATGGACCACTTTTCGAGCGACTGTTTTTATGCAGACGAGTGCGTAGTTATAAAAATTGTTGTAATTTAGTCTTAATACAGTAGCCTAACAACATGCTTTTTTCAACGACTAGGTAACTGTCATGTTCCTATCAATCTAATTCTGGTGATGGATGTATCCGCAAATCTCGATCATTTTCAATTTCACCAATCAAGACGTTTTGCCAAAAGCTTGATAGACAACTTTGATATCGATGAGAAGTTGACAATCGTCGCTCTAATAAAAATCTCTGGACCACTCAGTTATAAAATCTTGGTAAACTTTGACGAGTATACCGGTGCTAGTTCCTCCAATGCTGTTAAACTAAAGATGGAAATCGACAAGTTGAATCAAGGTGGATACCCCTCAAATGACCTTGATAATCCACTTAATGATCTGGTTGTCCAGAACATTTTGGGAAAAATCAATGACAAACGCAAATCTTATGCAAAGGTAAAACTGCTGCCAATGGGTCTTCTTTTTTTAATAAATAACCACCTCGAATATCCATCTTAGACAGTTCAGTCTGAGTACATTGTATATTGCATTGTTATTAATTATCTTGATTTGGCATAGTTTTTTTTATTTTCAAAGAATATTGCCCTGTTTGACCGATATAGCATGTACATGATATTTGATCTGCTATGTTTAAACCATAAGAGGTATTAATGTTTTGGTTAACCGTTCAATGTCAAAAACGACAATAACTCGCTGGATGGAGAGCTATTCGATTTCTGCCACATTTTTGAACGAATTATCACACTACTAAAAATAAACACCACAGCATCGCCCAAAACATTGACGGTACTATACATCGTCATTTTTTATTAGTCATGCTTCACTTTCCTATTTCTCATGCACTATTGTTTTTATAACCTTTTGTCGTGATTTGTTTTGACGTTTTCCTTTCTCTCGTTGGTCACCTTTATATATTTTTTATTTTATCATATATATGCCCTTTATTCTTTCTTTTTTATGATATTACTCCCACGAAGGAATAACTTCCGAAACGTCAATATCACCATCGTCACTGTACGGGTGACTAATTTACCTTTATTTTACAACTGCTTCTCTAGAAACACCGACGCAGTCTTATCAAGTATCATACTAATTTTATCCAAAATTTTATCTAAAATGATTCTATCAAAGCAAAATTGTTCACTTAAATTAATCATCAGAGACTTTGAACTTTTTTGAATAAATAAAGGCAGTTTTGTAAATATGTTTAATTAGACCTGATGATGGTGTCAGAGACACCGAAACGTTGTCAAGATAAACTATGATTCTTCCCGTAATCTTCATTGTAAAATCATACTAATTTTATCTATTTATTGATTTAAGGTAATGCTTTTCATCGGTAGTGGTTACCAAGCAAATAATGGAAGATTGGTAAGCGCGGAAGTAATCAGAAAAAAAGGTTCAGTGGAAATATTTGCCTTGGCTACTGGGAATAGAGTCAATATAAAAAAGCTGACAGAGTTAACAAATAGCAGGAATCGCATCTTTGCTCCAATGAATTTCAATGAGCTTCAAAATGCAGTTAAACGCATCCAACAGAATCAATGCATCCGTACGTATGATATATATTTTTGCACTGTAATGGTTTCAGTGATGATCATTGTGTATTGCCTATAACTTAAAATATAACAAAATATAAAACATAATGTCATGCAAGCATGGTTAAAAGTGAAAATGTCTTTCATGTGGATTTTCTCCCGTTTGAAAACTCTCTCGCTTGTAATACATATAAAATTATTCACTAATTGCTGGTATTGATTGAAACGCTCAACGTTTGCACGAAAACGAACTGCCGGTATTTTTGAAAATAGCCGACTGAGTTCCGTTTTTGTGTAGACGGTAGAAAGTCATTTTCGATATGAATGGGAAGTAGTACCGTATCGTATGGTAGCCGAAAATTCTCAGAAAGCACTGGAGTCATCTGTATCTCAGCGGTGTCGCTACCGCACCGTTACCCACTCATGCGAAAACTATTGTAAAAAATGTGTGCTTACGTAAAAAGCCAGCTTCGTGTACACTCTGCCAAAATATCAACTTTGTAAAATGTTGCTGTCGTCCTGCATTCATTCCTTTCTGACATTGAGAACATTCGGTCACTTGATAAATTTGCTCTGTTTCATAAACTATGAAAAAAATATAATTGCTCACACTACAGGGAGCTATACCGACTTTTTACACCAAAACGACGTTAATATTTAACTACTCCGACGACCGACTAACGTCCGAAACGTCAGTTATCGCTATCATCACTCAACGGTGTACAACATATAATCACATTTGTAACTGTTAATATTTAGGTTGATTTACACGGTACGATTTTTCGCATGCGATTTGTAGTGTACGACTAGTCGTGAGGTTCAAAACGTTCTAAAACTAGTCGTAGGACATTCTAAAACACGTTTTTTTAGAGCGCGAGCGACTAGTTTTAGAAGCTATGACTAGTCGTATACTACAAATCGCATGCGACAAATCGAAACGTGTAAATCGGGCTTTATACTACCGAGAGATTTATGTTTGAACCTGAGTCTGAGTCCACGAATCACGAGTCATACAATTTGAATAATTATCACCAAAATGGTTGATATATTTCACATAGCTGACATGATGTGCGCATTTAGGTGTGGTTAATGGAGGATGTCCAATGAATATATGAATTGTAGCTCAACCGTGACTTGTGCTAGCTCTTGTTGATCTGCCATGTTCATGACGAGTGCTTTCCAATGATGATTTTTGATCTTATTTTGTCTATATTCTTTTTTGTTATTTCACACACAGCTCCAGTCTGCAAGTATCCTATTGACTTTGCTCTGGTACTTGATCGATCAGGCTCTATTAATGAAACAGAATGGGAGGAGGTGAAATATTTTGCACTTAGAATGGTTGACACTCTTGGTGTTTCGGAAGCAGGCAATCGAGTGGCAGTTCTTACTTTTGACAAAAAAGTTGATACCATGATTAACTTCGACGTTACTGATGTTAACACAATACGAAGCAAGGTAAATAACAAATCTCGTTGCGAGCAAGGCTCAACCTATATTGACAAAGCACTCCAAGAATTAAATACAAAGATTTTTATCGACACAAACTCAAGACCCGATGCTCTTAAGGTGAGAATAATGATAGAATCAATGCTATCTTTGATTATAACATAGATATGTTATCACGCGCGCTATGATTGGTTCTTCTTTATGAACTATTTCACAATAGTGAACGCTCGCGCACGCTGTCGTCAATTTTATTTTCAAACAAAAAGTTTCGATATTATGCGCGGTCTGATTGGATGATATGACAGTGCGCACGCTGTCAACGCATTGTTTTTCTCTTGTACGCGCGCTAGAAAAAAAAACAAAAAGTGATTTTTTTTTATTTTCAAAAACATATCTGCTATAAAAGCAATGGATTATAAGTAGCTGTGCATCCATCGAGTTATGGATGCACTTAGGAGGTTGCTAAGCACTCAAAAAAGCTAGAGTTGATTTCGTCGTGCAGCTCATTACGCTTTTTTTCGTGCTTAGCAACCTCCCGCGTGCATCCATCGCTACTCATGATCCATTCCTTAACAAGTTTAACATCTTCTAACATAGCAGATAGCCTCTATATTGGTATGCCACTATTCCAGGTTAATGAATATTTTAGATGGATGCGAACTTTTTTTGATGTTTTTTTATTAAACCCAGTACATCACTCAAGATTACAACAGGGAAAGATTTTTACCATAAAATCCAGTATTAATGAGGAGTTCACTCTTAGAAATAGGCGCGTAGCGTGGTCCTTTTTTCAGGTACGCACAAGTAAATACGTCTAAAAAAACTTAAGGAAACTGAACAAAAATGACTGCGTTCTTATTTTCGGTGACGGACGGTGAGCAGACTGGAAGAGCTAATCTGGCTATGGAGTCAAAGCCATTACTTGACAAACAAGTGTCCGTATTTGCTCTTGGGATCGGCGACAATATCAAAAGGTCCCAATTAATTGACATTGTGGGTGGAAAACAAGAACATGTTTTTTATAGCTCAACATTTGGTCAAATGACGAGTAAAATCAGAGATGTCGTGAAAGCACAATGTCCAAAGAGTAAGTAATAAAATTATCGTGGATGCGGAAAACCAGGAAAATAAAGCACGAGAGAGACTAGAGCAAACGCGTGAATATTATGAAATACAAACAAGTAAATTTTAACAAATAATAGCTATTTAGTTACTATTTGTCACTAGCACCAGAGCATTGCCATTTCTTTTGGCTGGGTATTGTGTGTGGTTGAGTGATAGTGACAAATAATTACTAAATAGCTACTATTGATTAGCATTAAGTTTTTCCATTCATGGTTTTCAAAAATTTGCAATGTTGCCCTACACAGTGCTATTTTTTTTCAGACACTTGTGCTTGATTGTAGCAATGGTTTTTAAATACCACTAGATATAAATCTAGTCTGGGACCTAAACTCGCCTTAACTCGCAACGAGTTTGGACATTTACGTTTGGATTTACGTTTGGAAACTCTAATAAGACTTAGGTGCTACAATCTTGGACAACATGACTTGAGACTGCGTGCGCAAAAACTCCTATTTTTCATTGATTGCAATTTACACATTCATGCGAATTTTTAAGACATGTGACCCCATCATCCCTGCCTCAATGTTGTTTCCCGGATAGCAGTTATCCCAAGCGTCGTATCTAGACCGAAACAACATTGTTCTGGGGAAAGGGGGGGGGGGGGGGGGGGGGGTGGGAGTGGGTCAGCAACAGCCACAAGAGCAAAGAACGTACAAAAATGTGTATTTTGTTTCAAGTGTTCTGTCCAAGATTGTATTTGGTGAATAATCGTATTTTTCGCGCCAATGCGTTTTTTTTTCAAGAAATCCTTTGACAAGAATGAGTATTTCTACTGTGTAAATGCATGGAATAATTTTCATACCAAACAACTGCACTTGCTAGAAGTGAGGGGATGAATTTTGCGTTTTGCATCGATTTTGAGTAGTATTACAATAAAAATGCTATAAAATTACTATAAATCTATTTACCGTCTTTTCAAGCAATACACTGTGCTAATTAGAGTCTAGACAATGTGTCAAACGGAGAAAAACATAACACAGTCATGTAGCTAGCACCAAGTCATGACTTGTTGTCAAGCCATATACAGAAACCTGAGGACTCGCGCGGCCTAAATTAAGAAGTGCTTAAAATTATAAGGTTTGCAAATTGCTCTTCCCCATTCATAAATGGTTAACTAGTTGTGTATTTGTACCTATTTTCTACAGAGAAAATATAGTAACGGTTAACACGAAGTCTTAACGGTTAACAAACGTTTTTGTATATAAAAGAAATAGCTCTGATATTTTTATGTCTGTGCCTTAATCGTGGTTATTCGTGAAAAAAATATATGAGAAAAATGATTTTTCTGTTGTCTAAGGATTCAGAAATGAAGAAAGTTGTTGTGTTTGATTGTAGACTGAAACAATCGTAATAGTATTCTTTCTTTTTTTTAAGTATGCCCTCTGCCACTGGACATTGCTTTGGTACTTGATTATTCTGGTAGCATTAATCAAAAAGGCTGGAGATCAATAATAGATTACGCGTCGTATTTGTCTTACTTGTATACTTTTTCTGACGACGACTCTCACATTTCCGTTATCACATTTGCAAAGGAAGCCAAACTGGAGTTTGGATTTACCAAATTCGCCGGAAGGCTCACAAACGAAATAGTAGACCGAGAAATTCAAAGCCTGTATGGTATTAAAGCAAAGAATAGGTACCAGGAGACTCGAATCGACAAGGCATTAAAGTTGCCAAATAATAAAGTGTTCACAAGAAGCGCTGGCATGAGAGATAAAACTCTGAAGGTATCGTATGATCATTACAAAATCATGAATAATTAATGAGGGAGAGAACAATACAAAATCATAGCCATGCCCGAATTTTTAAATCTGCAAGAGATTCGTTCTGACTATTACTTGCTATTAGAGGTAAAATATGTGTAGAATCAAAATAAATATTTAAAAAGGTTATCTGAAGTTCTCGGTTTTGCCTGGACGCGAAACAAACTATTGTTTGGCTGGACACAGTTAAGATGGCATTAAAAGAAACTAGTCAGCTGCTAATCAAACACTTTCGAAGGTAGCAAAATTTTGAATAAAAAGACATTCCATCTCGAGGGGCTTAAATAATGCATTATATATAAATGCTAATCTATGCACGAATGGTATTCTTTCTCTGTATAGGTTTGTGTGCTCCTCACAGATGGTAACCAAACAAAACCCAACGCTTCCACCAACTCTACTAAATTATTAAATCATTTGTCACAACAACTTAAAAATAAAGGAGTCCATGTTTTCACGTTGTCATTTGGGTCAGCACGGCACAGTGGGTTTTTGAAAACAATGGCTAGTCAACCTACAAACAGATACGCTCTTCAATCCGAGTCGTTCTATTCCCTGGCTTCATTTATCGAGCTTGCTCAGCCTAAATGTAAGTGCTTACACACATTTTTTTTACAATACTAGATATAAGCAATCAAGGCCAGAGTACAAACACTAAATGTGTGCAACAGTTGTCACTAATTAGTAGCAAATAGCACTAATTAAACAAAAGAAAACAATAGAATTAGCATAAAATAGCACTATTTAGTGGTAATTTATGTTACACAATTTTAGTGCGTGCACTCTAATAGTTTATTGGGTATATTAGACATGATTTTATAAGGTTTCAAGGACTTATAGATAGTTTGTTAAGAAAATAGTATAGAATCATGAAAATATATCAAGTGCTTTCTTTAAAAAATCCAAACACTTCATTCAAGTCGTATAGCAACCCATCATTTCGTTTTCATTTATAGACTGGACATTAATGTAATCTGAGGAGCGGCGTTTGTTAGAAATTGAAGACAAACTGTACCAAATCTTTGCCCGCTCCAAGAAAATGTTGTCGTTAAGAAAATAAGTCAGTCTTCATTATAAAACTAGCTATTGAAGACGATAAATGCGGCCAAAATTGTGGAAGGGATTTAGCTTGTATCAAAATTAAACCTTTAAGAAATACTTTATATTACTAAATGACGGTCATTGGCGTTCGTATTACCTATTTTTCAACAGCCAATTGATTCTCCTGTGCAAAACGTTAAACAATCTAACAATAAAATGTGATATTTTAAAGGTCCAACTGTGCCGACAAAGGATGGGTTTGAGTCGGGCCAACCTTCTGGCGACAAATCTGAATCACAAGGCTCTGCGTCTGGTATAAATGGCGAGGACGAGGACAACGAAAATGACAAAGAAAAAGAAACCGAATATCAAAATGTTGAAGTCTAAGCTGTTTATGCTAAAAGCAGTTTGGTGATCATGAAAAAAACACCGAGGATGCGTGAACCAAGAAGGCAATTGAATTAAATGGACGACAATAAATATTTAGAAGATAATTAAGGACAATTAGTGTTAAACTAGAATGTTTGCATAAGTAAATAAACAGCATAAGAAAACTCAATTAAGCCTCATTATTGTTTGTCTGAAAACGGAATTGGTTGGGTACAGGGTAGCGTGGATGAGGCCAAAATTTACATGATGGAAATTTAGAAGACAAAGAAATCCTTTAAAAGACAAAGGATTTCTTTGTCTTCTAAATTTCCCTCATGTCTATGCATGAGGGAAATTTAGAAAACAATGTCTTGTCCTCCTCGCAGGGACTACCCAAAGTCCCTTCTACTCACTAGAGCAAAACGCGTTCTGCTCTAATTTCCCTCGTGTCATGGTATTACTTATAAAAATCTTACTGCATATAGTATCGATGTGCTCATTCCAGGTCAGATTTTTATAAATTCTTAAATGCCTAGTGACATTAGTCTGTTCAAGTGCTCAATCATTAAGAAAAATCTCAAAATAATCGACTTTACCTTTTTTGCTTGAGGATATCAGCATGAAATTGGATTTTTGTATATTTAAAGATAGTTTATTAGAGTTAATCTAATTACTTAATTTATATAATTCAGTGTTCATCAACTGCAGAAAGGTGGCAGGATCTTTATGTTCTAAGAATAGGTTCGTATCATCTGCAAAAAGTCTAAAGTTTAAGATAGAACTACAGTTTGAAATGGCATTGACATAAATTAGAAACAAAAGCGGTCCCAAGACCGAACCTTGAGGAACTCCTTATGAAATATTGAGAAGGGATGGAAAAATCCGTTTAAGTCAGCAAATTGACAACGACTCGTTAAATAGCTAGTGAACCAATCAAGAGCAATTCCACGAATACCATAATGATTTAACTTTTATAATAGGATTTTATGATCAACTGTGCCAAAAGCCTTAGAAAAGTCTATAAAAACACCACATGAGTAGAAACCTTTGTCCATTAGATTCATGATATTATCAATTATCTCAAATAACGCTAAAGAAGTAGAATATTTTCTCCTAAAACCAAATTGATAATTAAACAAAATGTTATCTTTTTTCAAGGAAAAAAGCGGTCTTTCATAAATAAGCTTTTCGAGTACCTTTGATAAAGGAGCAATAATAGATATCGGACGATAGTTTGTCAGGTCCTCAGCAGAATCACCCTTGTGTAAAGGAATAACTCTAGAAATATTTGATTTATCCGGCACAATTCCTGATTTGAAAGACAAATTATAAATTTGAGATAAAGTAGATGCAATTAAACCTTTAGCGGATTTAATAAGTGCAACTGGGATCGAATGAGGACCCATGGCCTTGGAAGAATCAAGTGATGATAAAACAGATTCGACTTCCAAGGAATCTGTAGGGCTTACAAAGTAACTATCTGGAGATGCAACTGTGGAGAGGTACTCATTAAAGCAATGTGTACTGTTGGGAATTTTAGATGCCAAAGAAGGACCTATGTCAGTAAAATATAGATTTAATTGGTTTGCCATGTCTTCGTTTGTAGTATATTCGGATTTAGATTTGAGTTTCTGAATTAGCTTGGAGATAATTTTCCAGGTTTCCTTTGTGTTGCCTTGCAGAGCATTAATTTTATTTTGTAATAGAGCCTTTTGCTCATTTTCTTCACATGTGTCAGTTGGTTTGAATATTTTTTTATATAAAAAAAAACATAAACACGTGACATGCAAATACTCCCTTGTGGGAGGTATTGCTTATTACTCTCATTCCTCACCCCCCTCTTGGTTATTAAAATCACAAATCAAAAATTTCATAGGATTCGAGTAAATACATAAAAATACTATTTGTATACAAATATTCCCTTTGTTCCAAAAACACGAACAGTAAGTAAAAATTCACCCAAAGAACGCAAAAAATTGTCGACCTACAGAATTATATCCAAAGAACTACCGAATGTGCATAAAAACGCTCGTACTTTGCGGCAGATGTTTACACTTTCGCAAACGTACTAGTAGATCGTAAAAAAGCACGGTCCTATTACGCTGATAAATGCATATAATATACGTTATATATCATTGCATGTTTGATGAAGCGAGTGTGAAAATACTAATCATATCTCTAGCGCACTAAATATTGTAACTTCTTGCTTAACGTTTCTATAAAAGATTCCTTTAGATTTTGAATCCCGGGTTTGAGAGACAGAGCAACAGCACACAATCATTGTGATCTTTTATTTGTCAAGACTGTAAGGCAATCAAATCAATAAATGTACTGCAAATTATCATGTAGATTGGTTTATTTTGTTAAAATGGTAATATCAAAGCTGTAAAAACATGCAGGAATTACATCAAGTACACACACATCAGGAGTTACAGTTGAAATGCATGATATCTAAAGTTCTACGCAAATATGTTACAGTAAATCATATAAGTGTTCAAGTAGAGATACACAGTACCTAAAGCTGCGTGTACCCATACAAACTTTAATGACTTAATTTACAAGTTATTTTTTAAAAGAGAACATACATGTATTGTGTCCTGTTGTATATGAAAACCTTACGAAGGTCTTTAACCCAATATATGTGCTCAGAATACACTGTGGTTTTTCTACTACATGAGAATATCTAGAATTGTTTTCAGGAGGGGGCGCACCATCTCTAGGAGGGGGTGTACTACGCAGTAAACATAAAAAAAACTGAGGATATTTTGTGAAAAAACATTTGAGAAAACAAGGACTTAAAATTATTGCAAAAGGGCGATACACACACCCCACATCCCCACATTAGATCCAACACTGTTCTCATCTAGTTAACGTTCATCTAGTTCACCATATGTTTTACTGGACCTGCAAAACAAATGACTACCATTCGAGATGATCACACAAGCATTCTATCAACAATATCCTGGAACATCATACACCAATTATTCCTTAATTGTTTCATGATTTCCATTCTTTTGTGTTTATTTTATAATTAAGCTCAATTTTTTGATGGCAGTATTTTAATAAAAGTATTTAAAAGGACTGCGAATATTTTCTTAACAAGAAGTTTGTATTATAGTTTTTTGTTTTCATTACAAACGTAGAAACACAAAAAGTTCATGAAAATTGCTCACCATAAATCGACTAATAATATTCATGGTTTTCAAATCCTGAACTTTATAATAAGAGCATTTTTGTAAAAACGGACATTTTGTTCTTCTTCCATTTACCTATTATTATGAATGATGTCAGACTGTTAAAGACTGTTCAAATACACATAATTAGGTTTTACTTACTCTGATGCGGAAGTGCCTAAAAGCTGAGTGTTTCGTCAAGTTGTTGTTTCTGTCATATTGATCAGAAGAAAACGTTTCACATACAAACGAACCATTTTTCTCCGGTGTCTTCTTTAGATTGCCTGATTTGCACCAACTTGAATTGACACAAACACCAAGACAGTCCATCATATTAGCTGCGAGAACTGACTGTATCTTAGTTGTATTTGGTGTATCAAGTTTGTGTTCAAAGCGAAAATCAAATACGATGGGATCGCTGCGTTCTTCCCCTGTAACCGGCATAATCAGCATCCCCAAAAATACGAGAAGTACACAAACTATTTCATAGGTATTCATCTCTGCTACTAGATACGAACAAAGTTTGAAAGTTGACTGCAAATTCTTTAGCATAAATGGAAATATTAAATTACCAAAACTGCTATATATTATAGCTTTGCTAGTGGTATAGAATGCGTTGGTCGTAGCAGAGAAACAATAAATGATTTACTGCGTGTTCAAAATCGCTGAATGTCAAGGTTGTTAAAGTACGTCTTTAATATTAATAATTGATTGTTCCTTTTATCTTGCTTATTATTTTTGGTTTTTTGCATTTTCAGGAAGTTATAAATTACTTCGATGATGTTTTACCAAGTATTTTACTTGTTGTTTGACTTTTTCCTATTTTTGTTGTTGTTTGATGGCGATTCTTGATGTTTTCAATATTTTGTGACAAACTTTCTAAAATGAATCACTATTTTTTGCGTGTTGTTTCGGCTATGGTGGAATCTTTACGTTTATCAACATCAGCTTTTTGTCATTTGTAGTGTTTTAAGCTCACAGTTTTAACAGAATGTTTGAATTTTCAGTCAATTTATAGCTCTAATATAGATCACTCACAGCGTTGTAACTGAATCAAATTTCTATTTCCTGAATAAAGAGAATGCCTTCACTGATTTGCATGCATTCTAAGCGACGAATATAGAATTAAGTGTAACAATATATTAAGGGGAAAAGATAAAAAAAAACAATGATTCTGACAGGTGACAAACTCTGACAATTGACGACAAATGACATGTATCGCACCTCAAAAAAACTTCAAAATAACCTCGAAATTTTTTTTGCATGTTTGGAACAATCGATGCGAAAACGAAGTGCTAGCTCTTTCAGACCGAATTTGCAAAACTATAATTTTTTAAACACAATTTCGGTGTCAGTCGGCGGAAAAAGTTAGAGACTCGTATAATCACTCTAAAATCTTTTAACTTAGTTTATAATAATCGCTTAGTCCATCTAAATGGATATATTGTATTTTCTTTAGCAAAAGATAAAGAATCACTGTGAAAATCCAAAATATTTGTGACTCCCGTACGAATAGCAAATCATGCAAGTCGGCGTACGGGGACGTACCCGTAGCCACTGCGATATTATAAAGCGACACCACAATCACAGGAATCGCGGAGAAAAAATTAGGAAAATAATTAGAATGGCTAGCATTGTTAGACCCGTGCCCCGTCCATAGCCTGGGCAGGAGTAATAAGCAAATAGAAACAAACCAATATATATTAATTGTGATTAAAGCTACGTACTTTTGATGCTTTCAACATCGTTGTTTCGGAAATGTTTGCGCGTCGCACACTCCAGTATGTTATCAAATATATCAATGATGAAAAAGTACACAAAAAATACAAAGAATCAACTGCAAAAGCATTACATGTGTATCATATAGATGCAGAAAACGAGTTCAAGTCAACAACGCATTAACAACTATCAACAGAGAAAAAAACAAAAAAATTCAAAAGGGAAACAAAACAGAGATAAAAAAATAGAAAAACAGCGAGAAAAAAAAACCAACAACAGAGTGCTTAAGGTGGATATCGAACTCTCAAGTGCCAGTAACTAAAATGTATTCATTCATTTGCAAAACAATACTTACTTTGCTGACGAAGATTTCGGCCTCATCCACGCTATCCCGATAGGTGTTTCAACCAACGCCACCAAGGAAGAAGTTAACCAGCCCCTATACTATGTCCGACCAACCCCTTGGCCAATTGAGCAACTGTCGATATCAGCACATTTAAAATCTGTAGTCAATGGGGCACATCTCCCAAAGGAGTTAGGGCGCTATTTTCATTTAAATCGACGTAGATCGATGGCACAATATGCTAGCACGGCCAAACCTAAGTTCCATAGTTTTGTGTCATATGCGAGTCGGATCAAATCATCCAAACGTTTTTTGTTTTGTTTTTATGTTGATAAACTTCGTAAAGAAATATAGCCTGAATACTGTGCTGGGGAGTAAGAATGACAAGGTAACGAGATAATCAACTCAGGATCGTCTGTTGTGATCGCTCTTTATTATTTTTCGCACAATAGCTACTTACAAGCTATGCGAGAGGTTGAAATACTGAAATACCCCCTTTAATAGTTTTTGTTAGTAGGAAATCCTAGGACTAGACCACTTCCATCTTTAGTTAGTTTTATGCCCTGTGGTTGGACTTAAGTCGACCCCACAAGTTGCTCACAGAGTACAAAGACTTGAAATGAATGTGTATTTTAAGGCTTCAGGACAGGTTTTAAATAGCTAGTTGACACGGTTCCTTGTTTACGTATATAGTAACTAAGTGGGTGGTATGTTTGGGTTACTTTTAAGGAGTTTTTCTTTTTCAGGAAACTGCCTAAAGTCATATGATCAATACAGTCAAGGTCACAATGCTAAAATTAATTTCAGAATAACTTTTAAAACTGCAATCTAATATCATTAATGAAAATTTGTAGGATTTCTTTGTGTATATGTGATAGGAAAGGTTGTTGTTAGTTTCCAGTCTTTGAAAAGGGGGTGTCAGGAAAAATTCACGCCCGATTTTAGTGGGTTTATTAAGACTTATTTCAAAAATGCGAAAATGCTCCGCCCCACCCCCGGCGATAAATAATGACTCGTCCTATGCCACCAAGTCTGGTAATATATATATGGGCTGATTTAGTTATCAGTTCAGTCATTTGTAAACGAGTCAAGATGGTTACGGTTTTGTTCTTGCTGACATCTGGTAAATACGTGTTGAAATTTTTATCATTATACTTATTGCACTTTAGTTTTAAAAGTTGTTACACCGAAACAGTAAAAAGAAAACGGTTTTGTCAATATTGCATCATGATCTGATGATGATCGTGAAAGGAAAACTATAAAATAGCATCGTTATTGGATAAACTAGACTCTAAAATTATGCTTAAAATTTGATTCAAAAAATGAAAACCAACTATTTTTGTATTATATACAATTCGTTTGCAGTTAATTTATTCTTCTATAAATATTAGCAGCCCTGTCTCCTATTTTTGGGATTTTTCTCTTCGTCTTGTTCATATCGCTTACAGTGGTCTTTTTTAATCAACAGGAATTGTTCTGTGTGGAACACACAGATTAGGAACAGAGCAGAACAACTTAAAGAACACTTTTTATTCAAGTCACAAAAGAGCTGTCAACCTGAATCAAAATGATCAATCCAGTTCCCTTAAAAATGGAAGCTTCATAGTTGACGATGGGCCTGTCAAAGGTGAGATGTAACGCTTTATAGCTTATTCATTAGTTTGGACTCCCTAGAAAAGTAATTATATTTGGCTGTAAAGGGCAAAGAGATAAAGCATGCTCTCTTACAAGGACTCCAGTGGTGTTGCTGAAAGAGAATACTCAGAATATTTAGTAAAACATTATGTGAGCTTGTAATTTGGGTGTGATGGTTGAAGAACTAGTTCTATCCGCAATTGAATGTCGATTGCTAAAACTTCTAAGCAAAAATGTAATGAGAAGATATGTTTTTTAAAGTTTTTTAACATCCAAACACGATGAATGTCCTATGCCTGTTCATGTATTTTGGAAGATCATTCCAGAACGTTGGAGCACTAGGTTTTAAAGTAGGTCACATCACTTGAGGACCATTTTGTCGTTGAAGTTGGATCGTTCACCGTTAATCAATTGAATCAATTAAGTCAGTCAAGCAGTCAGTCATCCATGTACTCTATTATTTCTATTTACTTCAAAGGTGGCGGTACATACATAATCAAGGCCGATGTAGCAGAAATCAATTTGAATTTGAAAATCTCAACAAATAGCACTGGTGAGTTTAGTAGAGATTTTATATTTGAGTTTGAAGTAATTTGTGATAATTTTCGTGAATATTGAGTAAGGCACAGGTCATTATTTATCGCCTTATCTATATATTATGCGATTACCCAAAGCAAACTTTTGTCCTTTGTTTGTCGACCTAGTGGGATCTACAGATGAACAAAAAGCCTTGGAACTACACAACAAGATTCGTAAAGTCCTGGACGCTCCTGTTCTGACGCTTAACGAGGAGATGTCTCTATCAGCTGCTGAACGTGCTGCTTATTTGGCACGTCATGGTTATGCCATGAACTCGACTCGCGAGAACGTGTTTTGTGGGTGCTCACTACCTGAAGCACCAATTCCAAAAGATGCTATCATGTCCTGGTATTTGACAAATCATAACACAAGACTTTTCACGATACTACAAACATAGATGACCACACAATAAAAGATACCAAAAAAGACTACCTTACATACACCTAAAATGAGTTTCATTTATATATTTATTAGTGACCTGGGATTTTTGAATATCATAACCTATGAAGAGATGGGCTAGTTACTTTTTCAACCCCTAAAAGATACCAAAAAGTGAGGATTCGGCAAATCTAGTATTTTAAACACAGAAAGAGACCAAATAGCTGATTTTTACCCCTAAAAGATATCACGGGAATCCTTGGTCGTAACAGCGCTTTTTTAAAGGACTGAAGACGTTTTCTTTGTTGAAACACTGCACTTATTGAGAGCGCTAAAGCCAACCATTCTTGTGACTGCAATCATACAGATGACTTAATGGTCCATCAGAATGTACCCAGGTTTTCCGTTCAACCAGCACCAATAGTCTTTCTCAAGAAATTGCGCAAATTAGATGCAATGCCTTGGTGATTAAGAAACCTCTATTCGATTCCTTCACAAAAATAGTCAACCATAATGAAATAAATCAGAAGTTTAGGTTGAATGAATGGAATGTTTACATCATGGCTGTCTCATTTAAATATTATTGTCTTTCCTTGTTTCAGGTATAGCGGAGTATGTTTCCCAAGTTATATTAATTCAAATACGAGGAATCTACTTGTTATAAGGTGGAGTACAGAGCTTGGATTTGGTAAAGCCGAGTATGACCAGAATGCCAAGAAATGCGCATGTTATGTTGCACGCTACAAATCGGCTGACAATAAAGGATTTGTTTTCGATAAATAATGGAGTGACTATAATGACGAGCATATGCATACCTGTACCGCTATTAAGCTAAGATCACTATGAAGTAAGAAATTAATAATTGAAAGACCGTCAAAGTGATGTATTACAGCAAACATACTCAATAAATGTATAAGCGTGCCTCAGAGTCTCAACATTTATGTCCAAGATTGTATTTTTGTCATTTTGCGATTTACGACGTTCAGGTTTCAAATCTTGTAACCTCTAGCATTTTTATTGCAATACTACTCAAAATCGATTCAAAAATGCAAAATTGATGGAGGTTAGACATTTTCGCGCTTTAACATTTCATCCCCTCACTTTTAGCAAGCGCAGTTGTTTGATATGAAAGTTTTTCCATGCATTTACACAGTAGAAATGCTCATTTCATGTTCTTCTCAAGCAATGGTAACAATAAGACGACGATGAAAATACAAAGTGTTCTTTCTTACTGCTAATCGACAAACAATTACAAACACTTTACTCCCTTCATGGCCTATTTACTCGAACATTCGGGCATTTCAAAATGTTAGGCTTGTTTTATTCCTTTTTCAGTAAATTTCATTCGTTTTTATTCTTATTTCGGAGTTTAGTTTATGATTCTCATCGTGTGTGTGTTTGTTTTAATCGTTGTTTGCAAACGGTATTAGTTGATTTTGTATTTAATTCACGCTTGTTGTTTCGTTTAGTTCTAAGTTTCTGTTTATTTATTCGTCGTAGCCTTATTTTTATTGGAGTTTATTCCAAGCTCATATCATACACGTATTTTTGTTGTTCATTTAATATGCTTTTGTTTAGCTTTGTCACACTTTTACACTTTTTTTGTAATATCTGAGCTTAGATTTTGAACAGAATAATAAGAAAATGAAGCCCAAAACTACAAAGAAAAAGAGAAAAAGAACATGAAAACGGTAGCACGAAGAAGAAAAAACATAATTAATAATAATGAAAAAAAATTGTTTGAAAAAACTCCGTTAAAATCGCTTGATATCGGCATTTTTGTCAAAGCGCGCATAAAAAAACCGAGGAGAAAAAAGACTATCAATTATTGGCGTTCTAAGAACGTTCTAATTGTGATGTCATGAATTCTACGCGCGCGCGCGCTCCTTTAGTTTTGCTTAAGTCCGTAGAAAAAAAGCAATTTTTCGAGGAAAAAAGAGGATTTTTTTAGAAAATAACGACGAATTAATTTTAGGATGAGCCCAGCGCAACCGCAGATGCTTAAAATGGGCTATTTTGATGTTACATTGTTGTTTTTTTCGTTGTGGAAAAGAGAAAGTTGTGCGATAATGAAATTGTCTCCGACCACACCAACTGGATAACACCGGTTCTCGTCCGATCACCGAAGTTAAACCAGTTAGGGCTGGGTTAGTACTTGGACAGGTGACTGCCTGGGAATCCCTAGTGTTGTAGACTGAATATTTTGATGTTTTTTTTAGCCGCTAACCTTGTTTTTAAGAAAGACTTTGTAAAAGTTGATTGAATAAATATTGAAATTCCCCTTTTTTCCTTCTGTAGAGCGAGAACTTTTTATTAATGTATCCATCATTATCATTATTTGCAAAATGTGTTAGTTTTAATCCTGCACCGGGCTGAATGATTGTAACTTTAAAAAAAATGTCATTCATTCATTCATTTATCAGTCAGCATGTGTATGTGTATGTGTGTGAGTTTTATGTTTTTTGACTTTTTTAGAAACATAAACAACATTGTCGAGTCAAAGCATTTGATCACGATCTTTTGATTCATGTGTTGGCTCCTAAAAGTGCCGTTTCTTTATAAGTGTTTCTTGACTGTTGCAAGCTCACTTGCTACTGGTATATTCTGTAACGGCCTTTGTTCCCTCTCTGACGGCGTGCTTAGCCAGCTCACGCTCACCAGTTAAAAGCAGTCGTATAGCTGTCTGAATCTCTTTGGAAGTAATAGTTGATTTCTTGTTGTAATGGGCTAGCCTGGAAGACTCGTTGGCAACGCGCTCAAAGATGTCTGTAACGAAGGAGTTCATGATACCCATGGCTTTGCTGGAAATACCAGTGTCAGGTTGGACTTGCTTGAAGACCTTGTAAATGTAGATTGCGTAGCTCTCTTTACGTCTGGCGCGTCGACCTTTCTTGTCTGTCTACTCCACACTAAATGCGCACTAATTGAAACATACTGACAACCATGTTCTTCTCAAGCAATGGTAACAAGAAGTCGACGATAAACAGATGAAAATACAAATTGTTCTTTCTTACTGCTAATCGACAAACAATTACAAACGCTTTGCTCCCTTCATGGCCTATTTACTCGAACACTCGGGCATCTCAACATGCTTTTTGGGCTTGTTTTATTCCTTTTTTAAGTCAATTTCATTTTTTTCATTCTTATTTCGGATTTTAGTTTATGATTTTCGTCGTGTGTGTGTTTGTTTTAATCGTTGTTTGCAAACGGTATTAGTTGATTTTGTATTTAATTCACGCTTGTTGTTTCGTTTAGTTCTAAGTTTCTGTTTATTTATTCGTCGTAGCGTTTTTTTTTATTGGAGTTTATTCCAAGCTCATATCATACACGTATTTTTGTTGTTCATTTAATATGCTTTTGTTTAGCTTTGTCACACTTTTACTCCTTTTTTTTAATATCTCAGCTTAGATTTTGAAAAGAATAATAACAAAATGAAGCCCAAAACTAGAAAGAAAACGAGAAAAAGAACATGAAAACAGTAGCACGAAGAAGAAAAATCCTAATTAATAATAATGAAAAAAAATTGCTTGAAAAAACTCCGTCAAAATCGCTTGAAATAGGCATTTTTTTCAAAGCGCGCGTAAAAAAACTGAGGACAAAAAAGACAATCAATTATTGGCGTTCTAAGAACGTTCTAATTGTGATGTCATGAATTCTACGCGCGCGCGCTCCTTTAGTTTTGCTTAAGTCAGTAGAAAAAAAAGCAATTTTTCGAGGAAAAAGAGGATTTTTTAGAAAAAAAAACACGGAATAATTTTAGGAAGAACCCAGCGCAAGCGTAGATGCTAAAAATGGTCTATTCTGATGTCACATTGTTGTTTTTTTCGTTGTGGAAAAGAGAAAGTTGTGCAATAAAGAAATTGTCTACGACCACACCAACTGGAAAACACCGGTTCTCGTCCGATCACCGAAGTTAAACCAGTTAGGGCTGGGTTAGTACTTGGACAGGTGACTGCCTGGGAATCCCTAGTGTTGTAGACTGAATATTTTAATGTTTTTTTAGCCGCTATCCTTGTTTTTAAGAAAGACTTTGTAAAAGTTGATTGAATAAATATTGAAATTTCATTTTTTTTCCTTCTGTAGAGCGAGAACTTTTTATCATTGTATCCATCATTATCATTATTTGCAAAATGTGTTAGTTTTAATCCTGCACCGGGCTGAATGATTGTAACTTAAAAAAAATGTCATTCATTCATTCATTCATTCATTCATTCATTCATTCATTCATTCATTCATTCATTCATTTATCAGTCAGCATGTGTATGTGTAAGAGTTTTATGTTTTTTGACTTTTTTAGAAACATAAACAACATTGTCGAGTCAAAGCATTTGATCACGATCTTTTGATTCATGTGTTGGCTCCTAAAGGAGCCGTTTTTTATAAGTGTTTCTTGACTGTTGCAAGCTCACTTGCTACTGGTATATTTTGTAACGGCCTTTGTTCCCTCGCTGACGGCGTGCTTAGCCAGCTCACCAGGTAAAAGCAGTCGTATTGCTGTCTGAATCTCTCTGGAAGTAATAGTTGATTTCTTGTTGTAATGGGCTAGCCTGGAAGACTCGTTGGCAACGCGCTCAAAGATGTCATGATACCATGGCTTTGCTGGAAATACCAGTGTCAGGATGGACTTGCTTGAGGACCTTGTAAATGTAGATTGCGTAGCTCTCTTTACGTCTGGCGCGTCGACCTTTCTTGTCTGTCTACTCCACACTAAATGCGCACTAATTGAAACATACTGACAACCATGTTCTTCTCAAGCAATGGTAACAATAAGTCGACGATAAACAGATGAAAATACAAATTGTTCTTTCTTACTGCTAATCGACAAACAATTACAAACGCTTTGCTCCCTTCATGGCCTATTTACTCGAACACTCGGGCATCTCAACATGCTTTTTGGGCTTGTTTTATTCCTTTTTTAAGTCAATTTCATTTTTTTCATTCTTATTTCGGATTTTAGTTTATGATTTTCGTCGTGTGTGTGTTTGTTTTAATCGTTGTTTGCAAACGGTATTAGTTGATTTTGTATTTAATTCACGCTTGTTGTTTCGTTTAGTTCTAAGTTTCTGTTTATTTATTCGTCGTAGCGTTTTTTTTTATTGGAGTTTATTCCAAGCTCATATCATACACGTATTTTTGTTGTTCATTTAATATGCTTTTGTTTAGCTTTGTCACACTTTTACTCCTTTTTTTTAATATCTCAGCTTAGATTTTGAAAAGAATAATAACAAAATGAAGCCCAAAACTAGAAAGAAAACGAGAAAAAGAACATGAAAACAGTAGCACGAAGAAGAAAAATCCTAATTAATAATAATGAAAAAAAATTGCTTGAAAAAACTCCGTCAAAATCGCTTGAAATAGGCATTTTTTTCAAAGCGCGCGTAAAAATCCTGAGGAGAAAAAAGACAATCAATTATTGGCGTTCTAAGAACGTTCTAATTGTGATGTCATGAATTCTACGCGCGCGCGCTCCTTTAGTTTTGCTTAAGTCAGTAGAAAAAAAAGCAATTTTTCGAGGAAAAAAGAGGATTTTTTAGAAAAAAAAAACACGGAATAATTTTAGGAAGAACCCAGCGCAAGCGTAGATGCTAAAAATGGTCTATTCTGATGTCACATTGTTGTTTTTTTCGTTGTGGAAAAGAGAAAGTTGTACAACAAAGAAATTGTCTACGACCACACCAACTGGAAAACACCGGTTCTCGTCCGATCACCGAAGTTAAACCAGTTAGGGCTGGGTTAGTACTTGGACAGGTGACTGCCTGGGAATCCCTAGTGTTGTAGACTGAATATTTTAATGTTTTTTTAGCCGCTATCCTTGTTTTTAAGAAAGACTTTGTAAAAGTTGATTGAATAAATATTGAAATTTCATTTTTTTTCCTTCTGTAGAGCGAGAACTTTTTATCATTGTATCCATCATTATCATTATTTGCAAAATGTGTTAGTTTTAATCCTGCACCGGGCTGAATGATTGTAACTTTAAAAAAATGTCATTCATTCATTCATTCATTCATTCATTCATTCATTCATTCATTCATTCATTCATTCATTCATTCATTCATTCATTCATTCATTCATTCATTCATTCATTCATTCATTCATTTATCAGTCAGCATGGGTATGTGTGAGAGTTTTATGTTTTTTGACTTTTTTAGAAACATAAACAACATTGTCGAGTCAAAGCATTTGATCACGATCTTTTGATTCATGTGTTGGCTCCTAAAGGAGCCGTTTTTTATAAGTGTTTCTTGACTGTTGCAAGCTCACTTGCTACTGGTATATTTTGTAACGGCCTTTGTTCCCTCGCTGACGGCGTGCTTAGCCAGCTCACCAGGTAAAAGCAGTCGTATTGCTGTCTGAATCTCTCTGGAAGTAATAGTTGATTTCTTGTTGTAATGGACTAGCCTGGAAGACTCGTTGGCAACGCGCTCAAAGATGTCATGATACCATGGCTTTGCTGGAAATACCAGTGTCAGGATGGACTTGCTTGAGGACCTTGTAAATGTAGATTGCGTAGCTCTCTTTACGTCTGGCGCGTCGACCTTTCTTGTCTGTCTACTCCACACTAAATGCGCACTAATTGAAACATACTGACAACCATGTTCTTCTCAAGCAATGGTAACAATAAGTCGACGATAAACAGATGAAAATACAAATTGTTCTTTCTTACTGCTAATCGACAAACAATTACAAACGCTTTGCTCCCTTCATGGCCTATTTACTCGAACACTCGGGCATCTCAACATGCTTTTTGGGCTTGTTTTATTCCTTTTTTAAGTCAATTTCATTTTTTTCATTCTTATTTCGGATTTTAGTTTATGATTTTCGTCGTGTGTGTGTTTGTTTTAATCGTTGTTTGCAAACGGTATTAGTTGATTTTGTATTTAATTCACGCTTGTTGTTTCGTTTAGTTCTAAGTTTCTGTTTATTTATTCGTCGTAGCGTTTTTTTTTTATTGGAGTTTATTCCAAGCTCATATCATACACGTATTTTTGTTGTTCATTTAATATGCTTTTGTTTAGCTTTGTCACACTTTTACTCCTTTTTTTTAATATCTCAGCTTAGATTTTGAAAAGAATAATAACAAAATGAAGCCCAAAACTAGAAAGAAAACGAGAAAAAGAACATGAAAACAGTAGCACGAAGAAGAAAAATCCTAATTAATAATAATGAAAAAAAATTGCTTGAAAAAACTCCGTCAAAATCGCATGAAATAGGCATTTTTTTCAAAGCGCGCGTAAAAATACTGAGGAGAAAAAAGACAATCAATTATTGGCGTTCTAAGAACGTTCTAATTGTGATGTCATGAATTCTACGCGCGCGCGCTCCTTTAGTTTTGCTTAAGTCAGTAGAAAAAAAAGCAATTTTTCGAGGAAAAAAGAGGATTTTTTAGAAAAAAAAAACACGGAATAATTTTAGGAAGAACCCAGCGCAAGCGTAGATGCTAAAAATGGTCTATTCTGATGTCACATTGTTGTTTTTTTCGTTGTGGAAAAGAGAAAGTTGTACAACAAAGAAATTGTCTACGACCACACCAACTGGAAAACACCGGTTCTCGTCCGATCACCGAAGTTAAACCAGTTAGGGCTGGGTTAGTACTTGGACAGGTGACTGCCTGGGAATCCCTAGTGTTGTAGACTGAATATTTTAATGTTTTTTTAGCCGCTATCCTTGTTTTTAAGAAAGACTTTGTAAAAGTTGATTGAATAAATATTGAAATTTCATTTTTTTTCCTTCTGTAGAGCGAGAACTTTTTATCATTGTATCCATCATTATCATTATTTGCAAAATGTGTTAGTTTTAATCCTGCACCGGGCTGAATGATTGTAACTTAAAAAAAATGTCATTCATTCATTCATTCATTCATTCATTCATTCATTCATTCATTCATTCATTCATTCATTCATTCATTCATTCATTCATTCATTCATTCATTCATTCATTCATTCATTTATCAGTCAGCATGGGTATGTGTGAGAGTTTTATGTTTTTTGACTTTTTTAGAAACATAAACAACATTGTCGAGTCAAAGCATTTGATCACGATCTTTTGATTCATGTGTTGGCTCCTAAAGGAGCCGTTTTTTATAAGTGTTTCTTGACTGTTGCAAGCTCACTTGCTACTGGTATATTTTGTAACGGCCTTTGTTCCCTCGCTGACGGCGTGCTTAGCCAGCTCACCAGGTAAAAGCAGTCGTATTGCTGTCTGAATCTCTCTGGAAGTAATAGTTGATTTCTTGTTGTAATGGGCTAGCCTGGAAGACTCGTTGGCAACGCGCTCAAAGATGTCATGATACCATGGCTTTGCTGGAAATACCAGTGTCAGGATGGACTTGCTTGAGGACCTTGTAAATGTAGATTGCGTAGCTCTCTTTACGTCTGGCGCGTCGACCTTTCTTGTCTGTCTACTCCACACTAAATGCGCACTAATTGAAACATACTGACAACCATGTTCTTCTCAAGCAATGGTAACAATAAGTCGACGATAAACAGATGAAAATACAAATTGTTCTTTCTTACTGCTAATCGACAAACAATTACAAACGCTTTGCTCCCTTCATGGCCTATTTACTCGAACACTCGGGCATCTCAACATGCTTTTTGGGCTTGTTTTATTCCTTTTTTAAGTCAATTTCATTTTTTTCATTCTTATTTCGGATTTTAGTTTATGATTTTCGTCGTGTGTGTGTTTGTTTTAATCGTTGTTTGCAAACGGTATTAGTTGATTTTGTATTTAATTCACGCTTGTTGTTTCGTTTAGTTCTAAGTTTCTGTTTATTTATTCGTCGTAGCGTTTTTTTTTATTGGAGTTTATTCCAAGCTCATATCATACACGTATTTTTGTTGTTCATTTAATATGCTTTTGTTTAGCTTTGTCACACTTTTACTCCTTTTTTTTAATATCTCAGCTTAGATTTTGAAAAGAATAATAACAAAATGAAGCCCAAAACTAGAAAGAAAACGAGAAAAAGAACATGAAAACAGTAGCACGAAGAAGAAAAATCCTAATTAATAATAATGAAAAAAAATTGCTTGAAAAAACTCCGTCAAAATCGCTTGAAATAGGCATTTTTTTCAAAGCGCGCGTAAAAAAACTGAGGAGAAAAAAGACAATCAATTATTGGCGTTCTAAGAACGTTCTAATTGTGATGTCATGAATTCTACGCGCGCGCGCTCCTTTAGTTTTGCTTAAGTCAGTAGAAAAAAAAGCAATTTTTCAAGGAAAAAAGAGGATTTTTTAGAAAAAAAACACGGAATAATTTTAGGAAGAACCCAGCGCAAGCGTAGATGCTAAAAATGGTCTATTCTGATGTCACATTGTTGTTTTTTTTCGTTGTGGAAAAGAGAAAGTTGTGCAATAAAGAAATTGTCTACGACCACACCAACTGGAAAACACCGGTTCTCGTCCGATCACCGAAGTTAAACCAGTTAGGGCTGGGTTAGTACTTGGACAGGTGACTGCCTGGGAATCCCTAGTGTTGTAGACTGAATATTTTAATGTTTTTTTAGCCGCTATCCTTGTTTTTAAGAAAGACTTTGTAAAAGTTGATTGAATAAATATTGAAATTTCATTTTTTTTCCTTCTGTAGAGCGAGAACTTTTTATCATTGTATCCATCATTATCATTATTTGCAAAATGTGTTAGTTTTAATCCTGCACCGGGCTGAATGATTGTAACTTAAAAAAAATGTCATTCATTCATTCATTCATTCATTCATTCATTCATTCATTCATTCATTCATTCATTCATTCATTCATTCATTTATCAGTCAGCATGTGTATGTGTGAGAGTTTTATGTTTTTTGACTTTTTTAGAAACATAAACAACATTGTCGAGTCAAAGCATTTGATCACGATCTTTTGATTCATGTGTTGGCTCCTAAAGGAGCCGTTTTTTATAAGTGTTTCTTGACTGTTGCAAGCTCACTTGCTACTGGTATATTTTGTAACGGCCTTTGTTCCCTCGCTGACGGCGTGCTTAGCCAGCTCACCAGGTAAAAGCAGTCGTATTGCTGTCTGAATCTCTCTGGAAGTAATAGTTGATTTCTTGTTGTAATGGGCTAGCCTGGAAGACTCGTTGGCAACGCGCTCAAAGATGTCATGATACCATGGCTTTGCTGGAAATACCAGTGTCAGGATGGACTTGCTTGAGGACCTTGTAAATGTAGATTGCGTAGCTCTCTTTACGTCTGGCGCGTCGACCTTTCTTGTCTGTCTACTCCACACTAAATGCGCACTAATTGAAACATACTGACAACCATGTTCTTCTTAAGCAATGGTAACAATAAGTCGACGATAAACAGATGAAAATACAAATTGTTCTTTCTTACTGCTAATCGACAAACAATTACAAACGCTTTGCTCCCTTCATGGCCTATTTACTCGAACACTCGGGCATCTCAACATGCTTTTTGGGCTTGTTTTATTCCTTTTTTAAGTCAATTTCATTTTTTTCATTCTTATTTCGGATTTTAGTTTATGATTTTCGTCGTGTGTGTGTTTGTTTTAATCGTTGTTTGCAAACGGTATTAGTTGATTTTGTATTTAATTCACGCTTGTTGTTTCGTTTAGTTCTAAGTTTCTGTTTATTTATTCGTCGTAGCGTTTTTTTTTATTGGAGTTTATTCCAAGCTCATATCATACACGTATTTTTGTTGTTCATTTAATATGCTTTTGTTTAGCTTTGTCACACTTTTACTCCTTTTTTTTAATATCTCAGCTTAGATTTTGAAAAGAATAATAACAAAATGAAGCCCAAAACTAGAAAGAAAACGAGAAAAAGAACATGAAAACAGTAGCACGAAGAAGAAAAATCCTAATTAATAATAATGAAAAAAAATTGCTTGAAAAAACTCCGTCAAAATCGCTTGAAATAGGCATTTTTTTCAAAGCGCGCGTAAAAAAACTGAGGAGAAAAAAGACAATCAATTATTGGCGTTCTAAGAACGTTCTAATTGTGATGTCATGAATTCTACGCGCGCGCGCTCCTTTAGTTTTGCTTAAGTCAGTAGAAAAAAAAGCAATTTTTCGAGGAAAAAAGAGGATTTTTTAGAAAAAAAAACACGGAATAATTTTAGGAAGAACCCAGCGCAAGCGTAGATGCTAAAAATGGTCTATTCTGATGTCACATTGTTGTTTTTTTCGTTGTGGAAAAGAGAAAGTTGTGCAATAAAGAAATTGTCTACGACCACACCAACTGGAAAACACCGGTTCTCGTCCGATCACCGAAGTTAAACCAGTTAGGGCTGGGTTAGTACTTGGACAGGTGACTGCCTGGGAATCCCTAGTGTTGTAGACTGAATATTTTAATGTTTTTTTAGCCGCTATCCTTGTTTTTAAGAAAGACTTTGTAAAAGTTGATTGAATAAATATTGAAATTTCATTTTTTTTCCTTCTGTAGAGCGAGAACTTTTTATCATTGTATCCATCATTATCATTATTTGCAAAATGTGTTAGTTTTAATCCTGCACCGGGCTGAATGATTGTAACTTAAAAAAAATGTCATTCATTCATTCATTCATTCATTCATTCATTCATTCATTCATTCATTCATTTATCAGTCAGCATGTGTATGTGTGAGAGTTTTATGTTTTTTGACTTTTTTAGAAACATAAACAACATTGTCGAGTCAAAGCATTTGATCACGATCTTTTGATTCATGTGTTGGCTCCTAAAGGAGCCGTTTTTTATAAGTGTTTCTTGACTGTTGCAAGCTCACTTGCTACTGGTATATTTTGTAACGGCCTTTGTTCCCTCGCTGACGGCGTGCTTAGCCAGCTCACCAGGTAAAAGCAGTCGTATTGCTGTCTGAATCTCTCTGGAAGTAATAGTTGATTTCTTGTTGTAATGGGCTAGCCTGGAAGACTCGTTGGCAACGCGCTCAAAGATGTCATGATACCATGGCTTTGCTGGAAATACCAGTGTCAGGATGGACTTGCTTGAGGACCTTGTAAATGTAGATTGCGTAGCTCTCTTTACGTCTGGCGCGTCGACCTTTCTTGTCTGTCTACTCCACACTAAATGCGCACTAATTGAAACATACTGACAACCATGTTCTTCTCAAGCAATGGTAACAATAAGTCGACGATAAACAGATGAAAATACAAATTGTTCTTTCTTACTGCTAATCGACAAACAATTACAAACGCTTTGCTCCCTTCATGGCCTATTTACTCGAACACTCGGGCATCTCAACATGCTTTTTGGGCTTGTTTTATTCCTTTTTTAAGTCAATTTCATTTTTTTCATTCTTATTTCGTATTTTAGTTTATGATTTTCGTCGTGTGTGTGTTTGTTTTAATCGTTGTTTGCAAACGGTATTAGTTGATTTTGTATTTAATTCACGCTTGTTGTTTCGTTTAGTTCTAAGTTTCTGTTTATTTATTCGTCGTAGCGTTTTTTTTTATTGGAGTTTATTCCAAGCTCATATCATACACGTATTTTTGTTGTTCATTTAATATGCTATTGTTTAGCTTTGTCACACTTTTACTCCTTTTTTTTAATATCTCAGCTTAGATTTTGAAAAGAATAATAACAAAATGAAGCCCAAAACTAGAAAGAAAACGAGAAAAAGAACATGAAAACAGTAGCACGAATAAGAAAAATCCTAATTAATAATAATGAAAAAAAATTGCTTGAAAAAACTCCGTCAAAATCGCTTGAAATAGGCATTTTTTTCAAAGCGCGCGTAAAAAAACTGAGGAGAAAAAAGACAATCAATTATTGGCGTTCTAAGAACGTTCTAATTGTGATGTCATGAATTCTACGCGCGCGCGCTCCTTTAGTTTTGCTTAAGTCAGTAGAAAAAAAAGCAATTTTTCGAGGAAAAAAGAGGATTTTTTAGAAAAAAAAAACACGGAATAATTTTAGGAAGAACCCAGCGCAAGCGTAGATGCTAAAAATGGTCTATTCTGATGTCACATTGTTGTTTTTTTCGTTGTGGAAAAGAGAAAGTTGTGCAATAAAGAAATTGTCTACGACCACACCAACTGGAAAACACCGGTTCTCGTCCGATCACCGAAGTTAAACCAGTTAGGGCTGGGTTAGTACTTGGACAGGTGACTGCCTGGGAATCCCTAGTGTTGTAGACTGAATATTTTAATGTTTTTTTAGCCGCTATCCTTGTTTTTAAGAAAGACTTTGTAAAAGTTGATTGAATAAATATTGAAATTTCATTTTTTTTCCTTCTGTAGAGCGAGAACTTTTTATCATTGTATCCATCATTATCATTATTTGCAAAATGTGTTAGTTTTAATCCTGCACCGGGCTGAATGATTGTAACTTAAAAAAAATGTCATTCATTCATTCATTCATTCATTCATTCATTCATTCATTCATTCATTCATTCATTCATTCATTCATTCATTCATTTATCAGTCAGCATGTGTATGTGTGAGAGTTTTATGTTTTTTGACTTTTTTAGAAACATAAACAACATTGTCGAGTCAAAGCATTTGATCACGATCTTTTGATTCATGTGTTGGCTCCTAAAGGAGCCGTTTTTTATAAGTGTTTCTTGACTGTTGCAAGCTCACTTGCTACTGGTATATTTTGTAACGGCCTTTGTTCCCTCGCTGACGGCGTGCTTAGCCAGCTCACCAGGTAAAAGCAGTCGTATTGCTGTCTGAATCTCTCTGGAAGTAATAGTTGATTTCTTGTTGTAATGGGCTAGCCTGGAAGACTCGTTGGCAACGCGCTCAAAGATGTCATGATACCATGGCTTTGCTGGAAATACCAGTGTCAGGATGGACTTGCTTGAGGACCTTGTAAATGTAGATTGCGTAGCTCTCTTTACGTCTGGCGCGTCGACCTTTCTTGTCTGTCTACTCCACACTAAATGCGCACTAATTGAAACATACTGACAACCATGTTCTTCTCAAGCAATGGTAACAATAAGTCGACGATAAACAGATGAAAATACAAATTGTTCTTTCTTACTGCTAATCGACAAACAATTACAAACGCTTTGCTCCCTTCATGGCCTATTTACTCGAACACTCGGGCATCTCAACATGCTTTTTGGGCTTGTTTTATTCCTTTTTTAAGTCAATTTCATTTTTTTCATTCTTATTTCGGATTTTAGTTTATGATTTTCGTCGTGTGTGTGTTTGTTTTAATCGTTGTTTGCAAACGGTATTAGTCGATTTTGTATTTAATTCACGTTTGTTGTTTCGTTTAGTTCTAAGTTTCTGTTTATTTATTCGTCGTAGCGTTTTTTTTTATTGGAGTTTATTCCAAGCTCATATCATACACGTATTTTTGTTGTTCATTTAATATGCTTTTGTTTAGCTTTGTCACACTTTTACTCCTTTTTTTTAATATCTCAGCTTAGATTTTGAAAAGAATAATAACAAAATGAAGCCCAAAACTAGAAAGAAAACGAGAAAAAGAACATGAAAACAGTAGCACGAAGAAGAAAAATCCTAATTAATAATAATGAAAAAAAATTGCTTGAAAAAACTCCGTCAAAATCGCTTGAAATAGGCATTTTTTTCAAAGCGCGCGTAAAAAAACTGAGGAGAAAAAAGACAATCAATTATTGGCGTTCTAAGAACGTTCTAATTGTGATGTCATGAATTCTACGCGCGCGCGCTCCTTTAGTTTTGCTTAAGTCAGTAGAAAAAAAAGCAATTTTTCGAGGAAAAAAGAGGATTTTTTAGAAAAAAAAAACACGGAATAATTTTAGGAAGAACCCAGCGCAAGCGTAGATGCTAAAAATGGTCTATTTTGATGTCACATTGTTGTTTTTTTCGTTGTGGAAAAGAGAAAGTTGTGCAATAAAGAAATTGTCTACGACCACACCAACTGGAAAACACCGGTTCTCGTGCGATCACCGAAGTTAAACCAGTTAGGGCTGGGTTAGTACTTGGACAGGTGACTGCCTGGGAATCCCTAGTGTTGTAGACTGAATATTTTAATGTTTTTTTAGCCGCTATCCTTGTTTTTAAGAAAGACTTTGTAAAAGTTGATTGAATAAATATTGAAATTTCATTTTTTTTCCTTCTGTAGAGCGAGAACTTTTTATCATTGTATCCATCATTATCATTATTTGCAAAATGTGTTAGTTTTAATCCTGCACCGGGCTGAATGATTGTAACTTAAAAAAAATGTCATTCATTCATTCATTCATTCATTCATTCATTCATTCATTCATTCATTCATTCATTCATTCATTCATTCATTTATCAGTCAGCATGTGTATGTGTGAGAGTTTTATGTTTTTTGACTTTTTTAGAAACATAAACAATATTGTCGAGTCAAAGCATTTGATCACGATCTTTTGATTCATGTGTTGGCTCCTAAAGGAGCCGTTTTTTATAAGTTTTTCTTGACTGTTGCAAGCTCACTTGCTACTGGCATATTTTGTAACGGCCTTTGTTCCCTCGCTGACGGCGTGCTTAGCCAGCTCACCAGGTAAAAGCAGTCGTATTGCTGTCTGAATCTCTCTGGAAGTAATAGTTGATTTCTTGTTGTAATGGGCTAGCCTGGAAGACTCGTTGGCAACGCGCTCAAAGATGTCATGATACCATGGCTTTGCTGGAAATACCAGTGTCAGGATGGACTTGCTTGAGGACCTTGTAAATGTAGATTGCGTAGCTCTCTTTACGTCTGGCGCGTCGACCTTTCTTGTCTGTCTACTCCACACTAAATGCGCACTAATTGAAACATACTGACAACCATGTTCTTCTCAAGCAATGGTAACAATAAGTCGACGATAAACAGATGAAAATACAAATTGTTCTTTCTTACTGCTAATCGACAAACAATTACAAACGCTTTGCTCCCTTCATGGCCTATTTACTCGAACACTTGGGCATCTCAACATGCTTTTTGGGCTTGTTTTATTCCTTTTTTAAGTCAATTTCATTTTTTTCATTCTTATTTCGGATTTTAGTTTATGATTTTCGTCGTGTGTGTGTTTGTTTTAATCGTTGTTTGCAAACGGTATTAGTTGATTTTGTATTTAATTCACGCTTGTTGTTTCGTTTAGTTCTAAGTTTCTGTTTACTTATTCGTCGTAGCGTTTTTTTTTATTGGAGTTTATTCCAAGCTCATATCATACGCGTATTTTTGTTGTTCATTTAATATGCTTTTGTTTAGCTTTGTCACACTTTTACTCCTTTTTTTTAATATCTCAGCTTAGATTTTGAAAAGAATAAAAACAAAATGAAGCCCAAAACTAGAAAGAAAACGAGAAAAAGAACATGAAAACAGTAGCACGAAGAAGAAAAATCCTAATTAATAATAATGAAAAAAAATTGCTTGAAAAAACTCCGTCAAAATCGCTTGAAATAGGCATTTTTTTCAAAGCGCGCGTAAAAAAACTGAGGAGAAAAAAGACAATCAATTATTGGCGTTCTAAGAACGTTCTAATTGTGATGTCATGAATTCTACGCGCGCGCGCTCCTTTAGTTTTGCTTAAGTCAGTAGAAAAAAAAGCAATTTTTCGAGGAAAAAAGAGGATTTTTTAGAAAAAAAAACACGGAATAATTTTAGGAAGAACCCAGCGCAAGCGTAGATGCTAAAAATGGTCTATTCTGATGTCACATTGTTGTTTTTTTCGTTGTGGAAAAGAGAAAGTTGTGCAATAAAGAAATTGTCTACGACCACACCAACTGGAAAACACCGGTTCTCGTCCGATCACCGAAGTTAAACCAGTTAGGGCTGGGTTAGTACTTGGACAGGTGACTGCCTGGGAATCCCTAGTGTTGTAGACTGAATATTTTAATGTTTTTTTAGCCGCTATCCTTGTTTTTAAGAAAGACTTTGTAAAAGTTGATTGAATAAATATTGAAATTTCATTTTTTTTCCTTCTGTAGAGCGAGAACTTTTTATCATTGTATCCATCATTATCATTATTTGCAAAATGTGTTAGTTTTAATCCTGCACCGGGCTGAATGATTGTAACTTTAAAAAAATGTCATTCATTCATTCATTCATTCATTCATTCATTCATTCATTCATTCATTCATTCATTTATCAGTCAGCATGTGTATGTGTGAGAGTTTTATGTTTTTTGACTTTTTTAGAAACATAAACAACATTGTCGAGTCAAAGCATTTGATCACGATCTTTTGATTCATGTGTTGGCTCCTAAAGGAGCCGTTTTTTATAAGTGTTTCTTGACTGTTGCAAGCTCACTTGCTACTGGTATATTTTGTAACGGCCTTTGTTCCCTCGCTGACGGCGTGCTTAGCCAGCTCACCAGGTAAAAGCAGTCGTATTGCTGTCTGAATCTCTCTGGAAGTAATAGTTGATTTCTTGTTGTAATGGGCTAGCCTGGAAGACTCGTTGGCAACGCGCTCAAAGATGTCATGATACCATGGCTTTGCTGGAAATACCAGTGTCAGGATGGACTTGCTTGAGGACCTTGTAAATGTAGATTGCGTAGCTCTCTTTACGTCTGGCGCGTCGACCTTTCTTGTCTGTCTACTCCACACTAAATGCGCACTAATTGAAACATACTGACAACCATGTTCTTCTCAAGCAATGGTAACAATAAGTCGACGATAAACAGATGAAAATACAAATTGTTCTTTCTTACTGCTAATCGACAAACAATTACAAACGCTTTGCTCCCTTCATGGCCTATTTACTCGAACACTCGGGCATCTCAACATGCTTTTTGGGCTTGTTTTATTCCTTTTTTAAGTCAATTTCATTTTTTTCATTCTTATTTCGGATTTTAGTTTATGATTTTCGTCGTGTGTGTGTTTGTTTTAATCGTTGTTTGCAAACGGTATTAGTTGATTTTGTATTTAATTCACGCTTATTGTTTCGTTTAGTTCTAAGTTTCTGTTTATTTATTCGTCGTAGCGTTTTTTTTTATTGGAGTTTATTCCAAGCTCATATCATACACGTATTTTTGTTGTTCATTTAATATGCTTTTGTTTAGCTTTGTCACACTTTTACTCCTTTTTTTTAATATCTCAGCTTAGATTTTGAAAAGAATAATAACAAAATGAAGCCCAAAACTAGAAAGAAAACGAGAAAAAGAACATGAAAACAGTAGCACGAAGAAGAAAAATCCTAATTAATAATAATGAAAAAAAATTGCTTGAAAAAACTCCGTCAAAATCGCTTGAAATAGGCATTTTTTTCAAAGCGCGCGTAAAAAAACTGAGGAGAAAAAAGACAATCAATTATTGGCGTTCTAAGAACGTTCTAATTGTGATGTCATGAATTCTACGCGCGCGCGCTCCTTTAGTTTTGCTTAAGTCAGTAGAAAAAAAAGCAATTTTTCGAGGAAAAAAGAGGATTTTTTAGAAAAAAAAACACGGAATAATTTTAGGAAGAACCCAGCGCAAGCGTAGATGCTAAAAATGGTCTATTCTGATGTCACATTGTTGTTTTTTTCGTTGTGGAAAAGAGAAAGTTGTGCAATAAAGAAATTGTCTACGACCACACCAACTGGAAAACACCGGTTCTCGTCCGATCACCGAAGTTAAACCAGTTAGGGCTGGGTTAGTACTTGGACAGGTGACTGCCTGGGAATCCCTAGTGTTGTAGACTGAATATTTTAATGTTTTTTTAGCCGCTATCCTTGTTTTTAAGAAAGACTTTGTAAAAGTTGATTGAATAAATATTGAAATTTCATTTTTTTTCCTTCTGTAGAGCGAGAACTTTTTATCATTGTATCCATCATTATCATTATTTGCAAAATGTGTTAGTTTTAATCCTGCACCGGGCTGAATGATTGTAACTTAAAAAAAATGTCATTCATTCATTCATTCATTCATTCATTCATTCATTCATTCATTCATTCATTCATTCATTCATTCATTCATTCATTCATTTATCAGTCAGCATGTGTATGTGTGAGAGTTTTATGTTTTTTGACTTTTTTAGAAACATAAACAATATTGTCGAGTCAAAGCATTTGATCACGATCTTTTGATTCATGTGTTGGCTCCTAAAGGAGCCGTTTTTTATAAGTGTTTCTTGACTGTTGCAAGCTCACTTGCTACTGGTATATTTTGTAACGGCCTTTGTTCCCTCGCTGACGGCGTGCTTAGCCAGCTCACCAGGTAAAAGCAGTCGTATTGCTGTCTGAATCTCTCTGGAAGTAATAGTTGATTTCTTGTTGTAATGGGCTAGCCTGGAAGACTCGTTGGCAACGCGCTCAAAGATGTCATGATACCATGGCTTTGCTGGAAATACCAGTGTCAGGATGGACTTGCTTGAGGACCTTGTAAATGTAGATTGCGTAGCTCTCTTTACGTCTGGCGCGTCGACCTTTCTTGTCTGTCTACTCCACACTAAATGCGCACTAATGAAACATACTGACAACCATGTTCTTCTCAAGCAATGGTAACAATAAGTCGACGATAAACAGATGAAAATACAAATTGTTCTTTCTTACTGCTAATCGACAAACAATTACAAACGCTTTGCTCCCTTCATGGCCTATTTACTCGAACACTCGGGCATCTCAACATGCTTTTTGGGCTTGTTTTATTCCTTTTTTAAGTCAATTTCATTTTTTTCATTCTTATTTCGGATTTTAGTTTATGATTTTCGTCGTGTGTGTGTTTGTTTTAATCGTTGTTTGCAAACGGTATTAGTTGATTTTGTATTTAATTCACGCTTGTTGTTTCGTTTAGTTCTAAGTTTCTGTTTATTTATTCGTCGTAGCGTTTTTTTTTATTGGAGTTTATTCCAAGCTCATATCATACACGTATTTTTTGTTGTTCGTTTAATATGCTTTTGTTTAGCTTTGTCACACTTTTACTCCTTTTTTTTAATATCTCAGCTTAGATTTTGAAAAGAATAATAACAAAATGAAGCCCAAAACTAGAAAGAAAACGAGAAAAAGAACATGAAAACAGTAGCACGAAGAAGAAAAATCCTAATTAATAATAATGAAAAAAAATTGCTTGAAAAAACTCCGTCAAAATCGCTTGAAATAGGCATTTTTTTCAAAGCGCGCGTAAAAAAACTGAGGAGAAAAAAGACAATCAATTATTGGCGTTCTAAGAACGTTCTAATTGTGATGTCATGAATTCTACGCGCGCGCGCTCCTTTAGTTTTGCTTAAGTCAGTAGAAAAAAAAGCAATTTTTCGAGGAAAAAAGAGGATTTTTTAGAAAAAAAAACACGGAATAATTTTAGGAAGAACCCAGCGCAAGCGTAGATGCTAAAAATGGTCTATTCTGATGTCACATTGTTGTTTTTTTCGTTGTGGAAAAGAGAAAGTTGTGCAATAAAGAAATTGTCTACGACCACACCAACTGGAAAACACCGGTTCTCGTCCGATCACCGAAGTTAAACCAGTTAGGGCTGGGTTAGTACTTGGACAGGTGACTGCCTGGGAATCCCTAGTGTTGTAGACTGAATATTTTAATGTTTTTTTAGCCGCTATCCTTGTTTTTAAGAAAGACTTTGTAAAAGTTGATTGAATAAATATTGAAATTTCATTTTTTTTCCTTCTGTAGAGCGAGAACTTTTTATCATTGTATCCATCATTATCATTATTTGCAAAATGTGTTAGTTTTAATCCTGCACCGGGCTGAATGATTGTAACTTAAAAAAAATGTCATTCATTCATTCATTCATTCATTCATTCATTCATTCATTCATTCATTTATCAGTCAGCATGTGTATGTGTGAGAGTTTTATGTTTTTTGACTTTTTTAGAAACATAAACAACATTGTCGAGTCAAAGCATTTGATCACGATCTTTTGATTCATGTGTTGGCTCCTAAAGGAGCCGTTTTTTATAAGTGTTTCTTGACTGTTGCAAGCTCACTTGCTACTGGTATATTTTGTAACGGCCTTTGTTCCCTCGCTGACGGCGTGCTTAGCCAGCTCACCAGGTAAAAGCAGTCGTATTGCTGTCTGAATCTCTCTGGAAGTAATAGTTGATTTCTTGTTGTAACGGGCTAGCCTGGAAGACTCGTTGGCAACGCGCTCAAAGATGTCATGATACCATGGCTTTGCTGGAAATACCAGTGTCAGGATGGACTTGCTTGAGGACCTTGTAAATGTAGATTGCGTAGCTCTCTTTACGTCTGGCGCGTCGACCTTTCTTGTCTGTCTACTCCACACTAAATGCGCACTAATTGAAACATACTGACAACCATGTTCTTCTCAAGCAATGGTAACAATAAGTCGACGATAAACAGATGAAAATACAAATTGTTCTTTCTTACTGCTAATCGACAAACAATTACAAACGCTTTGCTCCCTTCATGGCCTATTTACTCGAACACTCGGGCATCTCAACATGCTTTTTGGGCTTGTTTTATTCCTTTTTTAAGTCAATTTCATTTTTTTCATTCTTATTTCGGATTTTAGTTTATGATTTTCGTCGTGTGTGTGTTTGTTTTAATCGTTGTTTGCAAACGGTATTAGTTGATTTTGTATTTAATTCACGCTTGTTGTTTCGTTTAGTTCTAAGTTTCTGTTTATTTATTCGTCGTAGCGTTTTTTTTTATTGGAGTTTATTCCAAGCTCATATCATACACGTATTTTTGTTGTTCATTTAATATGCTTTTGTTTAGCTTTGTCACACTTTTACTCCTTTTTTTTAATATCTCAGCTTAGATTTTGAAAAGAATAATAACAAAATGAAGCCCAAAACTAGAAAGAAAACGAGAAAAAGAACATGAAAACAGTAGCACGAATAAGAAAAATCCTAATTAATAATAATGAAAAAAAATTGCTTGAAAAAACTCCGTCAAAATCGCTTGAAATAGGCATTTTTTTCAAAGCGCGCGTAAAAAAACTGAGGAGAAAAAAGACAATCAATTATTGGCGTTCTAAGAACGTTCTAATTGTGATGTCATGAATTCTACGCGCGCGCGCTCCTTTAGTTTTGCTTAAGTCAGTAGAAAAAAAAGCAATTTTTCGAGGAAAAAAGAGGATTTTTTAGAAAAAAAAACACGGAATAATTTTAGGAAGAACCCAGCGCAAGCGTAGATGCTAAAAATGGTCTATTCTGATGTCACATTGTTGTTTTTTTCGTTGTGGAAAAGAGAAAGTTGTGCAATAAAGAAATTGTCTACGACCACACCAACTGGAAAACACCGGTTCTCGTCCGATCACCGAAGTTAAACCAGTTAGGGCTGGGTTAGTACTTGGACAGGTGACTGCCTGGGAATCCCTAGTGTTGTAGACTGAATATTTTAATGTTTTTTTAGCCGCTATCCTTGTTTTTAAGAAAGACTTTGTAAAAGTTGATTGAATAAATATTGAAATTTCATTTTTTTTCCTTCTGTAGAGCGAGAACTTTTTATCATTGTATCCATCATTATCATTATTTGCAAAATGTGTTAGTTTTAATCCTGCACCGGGCTGAATGATTGTAACTTAAAAAAAATGTCATTCATTCATTCATTCATTCATTCATTCATTCATTCATTCATTCATTCATTCATTTATCAGTCAGCATGTGTATGTGTGAGAGTTTTATGTTTTTTGACTTTTTTAGAAACATAAACAACATTGTCGAGTCAAAGCATTTGATCACGATCTTTTGATTCATGTGTTGGCTCCTAAAGGAGCCGTTTTTTATAAGTGTTTCTTGACTGTTGCAAGCTCACTTGCTACTGGTATATTTTGTAACGGCCTTTGTTCCCTCGCTGACGGCGTGCTTAGCCAGCTCACCAGGTAAAAGCAGTCGTATTGCTGTCTGAATCTCTCTGGAAGTAATAGTTGATTTCTTGTTGTAATGGGCTAGCCTGGAAGACTCGTTGGCAACGCGCTCAAAGATGTCATGATACCATGGCTTTGCTGGAAATACCAGTGTCAGGATGGACTTGCTTGAGGACCTTGTAAATGTAGATTGCGTAGCTCTCTTTACGTCTGGCGCGTCGACCTTTCTTGTCTGTCTACTCCACACTAAATGCGCACTAATTGAAACATACTGACAACCATGTTCTTCTCAAGCAATGGTAACAATAAGTCGACGATAAACAGATGAAAATACAAATTGTTCTTTCTTACTGCTAATCGACAAACAATTACAAACGCTTTGCTCCCTTCATGGCCTATTTACTCGAACACTCGGGCATCTCAACATGCTTTTTGGGCTTGTTTTATTCCTTTTTTAAGTCAATTTCATTTTTTTCATTCTTATTTCGGATTTTAGTTTATGATTTTCGTCGTGTGTGTGTTTGTTTTAATCGTTGTTTGCAAACGGTATTAGTTGATTTTGTATTTAATTCACGCTTATTGTTTCGTTTAGTTCTAAGTTTCTGTTTATTTATTCGTCGTAGCGTTTTTTTTTATTGGAGTTTATTCCAAGCTCATATCATACACGTATTTTTGTTGTTCATTTAATATGCTTTTGTTTAGCTTTGTCACACTTTTACTCCTTTTTTTTAATATCTCAGCTTAGATTTTGAAAAGAATAATAACAAAATGAAGCCCAAAACTAGAAAGAAAACGAGAAAAAGAACATGAAAACAGTAGCACGAAGAAGAAAAATCCTAATTAATAATAATGAAAAAAAATTGCTTGAAAAAACTCCGTCAAAATCGCTTGAAATAGGCATTTTTTTCAAAGCGCGCGTAAAAAAACTGAGGAGAAAAAAGACAATCAATTATTGGCGTTCTAAGAACGTTCTAATTGTGATGTCATGAATTCTACGCGCGCGCGCTCCTTTAGTTTTGCTTAAGTCAGTAGAAAAAAAAGCAATTTTTCGAGGAAAAAAGAGGATTTTTTAGAAAAAAAAACACGGAATAATTTTAGGAAGAACCCAGCGCAAGCGTAGATGCTAAAAATGGTCTATTCTGATGTCACATTGTTGTTTTTTTCGTTGTGGAAAAGAGAAAGTTGTGCAATAAAGAAATTGTCTACGACCACACCAACTGGAAAACACCGGTTCTCGTCCGATCACCGAAGTTAAACCAGTTAGGGCTGGGTTAGTACTTGGACAGGTGACTGCCTGGGAATCCCTAGTGTTGTAGACTGAATATTTTAATGTTTTTTTAGCCGCTATCCTTGTTTTTAAGAAAGACTTTGTAAAAGTTGATTGAATAAATATTGAAATTTCATTTTTTTTCCTTCTGTAGAGCGAGAACTTTTTATCATTGTATCCATCATTATCATTATTTGCAAAATGTGTTAGTTTTAATCCTGCACCGGGCTGAATGATTGTAACTTAAAAAAAATGTCATTCATTCATTCATTCATTCATTCATTCATTCATTCATTCATTCATTCATTCATTCATTTATCAGTCAGCATGTGTATGTGTGAGAGTTTTATGTTTTTTGACTTTTTTAGAAACATAAACAACATTGTCGAGTCAAAGCATTTGATCACGATCTTTTGATTCATGTGTTGGCTCCTAAAGGAGCCGTTTTTTATAAGTGTTTCTTGACTGTTGCAAGCTCACTTGCTACTGGTATATTTTGTAACGGCCTTTGTTCCCTCGCTGACGGCGTGCTTAGCCAGCTCACCAGGTAAAAGCAGTCGTATTGCTGTCTGAATCTCTCTGGAAGTAATAGTTGATTTCTTGTTGTAATGGGCTAGCCTGGAAGACTCGTTGGCAACGCGCTCAAAGATGTCATGATACCATGGCTTTGCTGGAAATACCAGTGTCAGGATGGACTTGCTTGAGGACCTTGTAAATGTAGATTGCGTAGCTCTCTTTACGTCTGGCGCGTCGACCTTTCTTGTCTGTCTACTCCACACTAAATGCGCACTAATTGAAACATACTGACAACCATGTTCTTCTCAAGCAATGGTAACAATAAGTCGACGATAAACAGATGAAAATACAAATTGTTCTTTCTTACTGCTAATCGACAAACAATTACAAACGCTTTGCTCCCTTCATGGCCTATTTACTCGAACACTCGGGCATCTCAACATGCTTTTTGGGCTTGTTTTATTCCTTTTTTAAGTCAATTTCATTTTTTTCATTCTTATTTCGGATTTTAGTTTATGATTTTCGTCGTGTGTGTGTTTGTTTTAATCGTTGTTTGCAAACGGTATTAGTCGATTTTGTATTTAATTCACGCTTGTTGTTTCGTTTAGTTCTAAGTTTCTGTTTATTTATTCGTCGTAGCGTTTTTTTTTTATTGGAGTTTATTCCAAGCTCATATCATACACGTATTTTTGTTGTTCATTTAATATGCTTTTGTTTAGCTTTGTCACACTTTTACTCCTTTTTTTAATATCTCAGCTTAGATTTTGAAAAGAATAATAACAAAATGAAGCCCAAAACTAGAAAGAAAACGAGAAAAAGAACATGAAAACAGTAGCACGAAGAAGAAAAATCCTAATTAATAATAATGAAAAAAAATTGCTTGAAAAAACTCCGTCAAAATCGCTTGAAATAGGCATTTTTTTCAAAGCGCGCGTAAAAAAACTGAGGAGAAAAAAGACAATCAATTATTGGCGTTCTAAGAACGTTCTAATTGTGATGTCATGAATTCTACGCGCGCGCGCTCCTTTAGTTTTGCTTAAGTCAGTAGAAAAAAAAGCAATTTTTCGAGGAAAAAAGAGGATTTTTTAGAAAAAAAAACACGGAATAATTTTAGGAAGAACCCAGCGCAAGCGTAGATGCTAAAAATGGTCTATTCTGATGTCACATTGTTGTTTTTTTCGTTGTGAAAAAGAGAAAGTTGTGCAATAAAGAAATTGTCTACGACCACACCAACTGGAAAACACCGGTTCTCGTCCGATCACCGAAGTTAAACCAGTTAGGGCTGGGTTAGTACTTGGACAGGTGACTGCCTGGGAATCCCTAGTGTTGTAGACTGAATATTTTAATGTTTTTTTAGCCGCTATCCTTGTTTTTAAGAAAGACTTTGTAAAAGTTGATTGAATAAATATTGAAATTTCATTTTTTTTCCTTCTGTAGAGCGAGAACTTTTTATCATTGTATCCATCATTATCATTATTTGCAAAATGTGTTAGTTTTAATCCTGCACCGGGCTGAATGATTGTAACTTAAAAAAAATGTCATTCATTCATTCATTCATTCATTCATTCATTCATTCATTCATTCATTCATTTATCAGTCAGCATGTGTATGTGTGAGAGTTTTATGTTTTTTGACTTTTTTAGAAACATAAACAACATTGTCGAGTCAAAGCATTTGATCACGATCTTTTGATTCATGTGTTGGCTCCTAAAGGAGCCGTTTTTTATAAGTGTTTCTTGACTGTTGCAAGCTCACTTGCTACTGGTATATTTTGTAACGGCCTTTGTTCCCTCGCTGACGGCGTGCTTAGCCAGCTCACCAGGTAAAAGCAGTCGTATTGCTGTCTGAATCTCTCTGGAAGTAATAGTTGATTTCTTGTTGTAATGGGCTAGCCTGGAAGACTCGTTGGCAACGCGCTCAAAGATGTCATGATACCATGGCTTTGCTGGAAATACCAGTGTCAGGATGGACTTGCTTGAGGACCTTGTAAATGTAGATTGCGTAGCTCTCTTTACGTCTGGCGCGTCGACCTTTCTTGTCTGTCTACTCCACACTAAATGCGCACTAATTGAAACATACTGACAACCATGTTCTTCTCAAGCAATGGTTACAATAAGTCGACGATAAACAGATGAAAATACAAATTGTTCTTTCTTACTGCTAATCGACAAACAATTACAAACGCTTTGCTCCCTTCATGGCCTATTTACTCGAACACTCGGGCATCTCAACATGCTTTTTGGGCTTGTTTTATTCCTTTTTTAAGTCAATTTCATTTTTTTCATTCTTATTTCGGATTTTAGTTTATGATTTTCGTCGTGTGTGTGTTTGTTTTAATCGTTGTTTGCAAACGGTATTAGTTGATTTTGTATTTAATTCACGCTTGTTGTTTCGTTTAGTTCTAAGTTTCTGTTTATTTATTCGTCGTAGCGTTTTTTTTTATTGGAGTTTATTCCAAGCTCATATCATACACGTATTTTTGTTGTTCATTTAATATGCTTTTGTTTAGCTTTGTCACACTTTTACTCCTTTTTTTTAATATCTCAGCTTAGATTTTGAAAAGAATAATAACAAAATGAAGCCCAAAACTAGAAAGAAAACGAGAAAAAGAACATGAAAACAGTAGCACGAAGAAGAAAAATCCTAATTAATAATAATGAAAAAAAATTGCTTGAAAAAACTCCGTCAAAATCGCTTGAAATAGGCATTTTTTTCAAAGCGCGCGTAAAAAAACTGAGGAGAAAAAAGACAATCAATTATTGGCGTTCTAAGAACGTTCTAATTGTGATGTCATGAATTCTACGCGCGCGCGCTCCTTTAGTTTTGCTTAAGTCAGTAGAAAAAAAAGCAATTTTTCGAGGAAAAAAGAGGATTTTTTAGAAAAAAAAACACGGAATAATTTTAGGAAGAACCCAGCGCAAGCGTAGATGCTAAAAATGGTCTATTCTGATGTCACATTGTTGTTTTTTTCGTTGTGGAAAAGAGAAAGTTGTGCAATAAAGAAATTGTCTACGACCACACCAACTGGAAAACACCGGTTCTCGTCCGATCACCGAAGTTAAACCAGTTAGGGCTGGGTTAGTACTTGGACAGGTGACTGCCTGGGAATCCCTAGTGTTGTAGACTGAATATTTTAATGTTTTTTTAGCCGCTATCCTTGTTTTTAAGAAAGACTTTGTAAAAGTTGATTGAATAAATATTGAAATTTCATTTTTTTTCCTTCTGTAGAGCGAGAACTTTTTATCATTGTATCCATCATTATCATTATTTGCAAAATGTGTTAGTTTTAATCCTGCACCGGGCTGAATGATTGTAACTTAAAAAAAATGTCATTCATTCATTCATTCATTCATTCATTCATTCATTCATTCATTCATTCATTCATTCATTCATTCATTCATTCATTCATTCATTCATTCATTCATTTATCAGTCAGCATGTGTATGTGTGAGAGTTTTATGTTTTTTGACTTTTTTAGAAACATAAACAATATTGTCGAGTCAAAGCATTTGATCACGATCTTTTGATTCATGTGTTGGCTCCTAAAGGAGCCGTTTTTTATAAGTGTTTCTTGACTGTTGCAAGCTCACTTGCTACTGGTATATTTTGTAACGGCCTTTGTTCCCTCGCTGACGGCGTGCTTAGCCAGCTCACCAGGTAAAAGCAGTCGTATTGCTGTCTGAATCTCTCTGGAAGTAATAGTTGATTTCTTGTTGTAATGGGCTAGCCTGGAAGACTCGTTGGCAACGCGCTCAAAGATGTCATGATACCATGGCTTTGCTGGAAATACCAGTGTCAGGATGGACTTGCTTGAGGACCTTGTAAATGTAGATTGCGTAGCTCTCTTTACGTCTGGCGCGTCGACCTTTCTTGTCTGTCTACTCCACACTAAATGCGCACTAATGAAACATACTGACAACCATGTTCTTCTCAAGCAATGGTAACAATAAGTCGACGATAAACAGATGAAAATACAAATTGTTCTTTCTTACTGCTAATCGACAAACAATTACAAACGCTTTGCTCCCTTCATGGCCTATTTACTCGAACACTCGGGCATCTCAACATGCTTTTTGGGCTTGTTTTATTCCTTTTTTAAGTCAATTTCATTTTTTTCATTCTTATTTCGGATTTTAGTTTATGATTTTCGTCGTGTGTGTGTTTGTTTTAATCGTTGTTTGCAAACGGTATTAGTCGATTTTGTATTTAATTCACGCTTGTTGTTTCGTTTAGTTCTAAGTTTCTGTTTATTTATTCGTCGTAGCGTTTTTTTTTATTGGAGTTTATTCCAAGCTCATATCATACACGTATTTTTGTTGTTCATTTAATATGCTTTTGTTTAGCTTTGTCACACTTTTACTCCTTTTTTTTAATATCTCAGCTTAGATTTTGAAAAGAATAATAACAAAATGAAGCCCAAAACTAGAAAGAAAACGAGAAAAAGAACATGAAAACAGTAGCACGAAGAAGAAAAATCCTAATTAATAATAATGAAAAAAAATTGCTTGAAAAAACTCCGTCAAAATCGCTTGAAATAGGCATTTTTTTCAAAGCGCGCGTAAAAAAACTGAGGAGAAAAAAGACAATCAATTATTGGCGTTCTAAGAACGTTCTAATTGTGATGTCATGAATTCTACGCGCGCGCGCTCCTTTAGTTTTGCTTAAGTCAGTAGAAAAAAAAGCAATTTTTCGAGGAAAAAAGAGGATTTTTTAGAAAAAAAAACACGGAATAATTTTAGGAAGAACCCAGCGCAAGCGTAGATGCTAAAAATGGTCTATTCTGATGTCACATTGTTGTTTTTTTCGTTGTGGAAAAGAGAAAGTTGTGCAATAAAGAAATTGTCTACGACCACACCAACTGGAAAACACCGGTTCTCGTCCGATCACCGAAGTTAAACCAGTTAGGGCTGGGTTAGTACTTGGACAGGTGACTGCCTGGGAATCCCTAGTGTTGTAGACTGAATATTTTAATGTTTTTTTAGCCGCTATCCTTGTTTTTAAGAAAGACTTTGTAAAAGTTGATTGAATAAATATTGAAATTTCATTTTTTTTCCTTCTGTAGAGCGAGAACTTTTTATCATTGTATCCATCATTATCATTATTTGCAAAATGTGTTAGTTTTAATCCTGCACCGGGCTGAATGATTGTAACTTAAAAAAAATGTCATTCATTCATTCATTCATTCATTCATTCATTCATTTATCAGTCAGCATGTGTATGTGTGAGAGTTTTATGTTTTTTGACTTTTTTAGAAACATAAACAACATTGTCGAGTCAAAGCATTTGATCACGATCTTTTGATTCATGTGTTGGCTCCTAAAGGAGCCGTTTTTTATAAGTGTTTCTTGACTGTTGCAAGCTCACTTGCTACTGGTATATTTTGTAACGGCCTTTGTTCCCTCGCTGACGGCGTGCTTAGCCAGCTCACCAGGTAAAAGCAGTCGTATTGCTGTCTGAATCTCTCTGGAAGTAATAGTTGATTTCTTGTTGTAATGGGCTAGCCTGGAAGACTCGTTGGCAACGCGCTCAAAGATGTCATGATACCATGGCTTTGCTGGAAATACCAGTGTCAGGATGGACTTGCTTGAGGACCTTGTAAATGTAGATTGCGTAGCTCTCTTTACGTCTGGCGCGTCGACCTTTCTTGTCTGTCTACTCCACACTAAATGCGCACTAATTGAAACATACTGACAACCATGTTCTTCTCAAGCAATGGTAACAATAAGTCGACGATAAACAGATGAAAATACAAATTGTTCTTTCTTACTGCTAATCGACAAACAATTACAAACGCTTTGCTCCCTTCATGGCCTATTTACTCGAACACTCGGGCATCTCAACATGCTTTTTGGGCTTGTTTTATTCCTTTTTTAAGTCAATTTCATTTTTTTCATTCTTATTTCGGATTTTAGTTTATGATTTTCGTCGTGTGTGTGTTTGTTTTAATCGTTGTTTGCAAACGGTATTAGTTGATTTTGTATTTAATTCACGCTTGTTGTTTCGTTTAGTTCTAAGTTTCTGTTTACTTATTCGTCGTAGCGTTTTTTATTATTGGAGTTTATTCCAAGCTCATATCATACACGTATTTTTGTTGTTCATTTAATATGCTTTTGTTTAGCTTTGTCACACTTTTACTCCTTTTTTTTAATATCTCAGCTTAGATTTTGAAAAGAAAAATAACAAAATGAAGCCCAAAACTAGAAAGAAAACGAGAAAAAGAACATGAAAACAGTAGCACGAAGAAGAAAAATCCTAATTAATAATAATGAAAAAAAATTGCTTGAAAAAACTCCGTCAAAATCGCTTGAAATAGGCATTTTTTTCAAAGCGCGCGTAAAAAAACTGAGGAGAAAAAAGACAATCAATTATTGGCGTTCTAAGAACGTTCTAATTGTGATGTCATGAATTCTACGCGCGCGCGCTCCTTTAGTTTTGCTTAAGTCAGTAGAAAAAAAAGCAATTTTTCGAGGAAAAAAGAGGATTTTTTAGAAAAAAAAACACGGAATAATTTTAGGAAGAACCCAGCGCAAGCGTAGATGCTAAAAATGGTCTATTCTGATGTCACATTGTTGTTTTTTTCGTTGTGGAAAAGAGAAAGTTGTGCAATAAAGAAATTGTCTACGACCACACCAACTGGAAAACACCGGTTCTCGTCCGATCACCGAAGTTAAACCAGTTAGGGCTGGGTTAGTACTTGGACAGGTGACTGCCTGGGAATCCCTAGTGTTGTAGACTGAATATTTTAATGTTTTTTTAGCCGCTATCCTTGTTTTTAAGAAAGACTTTGTAAAAGTTGATTGAATAAATATTGAAATTTCATTTTTTTTCCTTCTGTAGAGCGAGAACTTTTTATCATTGTATCCATCATTATCATTATTTGCAAAATGTGTTAGTTTTAATCCTGCACCGGGCTGAATGATTGTAACTTAAAAAAAATGTCATTCATTCATTCATTCATTCATTCATTCATTCATTCATTCATTCATTCATTCATTCATTCATTCATTCATTCATTTATCAGTCAGCATGTGTATGTGTGAGAGTTTTATGTTTTTTGACTTTTTTAGAAACATAAACAACATTGTCGAGTCAAAGCATTTGATCACGATCTTTTGATTCATGTGTTGGCTCCTAAAGGAGCCGTTTTTTATAAGTGTTTCTTGACTGTTGCAAGCTCACTTGCTACTGGTATATTTTGTAACGGCCTTTGTTCCCTCGCTGACGGCGTGCTTAGCCAGCTCACCAGGTAAAAGCAGTCGTATTGCTGTCTGAATCTCTCTGGAAGTAATAGTTGATTTCTTGTTGTAATGGGCTAGCCTGGAAGACTCGTTGGCAACGCGCTCAAAGATGTCATGATACCATGGCTTTGCTGGAAATACCAGTGTCAGGATGGACTTGCTTGAGGACCTTGTAAATGTAGATTGCGTAGCTCTCTTTACGTCTGGCGCGTCGACCTTTCTTGTCTGTCTACTCCACACTAAATGCGCACTAATTGAAACATACTGACAACCATGTTCTTCTCAAGCAATGGTAACAATAAGTCGACGATAAACAGATGAAAATACAAATTGTTCTTTCTTACTGCTAATCGACAAACAATTACAAACGCTTTGCTCCCTTCATGGCCTATTTACTCGAACACTCGGGCATCTCAACATGCTTTTTGGGCTTGTTTTATTCCTTTTTTAAGTCAATTTCATTTTTTTCATTCTTATTTCGGATTTTAGTTTATGATTTTCGTCGTGTGTGTGTTTGTTTTAATCGTTGTTTGCAAACGGTATTAGTTGATTTTGTATTTAATTCACGCTTGTTGTTTCGTTTAGTTCTAAGTTTCTGTTTACTTATTCGTCGTAGCGTTTTTTATTATTGGAGTTTATTCCAAGCTCATATCATACACGTATTTTTGTTGTTCATTTAATATGCTTTTGTTTAGCTTTGTCACACTTTTACTCCTTTTTTTTAATATCTCAGCTTAGATTTTGAAAAGAAAAATAACAAAATGAAGCCCAAAACTAGAAAGAAAACGAGAAAAAGAACATGAAAACAGTAGCACGAAGAAGAAAAATCCTAATTAATAATAATGAAAAAAAATTGCTTGAAAAAACTCCGTCAAAATCGCTTGAAATAGGCATTTTTTTCAAAGCGCGCGTAAAAAAACTGAGGAGAAAAAAGACAATCAATTATTGGCGTTCTAAGAACGTTCTAATTGTGATGTCATGAATTCTACGCGCGCGCGCTCCTTTAGTTTTGCTTAAGTCAGTAGAAAAAAAAGCAATTTTTCGAGGAAAAAAGAGGATTTTTTAGAAAAAAAAACACGGAATAATTTTAGGAAGAACCCAGCGCAAGCGTAGATGCTAAAAATGGTCTATTCTGATGTCACATTGTTGTTTTTTTCGTTGTGGAAAAGAGAAAGTTGTGCAATAAAGAAATTGTCTACGACCACACCAACTGGAAATCACCGGTTCTCGTCCGATCACCGAAGTTAAACCAGTTAGGGCTGGGTTAGTACTTGGACAGGTGACTGCCTGGGAATCCCTAGTGTTGTAGACTGAATATTTTAATGTTTTTTTAGCCGCTATCCTTGTTTTTAAGAAAGACTTTGTAAAAGTTGATTGAATAAATATTGAAATTTCATTTTTTTTCCTTCTGTAGAGCGAGAACTTTTTATCATTGTATCCATCATTATCATTATTTGCAAAATGTGTTAGTTTTAATCCTGCACCGGGCTGAATGATTGTAACTTAAAAAAAATGTCATTCATTCATTCATTCATTCATTCATTCATTCATTCATTCATTTATCAGTCAGCATGTGTATGTGTGAGAGTTTTATGTTTTTTGACTTTTTTAGAAACATAAACAACATTGTCGAGTCAAAGCATTTGATCACGATCTTTTGATTCATGTGTTGGCTCCTAAAGGAGCCGTTTTTTATAAGTGTTTCTTGACTGTTGCAAGCTCACTTGCTACTGGTATATTTTGTAACGGCCTTTGTTCCCTCGCTGACGGCGTGCTTAGCCAGCTCACCAGGTAAAAGCAGTCGTATTGCTGTCTGAATCTCTCTGGAAGTAATAGTTGATTTCTTGTTGTAATGGGCTAGCCTGGAAGACTCGTTGGCAACGCGCTCAAAGATGTCATGATACCATGGCTTTGCTGGAAATACCAGTGTCAGGATGGACTTGCTTGAGGACCTTGTAAATGTAGATTGCGTAGCTCTCTTTACGTCTGGCGCGTCGACCTTTCTTGTCTGTCTACTCCACACTAAATGCGCACTAATTGAAACATACTGACAACCATGTTCTTCTCAAGCAATGGTAACAATAAGTCGACGATAAACAGATGAAAATACAAATTGTTCTTTCTTACTGCTAATCGACAAACAATTACAAACGCTTTGCTCCCTTCATGGCCTATTTACTCGAACACTCGGGCATCTCAACATGCTTTTTGGGCTTGTTTTATTCCTTTTTTAAGTCAATTTCATTTTTTTCATTCTTATTTCGGATTTTAGTTTATGATTTTCGTCGTGTGTGTGTTTGTTTTAATCGTTGTTTGCAAACGGTATTAGTTGATTTTGTATTTAATTCACGCTTGTTGTTTCGTTTAGTTCTAAGTTTCTGTTTACTTATTCGTCGTAGCGTTTTTTATTATTGGAGTTTATTCCAAGCTCATATCATACACGTATTTTTGTTGTTCATTTAATATGCTTTTGTTTAGCTTTGTCACACTTTTACTCCTTTTTTTTAATATCTCAGCTTAGATTTTGAAAAGAAAAATAACAAAATGAAGCCCAAAACTAGAAAGAAAACGAGAAAAAGAACATGAAAACAGTAGCACGAAGAAGAAAAATCCTAATTAATAATAATGAAAAAAAATTGCTTGAAAAAACTCCGTCAAAATCGCTTGAAATAGGCATTTTTTTCAAAGCGCGCGTAAAAATATTAAGGAGAAAAAAGACAATCAATTATTGGCGTTCTAAGAACGTTCTAATTGTGATGTCATGAATTCTACGCGCGCGCGCTCCTTTAGTTTTGCTTAAGTCAGTAGAAAAAAAAGCAATTTTTCGAGGAAAAAAGAGGATTTTTTAGAAAAAAAAACACGGAATAATTTTAGGAAGAACCCAGCGCAAGCGTAGATGCTAAAAATGGTCTATTCTGATGTCACATTGTTGTTTTTTTCGTTGTGGAAAAGAGAAAGTTGTGCAATAAAGAAATTGTCTACGACCACACCAACTGGAAATCACCGGTTCTCGTCCGATCACCGAAGTTAAACCAGTTAGGGCTGGGTTAGTACTTGGACAGGTGACTGCCTGGGAATCCCTAGTGTTGTAGACTGAATATTTTAATGTTTTTTTTAGCCGCTATCCTTGTTTTTAAGAAAGACTTTGTAAAAGTTGATTGAATAAATATTGAAATTTCATTTTTTTTCCTTCTGTAGAGCGAGAACTTTTTATCATTGTATCCATCATTATCATTATTTGCAAAATGTGTTAGTTTTAATCCTGCACCGGGCTGAATGATTGTAACTTTAAAAAAAATGTCATTCATTCATTCATTCATTCATTCATTCATTCATTCATTCATTCATTCATTCATTCATTCATTCATTCATTCATTCATTCATTTATCAGTCAGCATGTGTATGTGTGAGAGTTTTATGTTTTTTGACTTTTTTAGAAACATAAACAATATTGTCGAGTCAAAGCATTTGATCACGATCTTTTGATTCATGTGTTGGCTCCTAAAGGAGCCGTTTTTTATAAGTGTTTCTTGACTGTTGCAAGCTCACTTGCTACTGGTATATTTTGTAACGGCCTTTGTTCCCTCGCTGACGGCGTGCTTAGCCAGCTCACCAGGTAAAAGCAGTCGTATTGCTGTCTGAATCTCTCTGGAAGTAATAGTTGATTTCTTGTTGTAATGGGCTAGCCTGGAAGACTCGTTGGCAACGCGCTCAAAGATGTCATGATACCATGGCTTTGCTGGAAATACCAGTGTCAGGATGGACTTGCTTGAGGACCTTGTAAATGTAGATTGCGTAGCTCTCTTTACGTCTGGCGCGTCGACCTTTCTTGTCTGTCTACTCCACACTAAATGCGCACTAATTGAAACATACTGACAACCATGTTCTTCTCAAGCAATGGTAACAATAAGTCGACGATAAACAGATGAAAATACAAATTGTTCTTTCTTACTGCTAATCGACAAACAATTACAAACGCTTTGCTCCCTTCATGGCCTATTTACTCGAACACTCGGGCATCTCAACATGCTTTTTGGGCTTGTTTTATTCCTTTTTTAAGTCAATTTCATTTTTTTCATTCTTATTTCGGATTTTAGTTTCTGATTTTCGTCGTGTGTGTGTTTGTTTTAATCGTTGTTTGCAAACGGTATTAGTTGATTTTGTATTTAATTCACGCTTGTTGTTTCGTTTAGTTCTAAGTTTCTGTTTATTTATTCGTCGTAGCGTTTTTTTTTATTGGAGTTTATTCCAAGCTCATATCATACACGTATTTTTGTTGTTCATTTAATATGCTTTTGTTTAGCTTTGTCACACTTTTACTCCTTTTTTTTAATATCTCAGCTTAGATTTTGAAAAGAATAATAACAAAATGAAGCCCAAAACTAGAAAGAAAACGAGAAAAAGAACATGAAAACAGTAGCACGAAGAAGAAAAATCCTAATTAATAATAATGAAAAAAAATTGCTTGAAAAAACTCCGTCAAAATCGCTTGAAATAGGCTTTTTTTTCAAAGCGCGCGTAAAAAAACTGAGGAGAAAAAAGACAATCAATTATTGGCGTTCTAAGAACGTTCTAATTGTGATGTCATGAATTCTACGCGCGCGCGCTCCTTTAGTTTTGCTTAAGTCAGTAGAAAAAAAAGCAATTTTTCGAGGAAAAAAGAGGATTTTTTAGGAAAAAAAACACGGAATAATTTTAGGAAGAACCCAGCGCAAGCGTAGATGCTAAAAATGGTCTATTCTGATGTCACATTGTTGTTTTTTTCGTTGTGGAAAAGAGAAAGTTGTGCAATAAAGAAATTGTCTACGACCACACCAACTGGAAAACACCGGTTCTCGTCCGATCACCGAAGTTAAACCAGTTAGGGCTGGGTTAGTACTTGGACAGGTGACTGCCTGGGAATCCCTAGTGTTGTAGACTGAATATTTTAATGTTTTTTTAGCCGCTATCCTTGTTTTTAAGAAAGACTTTGTAAAAGTTGATTGAATAAATATTGAAATTTCATTTTTTTTCCTTCTGTAGAGCGAGAACTTTTTATCATTGTATCCATCATTATCATTATTTGCAAAATGTGTTAGTTTTAATCCAGCACAGGGCTGAATGATTGTAACTTAAAAAAAATGTCATTCATTCATTCATTCATTCATTCATTCATTCATTCATTCATTCATTCATTCATTTATCAGTCAGCATGTGTATGTGTGAGAGTTTTATGTTTTTTGACTTTTTTAGAAACATAAACAACATTGTCGAGTCAAAGCATTTGATCACGATCTTTTGATTCATGTGTTGGCTCCTAAAGGAGCCGTTTTTTATAAGTGTTTCTTGACTGTTGCAAGCTCACTTGCTACTGGTATATTTTGTAACGGCCTTTGTTCCCTCGCTGACGGCGTGCTTAGCCAGCTCACCAGGTAAAAGCAGTCGTATTGCTGTCTGAATCTCTCTGGAAGTAATAGTTGATTTCTTGTTGTAATGGGCTAGCCTGGAAGACTCGTTGGCAACGCGCTCAAAGATGTCATGATACCATGGCTTTGCTGGAAATACCAGTGTCAGGATGGACTTGCTTGAGGACCTTGTAAATGTAGATTGCGTAGCTCTCTTTACGTCTGGCGCGTCGACCTTTCTTGTCTGTCTACTCCACACTAAATGCGCACTAATTGAAACATACTGACAACCATGTTCTTCTCAAGCAATGGTAACAATAAGTCGACGATAAACAGATGAAAATACAAATTGTTCTTTCTTACTGCTAATCGACAAACAATTACAAACGCTTTGCTCCCTTCATGGCCTATTTACTCGAACACTCGGGCATCTCAACATGCTTTTTGGGCTTGTTTTATTCCTTTTTTAAGTCAATTTCATTTTTTTCATTCTTATTTCGGATTTTAGTTTATGATTTTCGTCGTGTGTGTGTTTGTTTTAATCGTTGTTTGCAAACGGTATTAGTCGATTTTGTATTTAATTCACGCTTGTTGTTTCGTTTAGTTCTAAGTTTCTGTTTATTTATTCGTCGTAGCGTTTTTTTTTATTGGAGTTTATTCCAAGCTCATATCATACACGTATTTTTGTTGTTCATTTAATATGCTTTTGTTTAGCTTTGTCACACTTTTACTCCTTTTTTTTAATATCTCAGCTTAGATTTTGAAAAGAATAATAACAAAATGAAGCCCAAAACTAGAAAGAAAACGAGAAAAAGAACATGAAAACAGTAGCACGAAGAAGAAAAATCCTAATTAATAATAATGAAAAAAAATTGCTTGAAAAAACTCCGTCAAAATCGCTTGAAATAGGCATTTTTTTCAAAGCGCGCGTAAAAAAAACTGAGGAGAAAAAAGACAATCAATTATTGGCGTTCTAAGAACGTTCTAATTGTGATGTCATGAATTCTACGCGCGCGCGCTCCTTTAGTTTTGCTTAAGTCAGTAGAAAAAAAAGCAATTTTTCGAGGAAAAAAGAGGATTTTTTAGAAAAAAAAAACACGGAATAATTTTAGGAAGAACCCAGCGCAAGCGTAGATGCTAAAAATGGTCTATTTTGATGTCACATTGTTGTTTTTTTCGTTGTGGAAAAGAGAAAGTTGTGCAATAAAGAAATTGTCTACGACCACACCAACTGGAAAACACCGGTTCTCGTCCGATCACCGAAGTTAAACCAGTTAGGGCTGGGTTAGTACTTGGACAGGTGACTGCCTGGGAATCCCTAGTGTTGTAGACTGAATATTTTAATGTTTTTTTAGCCGCTATCCTTGTTTTTAAGAAAGACTTTGTAAAAGTTGATTGAATAAATATTGAAATTTCATTTTTTTTCCTTCTGTAGAGCGAGAACTTTCTATCATTGTATCCATCATTATCATTATTTGCAAAATGTGTTAGTTTTAATCCTGCACCGGGCTGAATGATTGTAACTTAAAAAAAATGTCATTCATTCATTCATTCATTCATTCATTCATTCATTCATTCATTCATTCATTCATTCATTCATTCATTCATTCATTCATTTATCAGTCAGCATGTGTATGTGTGAGAGTTTTATGTTTTTTGACTTTTTTAGAAACATAAACAACATTGTCGAGTCAAAGCATTTGATCACGATCTTTTGATTCATGTGTTGACTGTTGCAAGCTCACTTGCTACTGGTATATTTTGTAACGGCCTTTGTTCCCTCGCTGACGGCGTGCTTAGCCAGCTCACCAGGTAAAAGCAGTCGTATTGCTGTCTGAATCTCTCTGGAAGTAATAGTTGATTTCTTGTTGTAATGGGCTAGCCTGGAAGACTCGTTGGCAACGCGCTCAAAGATGTCATGATACCATGGCTTTGCTGGAAATACCAGTGTCAGGATGGACTTGCTTGAGGACCTTGTAAATGTAGATTGCGTAGCTCTCTTTACGTCTGGCGCGTCGACCTTTCTTGTCTGTCTACTCCACACTAAATGCGCACTAATTGAAACATACTGGCAACCATGTTCTTCTCAAGCAATGGTAACAATAAGTCGACGATAAACAGATGAAAATACAAATTGTTCTTTCTTACTGCTAATCGACAAACAATTACAAAAGCTTTGCTCCCTTCATGGCCTATTTACTCGAACACTCGGGCATCTCAACATGCTTTTTGGGCTTGTTTTATTCCTTTTTTAAGTCAATTTCATTTTTTTCATTCTTATTTCGGATTTTAGTTTATGATTTTCGTCGTGTGTGTGTTTGTTTTAATCGTTGTTTGCAAACGGTATTAGTTGGTTGTGTATTTAATTCACGCTTGTTGTTTCGTTTAGTTCTAAGTTTCTGTTTATTTTTTCGTCGTAGCGTTTTTTTTATTGGAGTTTATTCCAAGCTCATATCATACACGTATTTTTGTTGTTCATTTAATATGCTTTTGATTAGCTTTGTCACACTTTTACTCCTTTTTTTTAATATCTCAGCTTAGATTTTGAAAAGAATAATAACAAAATGAAGCCCAAAACTAGAAAGAAAACGAGAAAAAGAACATGAAAACAGTAGCACGAAGAAGAAAAATCCTAATTAATAATAATGAAAAAAAATTGCTTGAAAAAACTCCGTCAAAATCGCTTGAAATAGGCATTTTTTTCCAAGCGCGCGTAAAAAAACTGAAGAGAAAAAAGACAATCAATTATTGGCGTTCTAAGAACGTTCTAATTGTGATGTCATGAATTCTACGCGCGCGCGCTCCTTTAGTTTTGCTTAAGTCAGTAGAAAAAAAAGCAATTTTTCGAGGAAAAAAGAGGATTTTTTAGAAAAAAAAACACGGAATAATTTTAGGAAGAACCCAGCGCAAGCGTAGATGCTAAAAATGGTCTATTCTGATGTCACATTGTTGTTTTTTTCGTTGTGGAAAAGAGAAAGTTGTGCAATAAAGAAATTGTCTACGACCACACCAACTGGAAAACACCGGTTCTCGTCCGATCACCGAAGTTAAACCAGTTAGGGCTGGGTTAGTACTTGGACAGGTGACTGCCTGGGAATCCCTAGTGTTGTAGACTGAATATTTTAATGTTTTTTTAGCCGCTATCCTTGTTTTTAAGAAAGACTTTGTAAAAGTTGATTGAATAAATATTGAAATTTCATTTTTTTTCCTTCTGTAGAGCGAGAACTTTTTATCATTGTATCCATCATTATCATTATTTGCAAAATGTGTTAGTTTTAATCCTGCACCGGGCTGAATGATTGTAACTTAAAAAAAATGTCATTCATTCATTCATTCATTCATTCATTCATTCATTCATTCATTCATTCATTCATTCATTTATCAGTCAGCATGTGTATGTGTGAGAGTTTTATGTTTTTTGACTTTTTTAGAAACATAAACAACATTGTCGAGTCAAAGCATTTGATCACGATCTTTTGATTCATGTGTTGGCTCCTAAAGGAGCCGTTTTTTATAAGTGTTTCTTGACTGTTGCAAGCTCACTTGCTACTGGTATATTTTGTAACGGCCTTTGTTCCCTCGCTGACGGCGTGCTTAGCCAGCTCACCAGGTAAAAGCAGTCGTATTGCTGTCTGAATCTCTCTGGAAGTAATAGTTGATTTCTTGTTGTAATGGGCTAGCCTGGAAGACTCGTTGGCAACGCGCTCAAAGATGTCATGATACCATGGCTTTGCTGGAAATACCAGTGTCAGGATGGACTTGATTGAGGACCTTGTAAATGTAGATTGCGTAGCTCTCTTTACGTCTGGCGCGTCGACCTTTCTTGTCTGTCTACTCCACACTAAATGCGCACTAATTGAAACATACTGACAACCATGTTCTTCTCAAGCAATGGTAACAATAAGTCGACGATAAACAGATGAAAATACAAATTGTTCTTTCTTACTGCTAATCGACAAACAATTACAAACGCTTTGCTCCCTTCATGGCCTATTTACTCGAACACTCGGGCATCTCAACATGCTTTTTGGGCTTGTTTTATTCCTTTTTTAAGTCAATTTCATTTTTTTCATTCTTATTTCGGATTTTAGTTTATGATTTTCGTCGTGTGTGTGTTTGTTTTAATCGTTGTTTGCAAACGGTATTAGTTGATTTTGTATTTAATTCACGCTTGTTGTTTCGTTTAGTTCTAAGTTTCTGTTTACTTATTCGTCGTAGCGTTTTTTTAATGGAGTATATTCCAAGCTCATATCATACACGTATTTTTGTTGTTCATTTAATATGCTTTTGTTTAGCTTTGTCACACTTTTACTCCTTTTTTTTAATATCTCAGCTTAGATTTTGAAAAGAATAATAACAAAATGAAGCCCAAAACTAGAAAGAAAACGAGAAAAAGAACATGAAAACAGTAGCACGAAGAAGAAAAATCCTAATTAATAATAATGAAAAAAAATTGCTTGAAAAAACTCCGTCAAAATCGCTTGAAATAGGCATTTTTTTCAAAGCGCGCGTAAAAAAACTGAGGAGAAAAAAGACAATCAATTATTGGCGTTCTAAGAACGTTCTAATTGTGATGTCATGAATTCTACGCGCGCGCGCTCCTTTAGTTTTGCTTAAGTCAGTAGAAAAAAAAGCAATTTTTCGAGGAAAAAAGAGGATTTTTTAGAAAAAAAAACACGGAATAATTTTAGGAAGAACCCAGCGCAAGCGTAGATGCTAAAAATGGTCTATTCTGATGTCACATTGTTGTTTTTTTCGTTGTGGAAAAGAGAAAGTTGTGCAATAAAGAAATTGTCTACGACCACACCAACTGGAAAACACCGGTTCTCGTCCGATCACCGAAGTTAAACCAGTTAGGGCTGGGTTAGTACTTGGACAGGTGACTGCCTGGGAATCCCTAGTGTTGTAGACTGAATATTTTAATGTTTTTTTAGCCGCTATCCTTGTTTTTAAGAAAGACTTTGTAAAAGTTGATTGAATAAATATTGAAATTTCATTTTTTTTCCTTCTGTAGAGCGAGAACTTTTTATCATTGTATCCATCATTATCATTATTTGCAAAATGTGTTAGTTTTAATCCTGCACCGGGCTGAATGATTGTAACTTAAAAAAAATGTCATTCATTCATTCATTCATTCATTCATTCATTCATTCATTCATTTATCAGTCAGCATGTGTATGTGTGAGAGTTTTATGTTTTTTGACTTTTTTAGAAACATAAACAACATTGTCGAGTCAAAGCATTTGATCACGATCTTTTGATTCATGTGTTGGCTTCTAAAGGAGCCGTTTTTTATAAGTGTTTCTTGACTGTTGCAAGCTCACTTGCTACTGGTATATTTTGTAACGGCCTTTGTTCCCTCGCTGACGGCGTGCTTAGCCAGCTCACCAGGTAAAAGCAGTCGTATTGCTGTCTGAATCTCTCTGGAAGTAATAGTTGATTTCTTGTTGTAATGGGCTAGCCTGGAAGACTCGTTGGCAACGCGCTCAAAGATGTCATGATACCATGGCTTTGCTGGAAATACCAGTGTCAGGATGGACTTGCTTGAGGACCTTGTAAATGTAGATTGCGTAGCTCTCTTTACGTCTGGCGCGTCGACCTTTCTTGTCTGTCTACTCCACACTAAATGCGCACTAATTGAAACATACTGACAACCATGTTCTTCTCAAGCAATGGTAACAATAAGTCGACGATAAACAGATGAAAATACAAATTGTTCTTTCTTACTGCTAATCGACAAACAATTACAAACGCTTTGCTCCCTTCATGGCCTATTTACTCGAACACTCGGGCATCTCAACATGCTTTTTGGGCTTGTTTTATTCCTTTTTGAAGTCAATTTCATTTTTTTCATTCTTATTTCGGATTTTAGTTTATGATTTTCGTCGTGTGTGTGTTTGTTTTAATCGTTGTTTGCAAACGGTATTAAATGATTTTGTATTTAATTCACGCTTGTTGTTTCGTTTAGTTCTAAGTTTCAGTTTACTTATTCGTCGTAGCGTTTTTTTTATTGGAGTTTATTCCAAGCTCATATCATACACGTATTTTTGTTGTTCATTTAATATGCTTTTGTTTAGCTTTGTCACACTTTTACTCCTTTTTTTTAATATCTCAGCTTAGATTTTGAAAAGAATAATAACAAAATGAAGCCCAAAACTAGAAAGAAAACGAGAAAAAGAACATGAAAACAGTAGCACGAAGAAGAAAAATCCTAATTAATAATAATGAAAAAAAATTGCTTGAAAAAACTCCGTCAAAATCGCTTGAAATAGGCATTTTTTTCAAAGCGCGCGTACAAAAACTGAGGAGAAAAAAGACAATCAATTATTGGCGTTCTAAGAACGTTCTAATTGTGATGTCATGAATTCTACGCGCGCGCGCTCCTTTAGTTTTGCTTAAGTCAGTAGAAAAAAAAGCAATTTTTCGAGGAAAAAAGAGGATTTTTTAGAAAACACGGAATAATTTTAGGAAGAACCCAGCGCAAGCGTAGATGCTAAAAATGGTCTATTCTGATGTCACATTGTTGTTTTTTTCGTTGTGGAAAAGAGAAAGTTGTGCAATAAAGAAATTGTCTACGACCACACCAACTGGAAAACACCGGTTCTCGTCCGATCACCGAAGTTAAACCAGTTAGGGCTGGGTTAGTACTTGGACAGGTGACTGCCTGGGAATCCCTAGTGTTGTAGACTGAATATTTTAATGTTTTTTTAGCCGCTATCCTTGTTTTCAAGAAAGACTTTGTAAAAGTTGATTGAATAAATATTGAAATTTCATTTTTTTTCCTTCTGTAGAGCGAGAACTTTTTATCATTGTATCCATCATTATCATTATTTGCAAAATGTGTTAGTTTTAATCCTGCACCGGGCTGAATGATTGTAACTTAAAAAAAATGTCATTCATTCATTCATTCATTCATTCATTCATTCATTCATTCATTCATTCATTCATTCATTCATTCATTCATTCATTCATTCATTTATCAGTCAGCATGTGTATGTGTGAGAGTTTTATGTTTTTTGACTTTTTTAGAAACATAAACAACATTGTCGAGTCAAAGCATTTGATCACGATCTTTTGATTCATGTGTTGGCTCCTAAAGGAGCCGTTTTTTATAAGTGTTTCTTGACTGTTGCAAGCTCACTTGCTACTGGTATATTTTGTAACGGCCTTTGTTCCCTCGCTGACGGCGTGCTTAGCCAGCTCACCAGGTAAAAGCAGTCGTATTGCTGTCTGAATCTCTCTGGAAGTAATAGTTGATTTCTTGTTGTAATGGGCTAGCCTGGAAGACTCGTTGGCAACGCGCTCAAAGATGTCATGATACCATGGCTTTGCTGGAAATACCAGTGTCAGGATGGACTTGCTTGAGGACCTTGTAAATGTAGATTGCGTAGCTCTCTTTACGTCTGGCGCGTCGACCTTTCTTGTCTGTCTACTCCACACTAAATGCGCACTAATTGAAACATACTGACAACCATGTTCTTCTCAAGCAATGGTAACAATAAGTCGACGATAAACAGATGAAAATACAAATTGTTCTTTCTTACTGCTAATCGACAAACAATTACAAACGCTTTGCTCCCTTCATGGCCTATTTACTCGAACACTCGGGCATCTCAACATGCTTTTTGGGCTTGTTTTATTCCTTTTTTAAGTCAATTTCATTTTTTTCATTCTTATTTCGGATTTTAGTTTATGATTTTCGTCGTGTGTGTGTTTGTTTTAATCGTTGTTTGCAAACGGTATTAGTTGATTTTGTATTTAATTCACGCTTGTTGTTTCGTTTAGTTCTAAGTTTCTGTTTACTTATTCGTCGTAGCGTTTTTTTAATGGAGTTTATTCCAAGCTCATATCATACACGTATTTTTGTTGTTCATTTAATATGCTTTTGTTTAGCTTTGTCACACTTTTACTCCTTTTTTTTAATATCTCAGCTTAGATTTTGAAAAGAATAATAACAAAATGAAGCCCAAAACTAGAAAGAAAACGAGAAAAAGAACATGAAAACAGTAGCACGAAGAAGAAAAATCCTAATTAATAATAATGAAAAAAAATTGCTTGAAAAAACTCCGTCAAAATCGCTTGAAATAGGCATTTTTTTCAAAGCGCGCGTAAAAAAACTGAGGACAAAAAAGACAATCAATTATTGGCGTTCTAAGAACGTTCTAATTGTGATGTCATGAATTCTACGCGCGCGCGCTCCTTTAGTTTTGCTTAAGTCAGTAGAAAAAAAAGCAATTTTTCGAGGAAAAAAGAGGATTTTTTAGAAAAAAAAACACGGAATCATTTTAGGAAGAACCCAGCGCAAGCGTAGATGCTAAAAATGGTCTATTCTGATGTCACATTGTTGTTTTTTTCGTTGTGGAAAAGAGAAAGTTGTGCAATAAAGAAATTGTCTACGACCACACCAACTGGAAAACACCGGTTCTCGTCCGATCACCGAAGTTAAACCAGTTAGGGCTGGGTTAGTACTTGGACAGGTGACTGCCTGGGAATCCCTAGTGTTGTAGACTGAATATTTTAATGTTTTTTTAGCCGCTATCCTTGTTTTTAAGAAAGACTTTGTAAAAGTTGATTGAATAAATATTGAAATTTCATTTTTTTTCCTTCTGTAGAGCGAGAACTTTTTATCATTGTATCCATCATTATCATTATTTGCAAAATGTGTTAGTTTTAATCCTGCACCGGGCTGAATGATTGTAACTTAAAAAAAATGTCATTCATTCATTCATTCATTCATTCATTCATTCATTCATTCATTCATTCATTCATTCATTCATTCATTCATTCATTCATTCATTCATTCATTTATCAGTCAGCATGTGTATGTGTGAGAGTTTTATGTTTTTTGACTTTTTTAGAAACATAAACAACATTGTCGAGTCAAAGCATTTGATCACGATCTTTTGATTCATGTGTTGGCTCCTAAAGGAGCCGTTTTTTATAAGTGTTTCTTGACTGTTGCAAGCTCACTTGCTACTGGTATATTTTGTAACGGCCTTTGTTCCCTCGCTGACGGCGTGCTTAGCCAGCTCACCAGGTAAAAGCAGTCGTATTGCTGTCTGAATCTCTCTGGAAGTAATAGTTGATTTCTTGTTGTAATGGGCTAGCCTGGAAGACTCGTTGGCAACGCGCTCAAAGATGTCATGATACCATGGCTTTGCTGGAAATACCAGTGTCAGGATGGACTTGCTTGAGGACCTTGTAAATGTAGATTGCGTAGCTCTCTTTACGTCTGGCGCGTCGACCTTTCTTGTCTGTCTACTCCACACTAAATGCGCACTAATTGAAACATACTGACAACCATGTTCTTCTCAAGCAATGGTAACAATAAGTCGACGATAAACAGATGAAAATACAAATTGTTCTTTCTTACTGCTAATCGACAAACAATTACAAACGCTTTGCTCCCTTCATGGCCTATTTACTCGAACACTCGGGCATCTCAACATGCTTTTTGGGCTTGTTTTATTCCTTTTTTAAGTCAATTTCATTTTTTTCATTCTTATTTCGGATTTTAGTTTATGATTTTCGTCGTGTGTGTGTTTGTTTTAATCGTTGTTTGCAAACGGTATTAGTTGATTTTGTATTTAATTCACGCTTGTTGTTTCGTTTAGTTCTAAGTTTCTGTTTACTTATTCGTCGTAGCGTTTTTTTTTTATTGGAGTTTATTCCAAGCTCATATCATACACGTATTTTTGTTGTTCATTTAATATGCTTTTGTTTAGCTTTGTCACACTTTTACTCCTTTTTTTTAATATCTCAGCTTAGATTTTGAAAAGAATAATAACAAAATGAAGCCCAAAACTAGAAAGAAAACGAGAAAAAGAACATGAAAACAGTAGCACGAAGAAGAAAAATCCTAATTAATAATAATGAAAAAAAATTGCTTGAAAAAACTCCGTCAAAATCGCTTGAAATAGGCATTTTTTTCAAAGCGCGCGTAAAAAAACTGAGGAGAAAAAAGACAATCAATTATTGGCGTTCTAAGAACGTTCTAATTGTGATGTCATGAATTCTACGCGCGCGCGCTCCTTTAGTTTTGCTTAAGTCAGTAGAAAAAAAAGCAATTTTTCGAGGAAAAAAGAGGATTTTTTAGAAAAAAAAACACGGAATAATTTTAGGAAGAACCCAGCGCAAGCGTAGATGCTAAAAATGGTCTATTCTGATGTCACATTGTTGTTTTTTTCGTTGTGGAAAAGAGAAAGTTGTGCAATAAAGAAATTGTCTACGACCACACCAACTGGAAAACACCGGTTCTCGTCCGATCACCGAAGTTAAACCAGTTAGGGCTGGGTTAGTACTTGGACAGGTGACTGCCTGGGAATCCCTAGTGTTGTAGACTGAATATTTTAATGTTTTTTTAGCCGCTATCCTTGTTTTTAAGAAAGACTTTGTAAAAGTTGATTGAATAAATATTGAAATTTCATTTTTTTTCCTTCTGTAGAGCGAGAACTTTTTATCATTGTATCCATCATTATCATTATTTGCAAAATGTGTTAGTTTTAATCCTGCACCGGGCTGAATGATTGTAACTTAAAACAAATGTCATTCATTCATTCATTCATTCATTCATTCATTCATTCATTCATTCATTCATTCATTTATCAGTCAGCATGTGTATGTGTGAGAGTTTTATGTTTTTTGACTTTTTTAGAAACATAAACAACATTGTCGAGTCAAAGCATTTGATCACGATCTTTTGATTCATGTGTTGGCTCCTAAAGGAGTCGTTTTTTATAAGTGTTTCTTGACTGTTGCAAGCTCACTTGCTACTGGTATATTTTGTAACGGCCTTTGTTCCCTCGCTGACGGCGTGCTTAGCCAGCTCACCAGGTAAAAGCAGTCGTATTGCTGTCTGAATCTCTCTGGAAGTAATAGTTGATTTCTTGTTGTAATGGGCTAGCCTGGAAGACTCGTTGGCAACGCGCTCAAAGATGTCATGATACCATGGCTTTGCTGGAAATACCAGTGTCAGGATGGACTTGCTTGAGGACCTTGTAAATGTAGATTGCGTAGCTCTCTTTACGTCTGGCGCGTCGACCTTTCTTGTCTGTCTACTCCACACTAAATGCGCACTAATTGAAACATACTGACAACCATGTTCTTCTCAAGCAATGGTAACAATAAGTCGACGATAAACAGATGAAAATACAAATTGTTCTTTCTTACTGCTAATCGACAAACAATTACAAACGCTTTGCTCCCTTCATGGCCTATTTACTCGAACACTCGGGCATCTCAACATGCTTTTTGGGCTTGTTTTATTCCTTTTTTAAGTCAATTTCATTTTTTTCATTCTTATTTCGGATTTTAGTTTATGATTTTCGTCGTGTGTGTGTTTGTTTTAATCGTTGTTTGCAAACGGTATTAGTTGATTTTGTATTTAATTCACGCTTGTTGTTTCGTTTAGTTCTAAGTTTCTGTTTATTTATTCGTCGTAGCGTTTTTTTTATTGGAGTTTATTCCAAGCTCATATCATACACGTATTTTTGTTGTTCATTTAATATGCTTTTGTTTAGCTTTGTCACACTTTTACTCCTTTTTTTTAATATCTCAGCTTAGATTTTGAAAAGAATAATAACAAAATGAAGCCCAAAACTAGAAAGAAAACGAGAAAAAGAACATGAAAACAGTAGCACGAAGAAGAAAAATCCTAATTAATAATAATGAAAAAAAATTGCTTGAAAAAACTCCGTCAAAATCGCTTGAAATAGGCATTTTTTTCAAAGCGCGCGTAAAAAAACTGAGGAGAAAAAAGACAATCAATTATTGGCGTTCTAAGAACGTTCTAATTGTGATGTCATGAATTCTACGCGCGCGCGCTCCTTTAGTTTTGCTTAAGTCAGTAGAAAAAAAAGCAATTTTTCGAGGAAAAAAGAGGATTTTTTAGAAAAAAAAACACGGAATCATTTTAGGAAGAACCCAGCGCAAGCGTAGATGCTAAAAATGGTCTATTCTGATGTCACATTGTTGTTTTTTTCGTTGTGGAAAAGAGAAAGTTGTGCAATAAAGAAATTGTCTACGACCACACCAACTGGAAAACACCGGTTCTCGTCCGATCACCGAAGTTAAACCAGTTAGGGCTGGGTTAGTACTTGGACAGGTGACTGCCTGGGAATCCCTAGTGTTGTAGACTGAATATTTTAATGTTTTTTTAGCCGCTATCCTTGTTTTTAAGAAAGACTTTGTAAAAGTTGATTGAATAAATGTTGAAATTTCATTTTTTTTCCTTCTGTAGAGCGAGAACTTTTTATCATTGTATCCATCATTATCATTATTTGCAAAATGTGTTAGTTTTAATCCTGCACCGGGCTGAATGATTGTAACTTAAAAAAAATGTCATTCATTCATTCATTTATTCATTCATTCATTCATTCATTCATTCATTCATTCATTCATTCATTCATTCATTCATTTATCAGTCAGCATGTGTATGTGTGAGAGTTTTATGTTTTTTGACTTTTTTAGAAACATAAACAACATTGTCGAGTCAAAGCATTTGATCACGATCTTTTGATTCATGTGTTGGCTCCTAAAGGAGCCGTTTTTTATAAGTGTTTCTTGACTGTTGCAAGCTCACTTGCTACTGGTATATTTTGTAACGGCCTTTGTTCCCTCGCTGACGGCGTGCTTAGCCAGCTCACCAGGTAAAAGCAGTCGTATTGCTGTCTGAATCTCTCTGGAAGTAATAGTTGATTTCTTGTTGTAATGGGCTAGCCTGGAAGACTCGTTGGCAACGCGCTCAAAGATGTCATGATACCATGGCTTTGCTGGAAATACCAGTGTCAGGATGGACTTGCTTGAGGACCTTGTAAATGTAGATTGCGTAGCTCTCTTTACGTCTGGCGCGTCGACCTTTCTTGTCTGTCTACTCCACACTAAATGCGCACTAATTGAAACATACTGACAACCATGTTCTTCTCAAGCAATGGTAACAATAAGTCGACGATAAACAGATGAAAATACAAATTGTTCTTTCTTACTGCTAATCGACAAACAATTACAAACGCTTTGCTCCCTTCATGGCCTATTTACTCGAACACTCGGGCATCTCAACATGCTTTTTGGGCTTGTTTTATTCCTTTTTTAAGTCAATTTCATTTTTTTCATTCTTATTTCGGATTTTAGTTTATGATTTTCGTCGTGTGTGTGTTTGTTTTAATCGTTGTTTGCAAACGGTATTAGTCGATTTTGTATTTAATTCACGCTTGTTGTTTCGTTTAGTTCTAAGTTTCTGTTTATTTATTCGTCGTAGCGTTTTTTTTTATTGGAGTTTATTCCAAGCTCATATCATACACGTATTTTTGTTGTTCATTTAATATGCTTTTGTTTAGCTTTGTCACACTTTTACTCCTTTTTTTAATATCTCAGCTTAGATTTTGAAAAGAATAATAACAAAATGAAGCCCAAAACTAGAAAGAAAACGAGAAAAAGAACATGAAAACAGTAGCACGAAGAAGAAAAATCCTAATTAATAATAATGAAAAAAAATTGCTTGAAAAAACTCCGTCAAAATCGCTTGAAATAGGCATTTTTTTCAAAGCGCGCGTAAAAAAACTGAGGAGAAAAAAGACAATCAATTATTGGCGTTCTAAGAACGTTCTAATTGTGATGTCATGAATTCTACGCGCGCGCGCTCCTTTAGTTTTGCTTAAGTCAGTAGAAAAAAAAGCAATTTTTCGAGGAAAAAAGAGGATTTTTTAGAAAAAAAAACACGGAATAATTTTAGGAAGAACCCAGCGCAAGCGTAGATGCTAAAAATGGTCTATTCTGATGTCACATTGTTGTTTTTTTCGTTGTGGAAAAGAGAAAGTTGTGCAATAAAGAAATTGTCTACGACCACACCAACTGGAAAACACCGGTTCTCGTCCGATCACCGAAGTTAAACCAGTTAGGGCTGGGTTAGTACTTGGACAGGTGACTGCCTGGGAATCCCTAGTGTTGTAGACTGAATATTTTAATGTTTTTTTAGCCGCTATCCTTGTTTTTAAGAGAGACTTTGTAAAAGTTGATTGAATAAATATTGAAATTTCATTTTTTTTCCTTCTGTAGAGCGAGAACGTTTTATCATTGTATCCATCATTATCATTATTTGCAAAATGTGTTAGTTTTAATCCTGCACCGGGCTGAATGATTGTAACTTAAAAAAAATGTCATTCATTCATTCATTCATTCATTCATTCATTCATTCATTCATTCATTTATCAGTCAGCATGTGTATGTGTGAGAGTTTTATGTTTTTTGACTTTTTTAGAAACATAAACAACATTGTCGAGTCAAAGCATTTGATCACGATCTTTTGATTCATGTGTTGGCTCCTAAAGGAGCCGTTTTTTATAAGTGTTTCTTGACTGTTGCAAGCTCACTTGCTACTGGTATATTTTGTAACGGCCTTTGTTCCCTCGCTGACGGCGTGCTTAGCCAGCTCACCAGGTAAAAGCAGTCGTATTGCTGTCTGAATCTCTCTGGAAGTAATAGTTGATTTCTTGTTGTAATGGGCTAGCCTGGAAGACTCGTTGGCAACGCGCTCAAAGATGTCATGATACCATGGCTTTGCTGGAAATACCAGTGTCAGGATGGACTTGCTTGAGGACCTTGTAAATGTAGATTGCGTAGCTCTCTTTACGTCTGGCGCGTCGACCTTTCTTGTCTGTCTACTCCACACTAAATGCGCACTAATTGAAACATACTGACAACCATGTTCTTCTCAAGCAATGGTAACAATAAGTCGACGATAAACAGATGAAAATACAAATTGTTCTTTCTTACTGCTAATCGACAAACAATTACAAACGCTTTGCTCCCTTCATGGCCTATTTACTCGAACACTCGGGCATCTCAACATGCTTTTTGGGCTTGTTTTATTCCTTTTTTAAGTCAATTTCATTTTTTTCATTCTTATTTCGGATTTTAGTTTATGATTTTCGTCGTGTGTGTGTTTGTTTTAATCGTTGTTTGCAAACGGTATTAGTTGATTTTGTATTTAATTCACGCTTGTTGTTTCGTTTAGTTCTAAGTTTCTGTTTATTTATTCGTCGTAGCGTTTTTTTTATTGGAGTTTATTCCAAGCTCATATCATACACGTATTTTTGTTGTTCATTTAATATGCTTTTGTTTAGCTTTGTCACACTTTTACTCCTTTTTTTTAATATCTCAGCTTAGATTTTGAAAAGAATAATAACAAAATGAAGCCCAAAACTAGAAAGAAAACGAGAAAAAGAACATGAAAACAGTAGCACGAAGAAGAAAAATCCTAATTAATAATAATGAAAAAAAATTGCTTGAAAAAACTCCGTCAAAATCGCTTGAAATAGGCATTTTTTTCAAAGCGCGCGTAAAAAAACTGAGGAGAAAAAAGACAATCAATTATTGGCGTTCTAAGAACGTTCTAATTGTGATGTCATGAATTCTACGCGCGCGCGCTCCTTTAGTTTTGCTTAAGTCAGTAGAAAAAAAAGCAATTTTTCGAGGAAAAAAGAGGATTTTTTAGAAAAAAAAACACGGAATAATTTTAGGAAGAACCCAGCGCAAGCGTAGATGCTAAAAATGGTCTATTCTGATGTCACATTGTTGTTTTTTTCGTTGTGGAAAAGAGAAAGTTGTGCAATAAAGAAATTGTCTACGACCACACCAACTGGAAAACACCGGTTCTCGTCCGATCACCGAAGTTAAACCAGTTAGGGCTGGGTTAGTACTTGGACAGGTGACTGCCTGGGAATCCCTAGTGTTGTAGACTGAATATTTTAATGTTTTTTTAGCCGCTATCCTTGTTTTTAAGAAAGACTTTGTAAAAGTTGATTGAATAAATATTGAAATTTCATTTTTTTTCCTTCTGTAGAGCGAGAACTTTTTATCATTGTATCCATCATTATCATTATTTGCAAAATGTGTTAGTTTTAATCCTGCACCGGGCTGAATGATTGTAACTTAAAAAAAATGTCATTCATTCATTCATTCATTCATTCATTCATTCATTCATTCATTCATTTATCAGTCAGCATGTGTATGTGTGAGAGTTTTATGTTTTTTGACTTTTTTAGAAACATAAACAACATTGTCGAGTCAAAGCATTTGATCACGATCTTTTGATTCATGTGTTGGCTCCTAAAGGAGCCGTTTTTTATAAGTGTTTCTTGACTGTTGCAAGCTCACTTGCTACTGGTATATTTTGTAACGGCCTTTGTTCCCTCGCTGACGGCGTGCTTAGCCAGCTCACCAGGTAAAAGCAGTCGTATTGCTGTCTGAATCTCTCTGGAAGTAATAGTTGATTTCTTGTTGTAATGGGCTAGCCTGGAAGACTCGTTGGCAACGCGCTCAAAGATGTCATGATACCATGGCTTTGCTGGAAATACCAGTGTCAGGATGGACTTGCTTGAGGACCTTGTAAATGTAGATTGCGTAGCTCTCTTTACGTCTGGCGCGTCGACCTTTCTTGTCTGTCTACTCCACACTAAATGCGCACTAATTGAAACATACTGACAACCATGTTCTTCTCAAGCAATGGTAACAATAAGTCGACGATAAACAGATGAAAATACAAATTGTTCTTTCTTACTGCTAATCGACAAACAATTACAAACGCTTTGCTCCCTTCATGGCCTATTTACTCGAACACTCGGGCATCTCAACATGCTTTTTGGGCTTGTTTTATTCCTTTTTTAAGTCAATTTCATTTTTTTCATTCTTATTTCGGATTTTAGTTTATGATTTTCGTCGTGTGTGTGTTTGTTTTAATCGTTGTTTGCAAACGGTATTAGTTGATTTTGTATTTAATTCATGCTTGTTGTTTCGTTTAGTTCTAAGTTTCTGTTTATTTATTCGTCGTAGCGTTTTTTTTTATTGGAGTTTATTCCAAGCTCATATCATACACGTATTTTTGTTGTTCATTTAATATGCTTTTGTTTAGCTTTGTCACACTTTTACTCCTTTTTTTTAATATCTCAGCTTAGATTTTGAAAAGAATAATAACAAAATGAAGCCCAAAACTAGAAAGAAAACGAGAAAAAGAACATGAAAACAGTAGCACGAAGAAGAAAAATCCTAATTAATAATAATGAAAAAAAATTGCTTGAAAAAACTCCGTCAAAATCGCTTGAAATAGCCATTTTTTTCAAAGCGCGCGTAAAAAAACTGAGGAGAAAAAAGACAATCAATTATTGGCGTTCTAAGAACGTTCTAATTGTGATGTCATGAATTCTACGCGCGCGCGCTCCTTTAGTTTTGCTTAAGTCAGTAGAAAAAAAAGCAATTTTTCGAGGAAAAAAGAGGATTTTTTAGAAAAAAAAACACGGAATAATTTTAGGAAGAACCCAGCACAAGCGTAGATGCTAAAAATGGTCTATTCTGATGTCACATTGTTGTTTTTTTCGTTGTGGAAAAGAGAAAGTTGTGCAATAAAGAAATTGTCTACGACCACACCAACTGGAAAACACCGGTTCTCGTCCGATCACCGAAGTTAAACCAGTTAGGGCTGGGTTAGTACTTGGACAGGTGACTGCCTGGGAATCCCTAGTGTTGTAGACTGAATATTTTAATGTTTTTTTAGCCGCTATCCTTGTTTTTAAGAAAGACTTTGTAAAAGTTGATTGAATAAATATTGAAATTTCATTTTTTTTCCTTCTGTAGAGCGAGAACTTTTTATCATTGTATCCATCATTATCATTATTTGCAAAATGTGTTAGTTTTAATCCTGCACCGGGCTGAATGATTGTAACTTAAAAAAAATGTCATTCATTCATTCATTCATTCATTCATTCATTCATTCATTCATTCATTCATTCATTCATTCATTTATCAGTCAGCATGTGTATGTGTGAGAGTTTTATGTTTTTTGACTTTTTTAGAAACATAAACAACATTGTCGAGTCAAAGCATTTGATCACGATCTTTTGATTCATGTGTTGGCTCCTAAAGGAGCCGTTTTTTATAAGTGTTTCTTGACTGTTGCAAGCTCACTTGCTACTGGTATATTTTGTAACGGCCTTTGTTCCCTCGCTGACGGCGTGCTTAGCCAGCTCACCAGGTAAAAGCAGTCGTATTGCTGTCTGAATCTCTCTGGAAGTAATAGTTGATTTCTTGTTGTAATGGGCTAGCCTGGAAGACTCGTTGGCAACGCGCTCAAAGATGTCATGATACCATGGCTTTGCTGGAAATACCAGTGTCAGGATGGACTTGCTTGAGGACCTTGTAAATGTAGATTGCGTAGCTCTCTTTACGTCTGGCGCGTCGACCTTTCTTGTCTGTCTACTCCACACTAAATGCGCACTAATTGAAACATACTGACAACCATGCTCAAGCAATGGTAACAATAAGTCGACGATAAACAGATGAAAATACAAATTGTTCTTTCTTACTGCTAATCGACAAACAATTACAAACGCTTTGCTCCCTTCATGGCCTATTTACTCGAACACTCGGGCATCTCAACATGCTTTTTGGGCTTGTTTTATTCCTTTTTTAAGTCAATTTCATTTTTTTCATTCTTATTTCGGATTTTAGTTTATGATTTTCGTCGTGTGTGTGTTTGTTTTAATCGTTGTTTGCAAACGGTATTAGTTGATTTTGTATTTAATTCACGCTTGTTGTTTCGTTTAGTTCTAAGTTTCTGTTTATTTATTCGTCGTAGCGTTTTTTTTATTGGAGTTTATTCCAAGCTCATATCATACACGTATTTTTGTTGTTCATTTAATATGCTTTTGTTTAGCTTTGTCACACTTTTACTCCTTTTTTTTAATATCTCAGCTTAGATTTTGAAAAGAATAATAACAAAATGAAGCCCAAAACTAGAAAGAAAACGAGAAAAAGAACATGAAAACAGTAGCACGAAGAAGAAAAATCCTAATTAATAATAATGAAAAAAAATTGCTTGAAAAAACTCCGTCAAAATCGCTTGAAATAGGCATTTTTTTCAAAGCGCGCGTAAAAAAACTGAGGAGAAAAAAGACAATCAATTATTGGCGTTCTAAGAACGTTCTAATTGTGATGTCATGAATTCTACGCGCGCGCGCTCCTTCAGTTTTGCTTAAGTCAGTAGAAAAAAAAAGCAATTTTTCGAGGAAAAAAGAGGATTTTTTAGAAAAAAAAACACGGAATAATTTTAGGAAGAACCCAGCGCAAGCGTAGATGCTAAAAATGGTCTATTCTGATGTCACATTGTTGTTTTTTTCGTTGTGGAAAAGAGAAAGTTGTGCAATAAAGAAATTGTCTACGACCACACCAACTGGAAAACACCGGTTCTCGTCCGATCACCGAAGTTAAACCAGTTAGGGCTGGGTTAGTACTTGGACAGGTGACTGCCTGGGAATCCCTAGTGTTGTAGACTGAATATTTTAATGTTTTTTTAGCCGCTATCCTTGTTTTTAAGAAAGACTTTGTAAAAGTTGATTGAATAAATATTGAAATTTCATTTTTTTTCCTTCTGTAGAGCGAGAACTTTTTATCATTGTATCCATCATTATCATTATTTGCAAAATGTGTTAGTTTTAATCCTGCACCGGGCTGAATGATTGTAACTTAAAAAAAATGTCATTCATTCATTCATTCATTCATTCATTCATTCATTCATTCATTCATTCATTCATTCATTCATTTATCAGTCAGCATGTGTATGTGTGAGAGTTTTATGTTTTTTGACTTTTTTAGAAACATAAACAACATTGTCGAGTCAAAGCATTTGATCACGATCTTTTGATTCATGTGTTGGCTCCTAAAGGAGCCGTTTTTTATAAGTGTTTCTTGACTGTTGCAAGCTCACTTGCTACTGGTATATTTTGTAACGGCCTTTGTTCCCTCGCTGACGGCGTGCTTAGCCAGCTCACCAGGTAAAAGCAGTCGTATTGCTGTCTGAATCTCTCTGGAAGTAATAGTTGATTTCTTGTTGTAATGGGCTAGCCTGGAAGACTCGTTGGCAACGCGCTCAAAGATGTCATGATACCATGGCTTTGCTGGAAATACCAGTGTCAGGATGGACTTGCTTGAGGACCTTGTAAATGTAGATTGCGTAGCTCTCTTTACGTCTGGCGCGTCGACCTTTCTTGTCTGTCTACTCCACACTAAATGCGCACTAATTGAAACATACTGACAACCATGTTCTTCTCAAGCAATGGTAACAATAAGTCGACGATAAACAGATGAAAATACAAATTGTTCTTTCTTACTGCTAATCGACAAACAATTACAAACGCTTTGCTCCCTTCATGGCCTATTTACTCGAACACTCGGGCATCTCAACATGCTTTTTGGGCTTGTTTTATTCCTTTTTTAAGTCAATTTCATTTTTTTCATTCTTATTTCGGATTTTAGTTTATGATTTTCGTCGTGTGTGTGTTTGTTTTAATCGTTGTTTGCAAACGGTATTAGTTGATTTTGTATTTAATTCACGCTTGTTGTTTCGTTTAGTTCTAAGTTTCTGTTTATTTATTCGTCGTAGCGTTTTTTTTATTGGAGTTTATTCCAAGCTCATATCATACACGTATTTTTGTTGTTCATTTAATATGCTTTTGTTTAGCTTTGTCACACTTTTACTCCTTTTTTTTAATATCTCAGCTTAGATTTTGAAAAGAATAATAACAAAATGAAGCCCAAAACTAGAAAGAAAACGAGAAAAAGAACATGAAAACAGTAGCACGAAGAAGAAAAATCCTAATTAATAATAATGAAAAAAAATTGCTTGAAAAAACTCCGTCAAAATCGCTTGAAATAGGCATTTTTTTCAAAGCGCGCGTAAAAAAACTGAGGAGAAAAAAGACAATCAATTATTGGCGTTCTAAGAACGTTCTAATTGTGATGTCATGAATTCTACGCGCGCGCGCTCCTTTAGTTTTGCTTAAGTCAGTAGAAAAAAAAGCAATTTTTCGAGGAAAAAAGAGGATTTTTTAGAAAAAAAAACACGGAATAATTTTAGGAAGAACCCAGCGCAAGCGTAGATGCTAAAAATGGTCTATTCTGATGTCACATTGTTGTTTTTTTCGTTGTGGAAAAGAGAAAGTTGTGCAATAAAGAAATTGTCTACGACCACACCAACTGGAAAACACCGGTTCTCGTCCGATCACCGAAGTTAAACCAGTTAGGGCTGGGTTAGTACTTGGACAGGTGACTGCCTGGGAATCCCTAGTGTTGTAGACTGAATATTTTAATGTTTTTTTAGCCGCTATCCTTGTTTTTAAGAAAGACTTTGTAAAAGTTGATTGAATAAATATTGAAATTTCATTTTTTTTCCTTCTGTAGAGCGAGAACTTTTTATCATTGTATCCATCATTATCATTATTTGCAAAATGTGTTAGTTTTAATCCTGCACCGGGCTGAATGATTGTAACTTAAAAAAAATGTCATTCATTCATTCATTCATTCATTCATTCATTCATTTATCAGTCAGCATGTGTATGTGTGAGAGTTTTATGTTTTTTGACTTTTTTAGAAACATAAACAACATTGTCGAGTCAAAGCATTTGATCACGATCTTTTGATTCATGTGTTGGCTCCTAAAGGAGCCGTTTTTTATAAGTGTTTCTTGACTGTTGCAAGCTCACTTGCTACTGGTATATTTTGTAACGGCCTTTGTTCCCTCGCTGACGGCGTGCTTAGCCAGCTCACCAGGTAAAAGCAGTCGTATTGCTGTCTGAATCTCTCTGGAAGTAATAGTTGATTTCTTGTTGTAATGGGCTAGCCTGGAAGACTCGTTGGCAACGCGCTCAAAGATGTCATGATACCATGGCTTTGCTGGAAATACCAGTGTCAGGATGGACTTGCTTGAGGACCTTGTAAATGTAGATTGCGTAGCTCTCTTTACGTCTGGCGCGTCGACCTTTCTTGTCTGTCTACTCCACACTAAATGCGCACTAATTGAAACATACTGACAACCATGTTCTTCTCAAGCAATGGTAACAATAAGTCGACGATAAACAGATGAAAATACAAATTGTTCTTTCTTACTGCTAATCGACAAACAATTACAAACGCTTTGCTCCCTTCATGGCCTATTTACTCGAACACTCGGGCATCTCAACATGCTTTTTGGGCTTGTTTTATTCCTTTTTTAAGTCAATTTCATTTTTTTCATTCTTATTTCGGATTTTAGTTTATGATTTTCGTCGTGTGTGTGTTTGTTTTAATCGTTGTTTGCAAACGGTATTAGTCGATTTTGTATTTAATTCACGCTTGTTGTTTCGTTTAGTTCTAAGTTTCTGTTTATTTATTCGTCGTAGCGTTTTTTTTTATTGGAGTTTATTCCAAGCTCATATCATACACGTATTTTTGTTGTTCATTTAATATGCTTTTGTTTAGCTTTGTCACACTTTTACTCCTTTTTTTTAATATCTCAGCTTAGATTTTGAAAAGAATAATAACAAAATGAAGCCCAAAACTAGAAAGAAAACGAGAAAAAGAACATGAAAACAGTAGCACGAAGAAGAAAAATCCTAATTAATAATAATGAAAAAAAATTGCTTGAAAAAACTCCGTCAAAATCGCTTGAAATAGGCATTTTTTTCAAAGCGCGCGTAAAAAAACTGAGGAGAAAAAAGACAATCAATTATTGGCGTTCTAAGAACGTTCTAATTGTGATGTCATGAATTCTACGCGCGCGCGCTCCTTTAGTTTTGCTTAAGTCAGTAGAAAAAAAAGCAATTTTTCGAGGAAAAAAGAGGATTTTTTAGAAAAAAAAACACGGAATAATTTTAGGAAGAACCCAGCGCAAGCGTAGATGCTAAAAATGGTCTATTCTGATGTCACATTGTTGTTTTTTTCGTTGTGGAAAAGAGAAAGTTGTGCAATAAAGAAATTGTCTACGACCACACCAACTGGAAAACACCGGTTCTCGTCCGATCACCGAAGTTAAACCAGTTAGGGCTGGGTTAGTACTTGGACAGGTGACTGCCTGGGAATCCCTAGTGTTGTAGACTGAATATTTTAATGTTTTTTTAGCCGCTATCCTTGTTTTTAAGAAAGACTTTGTAAAAGTTGATTGAATAAATATTGAAATTTCATTTTTTTTCCTTCTGTAGAGCGAGAACTTTTTATCATTGTATCCATCATTATCATTATTTGCAAAATGTGTTAGTTTTAATCCTGCACCGGGCTGAATGATTGTAACTTAAAAAAAATGTCATTCATTCATTCATTCATTCATTCATTCATTCATTCATTCATTCATTCATTCATTCATTTATCAGTCAGCATGTGTATGTGTGAGAGTTTTATGTTTTTTGACTTTTTTAGAAACATAAACAACATTGTCGAGTCAAAGCATTTGATCACGATCTTTTGATTCATGTGTTGGCTCCTAAAGGAGCCGTTTTTTATAAGTGTTTCTTGACTGTTGCAAGCTCACTTGCTACTGGTATATTTTGTAACGGCCTTTGTTCCCTCGCTGACGGCGTGCTTAGCCAGCTCACCAGGTAAAAGCAGTCGTATTGCTGTCTGAATCTCTCTGGAAGTAATAGTTGATTTCTTGTTGTAATGGGCTAGCCTGGAAGACTCGTTGGCAACGCGCTCAAAGATGTCATGATACCATGGCTTTGCTGGAAATACCAGTGTCAGGATGGACTTGCTTGAGGACCTTGTAAATGTAGATTGCGTAGCTCTCTTTACGTCTGGCGCGTCGACCTTTCTTGTCTGTCTACTCCACACTAAATGCGCACTAATTGAAACATACTGACAACCATGTTCTTCTCAAGCAATGGTAACAATAAGTCGACGATAAACAGATGAAAATACAAATTGTTCTTTCTTACTGCTAATCGACAAACAATTACAAACGCTTTGCTCCCTTCATGGCCTATTTACTCGAACACTCGGGCATCTCAACATGCTTTTTGGGCTTGTTTTATTCCTTTTTTAAGTCAATTTCATTTTTTTCATTCTTATTTCGGATTTTAGTTTATGATTTTCGTCGTGTGTGTGTTTGTTTTAATCGTTGTTTGCAAACGGTATTAGTCGATTTTGTATTTAATTCACGCTTGTTGTTTCGTTTAGTTCTAAGTTTCTGTTTATTTATTCGTCGTAGCGTTTTTTTTTATTGGAGTTTATTCCAAGCTCATATCATACACGTATTTTTGTTGTTCATTTAATATGCTTTTGTTTAGCTTTGTCACACTTTTACTCCTTTTTTTTAATATCTCAGCTTAGATTTTGAAAAGAATAATAACAAAATGAAGCCCAAAACTAGAAAGAAAACGAGAAAAAGAACATGAAAACAGTAGCACGAAGAAGAAAAATCCTAATTAATAATAATGAAAAAAAATTGCTTGAAAAAACTCCGTCAAAATCGCTTGAAATAGGCATTTTTTTCAAAGCGCGCGTAAAAAAACTGAGGAGAAAAAAGACAATCAATTATTGGCGTTCTAAGAACGTTCTAATTGTGATGTCATGAATTCTACGCGCGCGCGCTCCTTTAGTTTTGCTTAAGTCAGTAGAAAAAAAAGCAATTTTTCGAGGAAAAAAGAGGATTTTTTAGAAAAAAAAACACGGAATAATTTTAGGAAGAACCCAGCGCAAGCGTAGATGCTAAAAATGGTCTATTCTGATGTCACATTGTTGTTTTTTTCGTTGTGGAAAAGAGAAAGTTGTGCAATAAAGAAATTGTCTACGACCACACCAACTGGAAAACACCGGTTCTCGTCCGATCACCGAAGTTAAACCAGTTAGGGCTGGGTTAGTACTTGGACAGGTGACTGCCTGGGAATACCTAGTGTTGTAGACTGAATATTTTAATGTTTTTTTAGCCGCTATCCTTGTTTTTAAGAAAGACTTTGTAAAAGTTGATTGAATAAATATTGAAATTTCATTTTTTTTCCTTCTGTAGAGCGAGAACTTTTTATCATTGTATCCATCATTATCATTATTTGCAAAATGTGTTAGTTTTAATCCTGCACCGGGCTGAATGATTGTAACTTAAAAAAAATGTCATTCATTCATTCATTCATTCATTCATTCATTCATTCATTCATTCATTCATTCATTCATTTATCAGTCAGCATGTGTATGTGTGAGAGTTTTATGTTTTTTGACTTTTTTAGAAACATAAACAACATTGTCGAGTCAAAGCATTTGATCACGATCTTTTGATTCATGTGTTGGCTCCTAAAGGAGCCGTTTTTTATAAGTGTTTCTTGACTGTTGCAAGCTCACTTGCTACTGGTATATTTTGTAACGGCCTTTGTTCCCTCGCTGACGGCGTGCTTAGCCAGCTCACCAGGTAAAAGCAGTCGTATTGCTGTCTGAATCTCTCTGGAAGTAATAGTTGATTTCTTGTTGTAATGGGCTAGCCTGGAAGACTCGTTGGCAACGCGCTCAAAGATGTCATGATACCATGGCTTTGCTGGAAATACCAGTGTCAGGATGGACTTGCTTGAGGACCTTGTAAATGTAGATTGCGTAGCTCTCTTTACGTCTGGCGCGTCGACCTTTCTTGTCTGTCTACTCCACACTAAATGCGCACTAATTGAAACATACTGACAACCATGTTCTTCTCAAGCAATGGTAACAATAAGTCGACGATAAACAGATGAAAATACAAATTGTTCTTTCTTACTGCTAATCGACAAACAATTACAAACGCTTTGCTCCCTTCATGGCCTATTTACTCGAACACTCGGGCATCTCAACATGCTTTTTGGGCTTGTTTTATTCCTTTTTTAAGTCAATTTCATTTTTTTCATTCTTATTTCGGATTTTAGTTTATGATTTTCGTCGTGTGTGTGTTTGTTTTAATCGTTGTTTGCAAACGGTATTAGTCGATTTTGTATTTAATTCACGCTTGTTGTTTCGTTTAGTTCTAAGTTTCTGTTTATTTATTCGTCGTAGCGTTTTTTTTTATTGGAGTTTATTCCAAGCTCATATCATACACGTATTTTTGTTGTTCATTTAATATGCTTTTGTTTAGCTTTGTCACACTTTTACTCCTTTTTTTTAATATCTCAGCTTAGATTTTGAAAAGAATAATAACAAAATGAAGCCCAAAACTAGAAAGAAAACGAGAAAAAGAACATGAAAACAGTAGCACGAAGAAGAAAAATCCTAATTAATAATAATGAAAAAAAATTGCTTGAAAAAACTCCGTCAAAATCGCTTGAAATAGTCATTTTTTTCAAAGCGCGCGTAAAAAAACTAAGGAGAAAAAAGACAATCAATTATTGGCGTTCTAAGAACGTTCTAATTGTGATGTCATGAATTCTACGCGCGCGCGCTCCTTTAGTTTTGCTTAAGTCAGTAGAAAAAAAAGCAATTTTTCGAGGAAAAAAGAGGATTTTTTAGAAAAAAAAAACACGGAATAATTTTAAGAAGAACCCAGCGCAAGCGTAGATGCTAAAAATGGTCTATTCTGATGTCACATTGTTGTTTTTTTCGTTGTGGAAAAGAGAAAGTTATGCAATAAAGAAATTGTCTACGACCACACCAACTGGAAAACACCGGATCTCGTCCGATCACCGAAGTTAAACCAGTTAGGGCTGGGTTAGTACTTGGACAGGTGACTGCCTGGGAATCCCTAGTGTTGTAGACTGAATATTTTAATGTTTTTTTAGCCGCTATCCTTGTTTTTAAGAAAGACTTTGTAAAAGTTGATTGAATAAATATTGAAATTTCATTTTTTTTCCTTCTGTAGAGCGAGAACTTTTTATCATTGTATCCATCATTATCATTATTTGCAAAATGTGTTAGTTTTAATCCTGCACCGGGCTGAATGATTGTAACTTAAAAAAAATGTCATTCATTCATTCATTCATTCATTCATTCATTCATTCATTTATCAGTCAGCATGTGTATGTGTGAGAGTTTTATGTTTTTTGACTTTTTTAGAAACATAAACAACATTGTCGAGTCAAAGCATTTGATCACAATCTTTTGATTCATGTGTTGACTCCTAAAGGAGCCGTTTTTTATAAGTGTTTCTTGACTGTTGCAAGCTCACTTGCTACTGGTATATTTTGTAACGGCCTTTGTTCCCTCGCTGACGGCGTGCTTAGCCAGCTCACCAGGTAAAAGCAGTCGTATTGCTGTCTGAATCTCTCTGGAAGTAATAGTTGATTTCTTGTTGTAATGGGCTAGCCTGGAAGACTCGTTGGCAACGCGCTCAAAGATGTCATGATACCATGGCTTTGCTGGAAATACCAGTGTCAGGATGGACTTGCTTGAGGACCTTGTAAATGTAGATTGCGTAGCTCTCTTTACGTCTGGCGCGTCGACCTTTCTTGTCTGTCTACTCCACACTAAATGCGCACTAATTGAAACATACTGACAACCATGTTCTTCTCAAGCAATGGTAACAATAAGTCGACGATAAGCAGATGAAAATACAAATTGTTCTTTCTTACTGCTAATCGACAAACAATTACAAACGCTTTGCTCCCTTCATGGTCTATTTACTCGAACACTCGGGCATCTCAACATGCTTTTTGGGCTTGTTTTATTCCTTTTTTAAGTCAATTTCATTTTTTTCATTCTTATTTCAGATTTTAGTTTATGATTTTCGTCGTGTGTGTGTTTGTTTTAATCGTTGTTTGCAAACGGTATTAGTCGATTTTGTATTTAATTCACGCTTGTTGTTTCGTTTAGTTCTAAGTTTCTGTTTATTTATTCGTCGTAGCGTTTTTTTTTATTGGAGTTTATTCCAAGCTCATATCATACACGTATTTTTGTTGTTCATTTAATATGCTTTTGTTTAGCTTTGTCACACTTTTACTCCTTTTTTTTAATATCTCAGCTTAGATTTTGAAAAGAATAATAACAAAATGAAGCCCAAAACTAGAAAGAAAACGAGAAAAAGAACATGAAAACAGTAGCACGAAGAAGAAAAATCCTAATTAATAATAATGAAAAAAAATTGCTTGAAAAAACTCCGTCAAAATCGCTTGAAATAGGCATTTTTTTCAAAGCGCGCGTAAAAAAACTGAGGAGAAAAAAGACAATCAATTATTGGCGTTCTAAGAACGTTCTAATTGTGATGTCATGAATTCTACGCGCGCGCGCTCCTTTAGTTTTGCTTAAGTCAGTAGAAAAAAAAGCAATTTTTCGAGGAAAAAAGAGGATTTTTTAGAAAAAAAAACACGGAATAATTTTAGGAAGAACCCAGCGCAAGCGTAGATGCTAAAAATGGTCTATTCTGATGTCACATTGTTGTTTTTTTCGTTGTGGAAAAGAGAAAGTTGTGCAATAAAGAAATTGTCTACGACCACACCAACTGGAAAACACCGGTTCTCGTCCGATCACCGAAGTTAAACCAGTTAGGGCTGGGTTAGTACTTGGACAGGTGACTGCCTGGGAATCCCTAGTGTTGTAGACTGAATATTTTAATGTTTTTTTAGCCGCTATCCTTGTTTTTAAGAAAGACTTTGTAAAAGTTGATTGAATAAATATTGAAATTTCATTTTTTTTCCTTCTGTAGGGCGAGAACTTTTTATCATTGTATCCATCATTATCATTATTTGCAAAATGTGTTAGTTTTAATCCTGCACCGGGCTGAATGATTGTAACTTAAAAAAAATGTCATTCATTCATTCATTCATTCATTCATTCATTCATTCATTCATTTATCAGTCAGCATGTGTATGTGTGAGAGTTTTATGTTTTTTGACTTTTTTAGAAACATAAACAACATTGTCGAGTCAAAGCATTTGATCACGATCTTTTGATTCATGTGTTGGCTCCTAAAGGAGCCGTTTTTTATAAGTGTTTCTTGACTGTTGCAAGCTCACTTGCTACTGGTATATTTTGTAACGGCCTTTGTTCCCTCGCTGACGGCGTGCTTAGCCAGCTCACCAGGTAAAAGCAGTCGTATTGCTGTCTGAATCTCTCTGGAAGTAATAGTTGATTTCTTGTTGTAATGGGCTAGCCTGGAAGACTCGTTGGCAACGCGCTCAAAGATGTCATGATACCATGGCTTTGCTGGAAATACCAGTGTCAGGATGGACTTGCTTGAGGACCTTGTAAATGTAGATTGCGTAGCTCTCTTTACGTCTGGCGCGTCGACCTTTCTTGTCTGTCTACTCCACACTAAATGCGCACTAATTGAAACATACTGACAACCATGTTCTTCTCAAGCAATGGTAACAATAAGTCGACGATAAACAGATGAAAATACAAATTGTTCTTTCTTACTGCTAATCGACAAACAATTACAAACGCTTTGCTCCCTTCATGGCCTATTTACTCGAACACTCGGGCATCTCAACATGCTTTTTGGGCTTGTTTTATTCCTTTTTTAAGTCAATTTCATTTTTTTCATTCTTATTTCGGATTTTAGTTTATGATTTTCGTCGTGTGTGTGTTTGTTTTAATCGTTGTTTGCAAACGGTATTAGTTGATTTTGTATTTAATTCACGCTTGTTGTTTCGTTTAGTTCTAAGTTTCTGTTTATTTATTCGTCGTAGCGTTTTTTTTTATTGGAGTTTATTCCAAGCTCATATCATACACGTATTTTTGTTGTTCATTTAATATGCTTTTGTTTAGCTTTGTCACACTTTTACTCCTTTTTTTTAATATCTCAGCTTAGATTTTGAAAAGAATAATAACAAAATGAAGCCCAAAACTAGAAAGAAAACGAGAAAAAGAACATGAAAACAGTAGCACGAAGAAGAAAAATCCTAATTAATAATAATGAAAAAAAATTGCTTGAAAAAACTCCGTCAAAATCGCTTGAAATAGGCATTTTTTTCAAAGCGCGCGTAAAAAAACTGAGGAGAAAAAAGACAATCAATTATTGGCGTTCTAAGAACGTTCTAATTGTGATGTCATGAATTCTACGCGCGCGCGCTCCTTTAGTTTTGCTTAAGTCAGTAGAAAAAAAAGCAATTTTTCGAGGAAAAAAGAGGATTTTTTAGAAAAAAAAACACGGAATAATTTTAGGAAGAACCCAGCGCAAGCGTAGATGCTAAAAATGGTCTATTCTGATGTCACATTGTTGTTTTTTTCGTTGTGGAAAAGAGAAAGTTGTGCAATAAAGAAATTGTCTACGACCACACCAACTGGAAAACACCGGTTCTCGTCCGATCACCGAAGTTAAACCAGTTAGGGCTGGGTTAGTACTTGGACAGGTGACTGCCTGGGAATCCCTAGTGTTGTAGACTGAATATTTTAATGTTTTTTTAGCCGCTATCCTTGTTTTTAAGAAAGACTTTGTAAAAGTTGATTGAATAAATATTGAAATTTCATTTTTTTTCCTTCTGTAGAGCGAGAACTTTTTATCATTGTATCCATCATTATCATTATTTGCAAAATGTGTTAGTTTTAATCCTGCACCGGGCTGAATGATTGTAACTTAAAAAAAATGTCATTCATTCATTCATTCATTCATTCATTCATTCATTTATCAGTCAGCATGTGTATGTGTGAGAGTTTTATGTTTTTTGACTTTTTTAGAAACATAAACAACATTGTCGAGTCAAAGCATTTGATCACGATCTTTTGATTCATGTGTTGGCTCCTAAAGGAGCCGTTTTTTATAAGTGTTTCTTGACTGTTGCAAGCTCACTTGCTACTGGTATATTTTGTAACGGCCTTTGTTCCCTCGCTGACGGCGTGCTTAGCCAGCTCACCAGGTAAAAGCAGTCGTATTGCTGTCTGAATCTCTCTGGAAGTAATAGTTGATTTCTTGTTGTAATGGGCTAGCCTGGAAGACTCGTTGGCAACGCGCTCAAAGATGTCATGATACCATGGCTTTGCTGGAAATACCAGTGTCAGGATGGACTTGCTTGAGGACCTTGTAAATGTAGATTGCGTAGCTCTCTTTACGTCTGGCGCGTCGACCTTTCTTGTCTGTCTACTCCACACTAAATGCGCACTAATTGAAACATACTGACAACCATGTTCTTCTCAAGCAATGGTAACAATAAGTCGACGATAAACAGATGAAAATACAAATTGTTCTTTCTTACTGCTAATCGACAAACAATTACAAACGCTTTGCTCCCTTCATGGCCTATTTACTCGAACACTCGGGCATCTCAACATGCTTTTTGGGCTTGTTTTATTCCTTTTTTAAGTCAATTTCATTTTTTTCATTCTTATTTCGGATTTTAGTTTATGATTTTCGTCGTGTGTGTGTTTGTTTTAATCGTTGTTTGCAAACGGTATTAGTCGATTTTGTATTTAATTCACGCTTGTTGTTTCGTTTAGTTCTAAGTTTCTGTTTATTTATTCGTCGTAGCGTTTTTTTTTATTGGAGTTTATTCCAAGCTCATATCATACACGTATTTTTGTTGTTCATTTAATATGCTTTTGTTTAGCTTTGTCACACTTTTACTCCTTTTTTTTAATATCTCAGCTTAGATTTTGAAAAGAATAATAACAAAATGAAGCCCAAAACTAGAAAGAAAACGAGAAAAAGAACATGAAAACAGTAGCACGAAGAAGAAAAATCCTAATTAATAATAATGAAAAAAAATTGCTTGAAAAAACTCCGTCAAAATCGCTTGAAATAGGCATTTTTTTCAAAGCGCGCGTAAAAAAACTGAGGAGAAAAAAGACAATCAATTATTGGCGTTCTAAGAACGTTCTAATTGTGATGTCATGAATTCTACGCGCGCGCGCTCCTTTAGTTTTGCTTAAGTCAGTAGAAAAAAAAGCAATTTTTCGAGGAAAAAAGAGGATTTTTTAGAAAAAAAAACACGGAATAATTTTAGGAAGAACCCAGCGCAAGCGTAGTAGATGCTAAAAATGGTCTATTCTGATGTCACATTGTTGTTTTTTTCGTTGTGGAAAAGAGAAAGTTGTGCAATAAAGAAATTGTCTACGACCACACCAACTGGAAAACACCGGTTCTCGTCCGATCACCGAAGTTAAACCAGTTAGGGCTGGGTTAGTACTTGGACAGGTGACTGCCTGGGAATCCCTAGTGTTGTAGACTGAATATTTTAATGTTTTTTTAGCCGCTATCCTTGTTTTTAAGAAAGACTTTGTAAAAGTTGATTGAATAAATATTGAAATTTCATTTTTTTTCCTTCTGTAGAGCGAGAACTTTTTATCATTGTATCCATCATTATCATTATTTGCAAAATGTGTTAGTTTTAATCCTGCACCGGGCTGAATGATTGTAACTTAAAAAAAATGTCATTCATTCATTCATTCATTCATTCATTCATTCATTCATTTATCAGTCAGCATGTGTATGTGTGAGAGTTTTATGTTTTTTGACTTTTTTAGAAACATAAACAACATTGTCGAGTCAAAGCATTTGATCACGATCTTTTGATTCATGTGTTGGCTCCTAAAGGAGCCGTTTTTTATAAGTGTTTCTTGACTGTTGCAAGCTCACTTGCTACTGGTATATTTTGTAACGGCCTTTGTTCCCTCGCTGACGGCGTGCTTAGCCAGCTCACCAGGTAAAAGCAGTCGTATTGCTGTCTGAATCTCTCTGGAAGTAATAGTTGATTTCTTGTTGTAATGGGCTAGCCTGGAAGACTCGTTGGCAACGCGCTCAAAGATGTCATGATACCATGGCTTTGCTGGAAATACCAGTGTCAGGATGGACTTGCTTGAGGACCTTGTAAATGTAGATTGCGTAGCTCTCTTTACGTCTGGCGCGTCGACCTTTCTTGTCTGTCTACTCCACACTAAATGCGCACTAATTGAAACATACTGACAACCATGTTCTTCTCAAGCAATGGTAACAATAAGTCGACGATAAACAGATGAAAATACAAATTGTTCTTTCTTACTGCTAATCGACAAACAATTACAAACGCTTTGCTCCCTTCATGGCCTATTTACTCGAACACTCGGGCATCTCAACATGCTTTTTGGGCTTGTTTTATTCCTTTTTTAAGTCAATTTCATTTTTTTCATTCTTATTTCGGATTTTAGTTTATGATTTTCGTCGTGTGTGTGTTTGTTTTAATCGTTGTTTGCAAACGGTATTAGTCGATTTTGTATTTAATTCACGCTTGTTGTTTCGTTTAGTTCTAAGTTTCTGTTTATTTATTCGTCGTAGCGTTTTCTTTTATTGGAGTTTATTCCAAGCTCATATCATACACGTATTTTTGTTGTTCATTTAATATGCTTTTGTTTAGCTTTGTCACACTTTTACTCCTTTTTTTTAATATCTCAGCTTAGATTTTGAAAAGAATAATAACAAAATGAAGCCCAAAACTAGAAAGAAAACGAGAAAAAGAACATGAAAACAGTAGCACGAAGAAGAAAAATCCTAATTAATAATAATGAAAAAAAATTGCTTGAAAAAACTCCGTCAAAATCGCTTGAAATAGGCATTTTTTTCAAAGCGCGCGTAAAAAAACTGAGGAGAAAAAAGACAATCAATTATTGGCGTTCTAAGAACGTTCTAATTGTGATGTCATGAATTCTACGCGCGCGCGCTCCTTTAGTTTTGCTTAAGTCAGTAGAAAAAAAAGCAATTTTTCGAGGAAAAAAGAGGATTTTTTAGAAAAAAAAACACGGAATAATTTTAGGAAGAACCCAGCGCAAGCGTAGATGCTAAAAATGGTCTATTCTGATGTCACATTGTTGTTTTTTTCGTTGTGGAAAAGAGAAAGTTGTGCAATAAAGAAATTGTCTACGACCACACCAACTGGAAAACACCGGTTCTCGTCCGATCACCGAAGTTAAACCAGTTAGGGCTGGGTTAGTACTTGGACAGGTGACTGCCTGGGAATCCCTAGTGTTGTAGACTGAATATTTTAATGTTTTTTTAGCCGCTATCCTTGTTTTTAAGAAAGACTTTGTAAAAGTTGATTGAATAAATATTGAAATTTCATTTTTTTTCCTTCTGTAGAGCGAGAACTTTTTATCATTGTATCCATCATTATCATTATTTGCAAAATGTGTTAGTTTTAATCCTGCACCGGGCTGAATGATTGTAACTTAAAAAAAATGTCATTCATTCATTCATTCATTCATTCATTCATTCATTCATTCATTCATTTATCAGTCAGCATGTGTATGTGTGAGAGTTTTATGTTTTTTGACTTTTTTAGAAACATAAACAACATTGTCGAGTCAAAGCATTTGATCACGATCTTTTGATTCATGTGTTGGCTCCTAAAGGAGCCGTTTTTTATAAGTGTTTCTTGACTGTTGCAAGCTCACTTGCTACTGGTATATTTTGTAACGGCCTTTGTTCCCTCGCTGACGGCGTGCTTAGCCAGCTCACCAGGTAAAAGCAGTCGTATTGCTGTCTGAATCTCTCTGGAAGTAATAGTTGATTTCTTGTTGTAATGGGCTAGCCTGGAAGACTCGTTGGCAACGCGCTCAAAGATGTCATGATACCATGGCTTTGCTGGAAATACCAGTGTCAGGATGGACTTGCTTGAGGACCTTGTAAATGTAGATTGCGTAGCTCTCTTTACGTCTGGCGCGTCGACCTTTCTTGTCTGTCTACTCCACACTAAATGCGCACTAATTGAAACATACTGACAACCATGTTCTTCTCAAGCAATGGTAACAATAAGTCGACGATAAACAGATGAAAATACAAATTGTTCTTTCTTACTGCTAATCGACAAACAATTACAAACGCTTTGCTCCCTTCATGGCCTATTTACTCGAACACTCGGGCATCTCAACATGCTTTTTGGGCTTGTTTTATTCCTTTTTTAAGTCAATTTCATTTTTTTCATTCTTATTTCGGATTTTAGTTTATGATTTTCGTCGTGTGTGTGTTTGTTTTAATCGTTGTTTGCAAACGGTATTAGTCGATTTTGTATTTAATTCACGCTTGTTGTTTCGTTTAGTTCTAAGTTTCTGTTTATTTATTCGTCGTAGCGTTTTTTTTTATTGGAGTTTATTCCAAGCTCATATCATACACGTATTTTTGTTGTTCATTTAATATGCTTTTGTTTAGCTTTGTCACACTTTTACTCCTTTTTTTTAATATCTCAGCTTAGATTTTGAAAAGAATAATAACAAAATGAAGCCCAAAACTAGAAAGAAAACGAGAAAAAGAACATGAAAACAGTAGCACGAAGAAGAAAAATCCTAATTAATAATAATGAAAAAAAATTGCTTGAAAAAACTCCGTCAAAATCGCTTGAAATAGGCATTTTTTTCAAAGCGCGCGTAAAAAAACTGAGGAGAAAAAAGACAATCAATTATTGGCGTTCTAAGAACGTTCTAATTGTGATGTCATGAATTCTACGCGCGCGCGCTCCTTTAGTTTTGCTTAAGTCAGTAGAAAAAAAAGCAATTTTTCGAGGAAAAAAGAGGATTTTTTAGAAAAAAAAACACGGAATAATTTTAGGAAGAACCCAGCGCAAGCGTAGATGCTAAAAATGGTCTATTCTGATGTCACATTGTTGTTTTTTTCGTTGTGGAAAAGAGAAAGTTGTGCAATAAAGAAATTGTCTACGACCACACCAACTGGAAAACACCGGTTCTCGTCCGATCACCGAAGTTAAACCAGTTAGGGCTGGGTTAGTACTTGGACAGGTGACTGCCTGGGAATCCCTAGTGTTGTAGACTGAATATTTTAATGTTTTTTTAGCCGCTATCCTTGTTTTTAAGAAAGACTTTGTAAAAGTTGATTGAATAAATATTGAAATTTCATTTTTTTTCCTTCTGTAGAGCGAGAACTTTTTATCATTGTATCCATCATTATCATTATTTGCAAAATGTGTTAGTTTTAATCCTGCACCGGGCTGAATGATTGTAACTTAAAAAAAATGTCATTCATTCATTCATTCATTCATTCATTCATTCATTTATCAGTCAGCATGTGTATGTGTGAGAGTTTTATGTTTTTTGACTTTTTTAGAAACATAAACAACATTGTCGAGTCAAAGCATTTGATCACGATCTTTTGATTCATGTGTTGGCTCCTAAAGGAGCCGTTTTTTATAAGTGTTTCTTGACTGTTGCAAGCTCACTTGCTACTGGTATATTTTGTAACGGCCTTTGTTCCCTCGCTGACGGCGTGCTTAGCCAGCTCACCAGGTAAAAGCAGTCGTATTGCTGTCTGAATCTCTCTGGAAGTAATAGTTGATTTCTTGTTGTAATGGGCTAGCCTGGAAGACTCGTTGGCAACGCGCTCAAAGATGTCATGATACCATGGCTTTGCTGGAAATACCAGTGTCAGGATGGACTTGCTTGAGGACCTTGTAAATGTAGATTGCGTAGCTCTCTTTACGTCTGGCGCGTCGACCTTTCTTGTCTGTCTACTCCACACTAAATGCGCACTAATTGAAACATACTGACAACCATGTTCTTCTCAAGCAATGGTAACAATAAGTCGACGATAAACAGATGAAAATACAAATTGTTCTTTCTTACTGCTAATCGACAAACAATTACAAACGCTTTGCTCCCTTCATGGCCTATTTACTCGAACACTCGGGCATCTCAACATGCTTTTTGGGCTTGTTTTATTCCTTTTTTAAGTCAATTTCATTTTTTTCATTCTTATTTCGGATTTTAGTTTATGATTTTCGTCGTGTGTGTGTTTGTTTTAATCGTTGTTTGCAAACGGTATTAGTCGATTTTGTATTTAATTCACGCTTGTTGTTTCGTTTAGTTCTAAGTTTCTGTTTATTTATTCGTCGTAGCGTTTTTTTTATTGGAGTTTATTCCAAGCTCATATCATACACGTATTTTTGTTGTTCATTTAATATGCTTTTGTTTAGCTTTGTCACACTTTTACTCCTTTTTTTTAATATCTCAGCTTAGATTTTGAAAAGAATAATAACAAAATGAAGCCCAAAACTAGAAAGAAAACGAGAAAAAGAACATGAAAACAGTAGCACGAAGAAGAAAAATCCTAATTAATAATAATGAAAAAAAATTGCTTGAAAAAACTCCGTCAAAATCGCTTGAAATAGGCATTTTTTTCAAAGCGCGCGTAAAAAAACTGAGGAGAAAAAAGACAATCAATTATTGGCGTTCTAAGAACGTTCTAATTGTGATGTCATGAATTCTACGCGCGCGCGCTCCTTTAGTTTTGCTTAAGTCAGTAGAAAAAAAAGCAATTTTTCAAGGAAAAAAGAGGATTTTTTAGAAAAAAAAACACGGAATAATTTTAGGAAGAACCCAGCGCAAGCGTAGATGCTAAAAATGGTCTATTCTGATGTCACATTGTTGTTTTTTTCGTTGTGGAAAAGAGAAAGTTGTGCAATAAAGAAATTGTCTACGACCACACCAACTGGAAAACACCGGTTCTCGTCCGATCACCGAAGTTAAACCAGTTAGGGCTGGGTTAGTACTTGGACAGGTGACTGCCTGGGAATACCTAGTGTTGTAGACTGAATATTTTAATGTTTTTTTAGCCGCTATCCTTGTTTTTAAGAAAGACTTTGTAAAAGTTGATTGAATAAATATTGAAATTTCATTTTTTTTCCTTCTGTAGAGCGAGAACTTTTTATCATTGTATCCATCATTATCATTATTTGCAAAATGTGTTAGTTTTAATCCTGCACCGGGCTGAATGATTGTAACTTAAAAAAAATGTCATTCATTCATTCATTCATTCATTCATTCATTCATTCATTTATCAGTCAGCATGTGTATGTGTGAGAGTTTTATGTTTTTTGACTTTTTTAGAAACATAAACAACATTGTCGAGTCAAAGCATTTGATCACGATCTTTTGATTCATGTGTTGGCTCCTAAAGGAGCCGTTTTTTATAAGTGTTTCTTGACTGTTGCAAGCTCACTTGCTACTGGTATATTTTGTAACGGCCTTTGTTCCCTCGCTGACGGCGTGCTTAGCCAGCTCACCAGGTAAAAGCAGTCGTATTGCTGTCTGAATCTCTCTGGAAGTAATAGTTGATTTCTTGTTGTAATGGGCTAGCCTGGAAGACTCGTTGGCAACGCGCTCAAAGATGTCATGATACCATGGCTTTGCTGGAAATACCAGTGTCAGGATGGACTTGCTTGAGGACCTTGTAAATGTAGATTGCGTAGCTCTCTTTACGTCTGGCGCGTCGACCTTTCTTGTCTGTCTACTCCACACTAAATGCGCACTAATTGAAACATACTGACAACCATGTTCTTCTCAAGCAATGGTAACAATAAGTCGACGATAAACAGATGAAAATACAAATTGTTCTTTCTTACTGCTAATCGACAAACAATTACAAACGCTTTGCTCCCTTCATGGCCTATTTACTCGAACACTCGGGCATCTCAACATGCTTTTTGGGCTTGTTTTATTCCTTTTTTAAGTCAATTTCATTTTTTTCATTCTTATTTCGGATTTTAGTTTATGATTTTCGTCGTGTGTGTGTTTGTTTTAATCGTTGTTTGCAAACGGTATTAGTCGATTTTGTATTTAATTCACGCTTGTTGTTTCGTTTAGTTCTAAGTTTCTGTTTATTTATTCGTCGTAGCGTTTTTTTTTATTGGAGTTTATTCCAAGCTCATATCATACACGTATTTTTGTTGTTCATTTAATATGCTTTTGTTTAGCTTTGTCACACTTTTACTCCTTTTTTTTAATATCTCAGCTTAGATTTTGAAAAGAATAATAACAAAATGAAGCCCAAAACTAGAAAGAAAACGAGAAAAAGAACATGAAAACAGTAGCACGAAGAAGAAAAATCCTAATTAATAATAATGAAAAAAAATTGCTTGAAAAAACTCGGTCAAAATCGCTTGAAATAGGCATTTTTTTCAAAGCGCGCGTAAAAAAACTGACGAGAAAAAAGACAATCAATTATTGGCGTTCTAAGAACGTTCTAATTGTGATGTCATGAATTCTACGCGCGCGCGCTCCTTTAGTTTTGCTTAAGTCAGTAGAAAAAAAAGCAATTTTTCGAGGAAAAAAGAGGATTTTTTAGAAAAAAAAACACGGAATAATTTTAGGAAGAACCCAGCGCAAGCGTAGATGCTAAAAATGGTCTATTCTGATGTCACATTGTTGTTTTTTTCGTTGTGGAAAAGAGAAAGTTGTGCAATAAAGAAATTGTCTACGACCACACCAACTGGAAAACACCGGTTCTCGTCCGATCACCGAAGTTAAACCAGTTAGGGCTGGGTTAGTACTTGGACAGGTGACTGCCTGGGAATACCTAGTGTTGTAGACTGAATATTTTAATGTTTTTTTAGCCGCTATCCTTGTTTTTAAGAAAGACTTTGTAAAAGTTGATTGAATAAATATTGAAATTTCATTTTTTTTCCTTCTGTAGAGCGAGAACTTTTTATCATTGTATCCATCATTATCATTATTTGCAAAATGTGTTAGTTTTAATCCTGCACCGGGCTGAATGATTGTAACTTAAAAAAAATGTCATTCATTCATTCATTCATTCATTCATTCATTCATTCATTCATTCATTCATTCATTTATCAGTCAGCATGTGTATGTGTGAGAGTTTTATGTTTTTTGACTTTTTTAGAAACATAAACAACATTGTCGAGTCAAAGCATTTGATCACGATCTTTTGATTCATGTGTTGGCTCCTAAAGGAGCCGTTTTTTATAAGTGTTTCTTGACTGTTGCAAGCTCACTTGCTACTGGTATATTTTGTAACGGCCTTTGTTCCCTCGCTGACGGCGTGCTTAGCCAGCTCACCAGGTAAAAGCAGTCGTATTGCTGTCTGAATCTCTCTGGAAGTAATAGTTGATTTCTTGTTGTAATGGGCTAGCCTGGAAGACTCGTTGGCAACGCGCTCAAAGATGTCATGATACCATGGCTTTGCTGGAAATACCAGTGTCAGGATGGACTTGCTTGAGGACCTTGTAAATGTAGATTGCGTAGCTCTCTTTACGTCTGGCGCGTCGACCTTTCTTGTCTGTCTACTCCACACTAAATGCGCACTAATTGAAACATACTGACAACCATGTTCTTCTCAAGCAATGGTAACAATAAGTCGACGATAAACAGATGAAAATACAAATTGTTCTTTCTTACTGCTAATCGACAAACAATTACAAACGCTTTGCTCCCTTCATGGCCTATTTACTCGAACACTCGGGCATCTCAACATGCTTTTTGGGCTTGTTTTATTCCTTTTTTAAGTCAATTTCATTTTTTTCATTCTTATTTCGGATTTTAGTTTATGATTTTCGTCGTGTGTGTGTTTGTTTTAATCGTTGTTTGCAAACGGTATTAGTCGATTTTGTATTTAATTCACGCTTGTTGTTTCGTTTAGTTCTAAGTTTCTGTTTATTTATTCGTCGTAGCGTTTTTTTTTATTGGAGTTTATTCCAAGCTCATATCATACACGTATTTTTGTTGTTCATTTAATATGCTTTTGTTTAGCTTTGTCACACTTTTACTCCTTTTTTTTAATATCTCAGCTTAGATTTTGAAAAGAATAATAACAAAATGAAGCCCAAAACTAGAAAGAAAACGAGAAAAAGAACATGAAAACAGTAGCACGAAGAAGAAAAATCCTAATTAATAATAATGAAAAAAAATTGCTTGAAAAAACTCCGTCAAAATCGCTTGAAATAGGCATTTTTTTCAAAGCGCGCGTAAAAAAACTGAGGAGAAAAAAGACAATCAATTATTGGCGTTCTAAGAACGTTCTAATTGTGATGTCATGAATTCTACGCGCGCGCGCTCCTTTAGTTTTGCTTAAGTCAGTAGAAAAAAAAGCAATTTTTCGAGGAAAAAAGAGGATTTTTTAGAAAAAAAAACACGGAATAATTTTAGGAAGAACCCAGCGCAAGCGTAGATGCTAAAAATGGTCTATTCTGATGTCACATTGTTGTTTTTTTCGTTGTGGAAAAGAGAAAGTTGTGCAATAAAGAAATTGTCTACGACCACACCAACTGGAAAACACCGGTTCTCGTCCGATCACCGAAGTTAAACCAGTTAGGGCTGGGTTAGTACTTGGACAGGTGACTGCCTGGGAATCCCTAGTGTTGTAGACTGAATATTTTAATGTTTTTTTAGCCGCTATCCTTGTTTTTAAGAAAGACTTTGTAAAAGTTGATTGAATAAATATTGAAATTTCATTTTTTTTCCTTCTGTAGAGCGAGAACTTTTTATCATTGTATCCATCATTATCATTATTTGCAAAATGTGTTAGTTTTAATCCTGCACCGGGCTGAATGATTGTAACTTAAAAAAAATGTCATTCATTCATTCATTCATTCATTCATTCATTCATTTATCAGTCAGCATGTGTATGTGTGAGAGTTTTATGTTTTTTGACTTTTTTAGAAACATAAACAACATTGTCGAGTCAAAGCATTTGATCACGATCTTTTGATTCATGTGTTGGCTCCTAAAGGAGCCGTTTTTTATAAGTGTTTCTTGACTGTTGCAAGCTCACTTGCTACTGGTATATTTTGTAACGGCCTTTGTTCCCTCGCTGACGGCGTGCTTAGCCAGCTCACCAGGTAAAAGCAGTCGTATTGCTGTCTGAATCTCTCTGGAAGTAATAGTTGATTTCTTGTTGTAATGGGCTAGCCTGGAAGACTCGTTGGCAACGCGCTCAAAGATGTCATGATACCATGGCTTTGCTGGAAATACCAGTGTCAGGATGGACTTGCTTGAGGACCTTGTAAATGTAGATTGCGTAGCTCTCTTTACGTCTGGCGCGTCGACCTTTCTTGTCTGTCTACTCCACACTAAATGCGCACTAATTGAAACATACTGACAACCATGTTCTTCTCAAGCAATGGTAACAATAAGTCGACGATAAACAGATGAAAATACAAATTGTTCTTTCTTACTGCTAATCGACAAACAATTACAAACGCTTTGCTCCCTTCATGGCCTATTTACTCGAACACTCGGGCATCTCAACATGCTTTTTGGGCTTGTTTTATTCCTTTTTTAAGTCAATTTCATTTTTTTCATTCTTATTTCGGATTTTAGTTTATGATTTTCGTCGTGTGTGTGTTTGTTTTAATCGTTGTTTGCAAACGGTATTAGTTGATTTTGTATTTAATTCATGCTTGTTGTTTCGTTTAGTTCTAAGTTTCTGTTTATTTATTCGTCGTAGCGTTTTTTTTTATTGGAGTTTATTCCAAGCTCATATCATACACGTATTTTTGTTGTTCATTTAATATGCTTTTGTTTAGCTTTGTCACACTTTTACTCCTTTTTTTTAATATCTCAGCTTAGATTTTGAAAAGAATAATAACAAAATGAAGCCCAAAACTAGAAAGAAAACGAGAAAAAGAACATGAAAACAGTAGCACGAAGAAGAAAAATCCTAATTAATAATAATGAAAAAAAATTGCTTGAAAAAACTCCGTCAAAATCGCTTGAAATAGGCATTTTTTTCAAAGCGCGCGTAAAAAAACTGAGGAGAAAAAAGACAATCAATTATTGGCGTTCTAAGAACGTTCTAATTGTGATGTCATGAATTCTACGCGCGCGCGCTCCTTTAGTTTTGCTTAAGTCAGTAGAAAAAAAAGCAATTTTTCAAGGAAAAAAGAGGATTTTTTAGAAAAAAAAACACGGAATAATTTTAGGAAGAACCCAGCGCAAGCGTAGATGCTAAAAATGGTCTATTCTGATGTCACATTGTTGTTTTTTTCGTTGTGGAAAAGAGAAAGTTGTGCAATAAAGAAATTGTCTACGACCACACCAACTGGAAAACACCGGTTCTCGTCCGATCACCGAAGTTAAACCAGTTAGGGCTGGGTTAGTACTTGGACAGGTGACTGCCTGGGAATCCCTAGTGTTGTAGACTGAATATTTTAATGTTTTTTTAGCCGCTATCCTTGTTTTTAAGAAAGACTTTGTAAAAGTTGATTGAATAAATATTGAAATTTCATTTTTTTTCCTTCTGTAGAGCGAGAACTTTTTATCATTGTATCCATCATTATCATTATTTGCAAAATGTGTTAGTTTTAATCCTGCACCGGGCTGAATGATTGTAACTTAAAAAAAATGTCATTCATTCATTCATTCATTCATTCATTCATTCATTCATTCATTCATTCATTTATCAGTCAGCATGTGTATGTGTGAGAGTTTTATGTTTTTTGACTTTTTTAGAAACATAAACAACATTGTCGAGTCAAAGCATTTGATCACGATCTTTTGATTCATGTGTTGGCTCCTAAAGGAGCCGTTTTTTATAAGTGTTTCTTGACTGTTGCAAGCTCACTTGCTACTGGTATATTTTGTAACGGCCTTTGTTCCCTCGCTGACGGCGTGCTTAGCCAGCTCACCAGGTAAAAGCAGTCGTATTGCTGTCTGAATCTCTCTGGAAGTAATAGTTGATTTCTTGTTGTAATGGGCTAGCCTGGAAGACTCGTTGGCAACGCGCTCAAAGATGTCATGATACCATGGCTTTGCTGGAAATACCAGTGTCAGGATGGACTTGCTTGAGGACCTTGTAAATGTAGATTGCGTAGCTCTCTTTACGTCTGGCGCGTCGACCTTTCTTGTCTGTCTACTCCACACTAAATGCGCACTAATTGAAACATACTGACAACCATGTTCTTCTCAAGCAATGGTAACAATAAGTCGACGATAAACAGATGAAAATACAAATTGTTCTTTCTTACTGCTAATCGACAAACAATTACAAACGCTTTGCTCCCTTCATGGCCTATTTACTCGAACACTCGGGCATCTCAACATGCTTTTTGGGCTTGTTTTATTCCTTTTTTAAGTCAATTTCATTTTTTTCATTCTTATTTCGGATTTTAGTTTATGATTTTCGTCGTGTGTGTGTTTGTTTTAATCGTTGTTTGCAAACGGTATTAGTTGATTTTGTATTTAATTCACGCTTGTTGTTTCGTTTAGTTCTAAGTTTCTGTTTATTTATTCGTCGTAGCGTTTTTTTTTATTGGAGTTTATTCCAAGCTCATATCATACACGTATTTTTGTTGTTCGTTTAATATGCTTTTGTTTAGCTTTGTCACACTTTTACTCCTTTTTTTTAATATCTCAGCTTAGATTTTGAAAAGAATAATAACAAAATGAAGCCCAAAACTAGAAAGAAAACGAGAAAAAGAACATGAAAACAGTAGCACGAAGAAGAAAAATCCTAATTAATAATAATGAAAAAAAATTGCTTGAAAAAACTCCGTCAAAATCGCTTGAAATAGGCATTTTTTTCAAAGCGCGCGTAAAAAAACTGAGGAGAAAAAAGACAATCAATTATTGGCGTTCTAAGAACGTTCTAATTGTGATGTCATGAATTCTACGCGCGCGCGCTCCTTTAGTTTTGCTTAAGTCAGTAGAAAAAAAAGCAATTTTTCGAGGAAAAAAGAGGATTTTTTAGAAAAAAAAACACGGAATAATTTTAGGAAGAACCCAGCGCAAGCGTAGATGCTAAAAATGGTCTATTCTGATGTCACATTGTTGTTTTTTTCGTTGTGGAAAAGAGAAAGTTGTGCAATAAAGAAATTGTCTACGACCACACCAACTGGAAAACACCGGTTCTCGTCCGATCACCGAAGTTAAACCAGTTAGGGCTGGGTTAGTACTTGGACAGGTGACTGCCTGGGAATCCCTAGTGTTGTAGACTGAATATTTTAATGTTTTTTTAGCCGCTATCCTTGTTTTTAAGAAAGACTTTGTAAAAGTTGATTGAATAAATATTGAAATTTCATTTTTTTTCCTTCTGTAGAGCGAGAACTTTTTATCATTGTATCCATCATTATCATTATTTGCAAAATGTGTTAGTTTTAATCCTGCACCGGGCTGAATGATTGTAACTTTAAAAAAATGTCATTCATTCATTCATTCATTCATTCATTCATTCATTCATTCATTCATTCATTCATTCATTCATTCATTCATTCATTCATTCATTTATCAGTCAGCATGTGTATGTGTGAGAGTTTTAAGTTTTTTGACTTTTTTAGAAACATAAACAACATTGTCGAGTCAAAGCATTTGATCACGATCTTTTGATTCATGTGTTGGCTCCTAAAGGAGCCGTTTTTTATAAGTGTTTCTTGACTGTTGCAAGCTCACTTGCTACTGGTATATTTTGTAACGGCCTTTGTTCCCTCGCTGACGGCGTGCTTAGCCAGCTCACCAGGTAAAAGCAGTCGTATTGCTGTCTGAATCTCTCTGGAAGTAATAGTTGATTTCTTGTTGTAATGGGCTAGCCTGGAAGACTCGTTGGCAACGCGCTCAAAGATGTCATGATACCATGGCTTTGCTGGAAATACCAGTGTCAGGATGGACTTGCTTGAGGACCTTGTAAATGTAGATTGCGTAGCTCTCTTTACGTCTGGCGCGTCGACCTTTCTTGTCTGTCTACTCCACACTAAATGCGCACTAATTGAAACATACTGACAACCATGTTCTTCTCAAGCAATGGTAACAATAAGTCGACGATAAACAGATGAAAATACAAATTGTTCTTTCTTACTGCTAATCGACAAACAATTACAAACGCTTTGCTCCCTTCATGGCCTATTTACTCGAACACTCGGGCATCTCAACATGCTTTTTGGGCTTGTTTTATTCCTTTTTTAAGTCAATTTCATTTTTTTCATTCTTATTTCGGATTTTAGTTTATGATTTTCGTCGTGTGTGTGTTTGTTTTAATCGTTGTTTGCAAACGGTATTAGTCGATTTTGTATTTAATTCACGCTTGTTGTTTCGTTTAGTTCTAAGTTTCTGTTTATTTATTCGTCGTAGCGTTTTTTTTTATTGGAGTTTATTCCAAGCTCATATCATACACGTATTTTTGTTGTTCATTTAATATGCTTTTGTTTAGCTTTGTCACACTTTTACTCCTTTTTTTTAATATCTCAGCTTAGATTTTGAAAAGAATAATAACAAAATGAAGCCCAAAACTAGAAAGAAAACGAGAAAAAGAACATGAAAACAGTAGCACGAAGAAGAAAAATCCTAATTAATAATAATGAAAAAAAATTGCTTGAAAAAACTCCGTCAAAATCGCTTGAAATAGGCATTTTTTTCAAAGCGCGCGTAAAAAAACTGAGGAGAAAAAAGACAATCAATTATTGGCGTTCTAAGAACGTTCTAATTGTGATGTCATGAATTCTACGCGCGCGCGCTCCTTTAGTTTTGCTTAAGTCAGTAGAAAAAAAAGCAATTTTTCGAGGAAAAAAGAGGATTTTTTAGAAAAAAAAACACGGAATAATTTTAGGAAGAACCCAGCGCAAGCGTAGATGCTAAAAATGGTCTATTCTGATGTCACATTGTTGTTTTTTTCGTTGTGGAAAAGAGAAAGTTGTGCAATAAAGAAATTGTCTACGACCACACCAACTGGAAAACACCGGTTCTCGTCCGATCACCGAAGTTAAACCAGTTAGGGCTGGGTTAGTACTTGGACAGGTGACTGCCTGGGAATCCCTAGTGTTGTAGACTGAATATTTTAATGTTTTTTTAGCCGCTATCCTTGTTTTTAAGAAAGACTTTGTAAAAGTTGATTGAATAAATATTGAAATTTCATTTTTTTTCCTTCTGTAGAGCGAGAACTTTTTATCATTGTATCCATCATTATCATTATTTGCAAAATGTGTTAGTTTTAATCCTGCACCGGGCTGAATGATTGTAACTTAAAAAAAATGTCATTCATTCATTCATTCATTCATTCATTCATTTATCAGTCAGCATGTGTATGTGTGAGAGTTTTATGTTTTTTGACTTTTTTAGAAACATAAACAACATTGTCGAGTCAAAGCATTTGATCACGATCTTTTGATTCATGTGTTGGCTCCTAAAGGAGCCGTTTTTTATAAGTGTTTCTTGACTGTTGCAAGCTCACTTGCTACTGGTATATTTTGTAACGGCCTTTGTTCCCTCGCTGACGGCGTGCTTAGCCAGCTCACCAGGTAAAAGCAGTCGTATTGCTGTCTGAATCTCTCTGGAAGTAATAGTTGATTTCTTGTTGTAATGGGCTAGCCTGGAAGACTCGTTGGCAACGCGCTCAAAGATGTCATGATACCATGGCTTTGCTGGAAATACCAGTGTCAGGATGGACTTGCTTGAGGACCTTGTAAATGTAGATTGCGTAGCTCTCTTTACGTCTGGCGCGTCGACCTTTCTTGTCTGTCTACTCCACACTAAATGCGCACTAATTGAAACATACTGACAACCATGTTCTTCTCAAGCAATGGTAACAATAAGTCGACGATAAACAGATGAAAATACAAATTGTTCTTTCTTACTGCTAATCGACAAACAATTACAAACGCTTTGCTCCCTTCATGGCCTATTTACTCGAACACTCGGGCATCTCAACATGCTTTTTGGGCTTGTTTTATTCCTTTTTTAAGTCAATTTCATTTTTTTCATTCTTATTTCGGATTTTAGTTTATGATTTTCGTCGTGTGTGTGTTTGTTTTAATCGTTGTTTGCAAACGGTATTAGTTGATTTTGTATTTAATTCATGCTTGTTGTTTCGTTTAGTTCTAAGTTTCTGTTTATTTATTCGTCGTAGCGTTTTTTTTTTATTGGAGTTTATTCCAAGCTCATATCATACACGTATTTTTGTTGTTCATTTAATATGCTTTTGTTTAGCTTTGTCACACTTTTACTCCTTTTTTTTAATATCTCAGCTTAGATTTTGAAAAGAATAATAACAAAATGAAGCCCAAAACTAGAAAGAAAACGAGAAAAAGAACATGAAAACAGTAGCACGAAGAAGAAAAATCCTAATTAATAATAATGAAAAAAAATTGCTTGAAAAAACTCCGTCAAAATCGCTTGAAATAGGCATTTTTTTCAAAGCGCGCGTAAAAAAACTGAGGAGAAAAAAGACAATCAATTATTGGCGTTCTAAGAACGTTCTAATTGTGATGTCATGAATTCTACGCGCGCGCGCTCCTTTAGTTTTGCTTAAGTCAGTAGAAAAAAAAGCAATTTTTCGAGGAAAAAAGAGGATTTTTTAGAAAAAAAAACACGGAATAATTTTAGGAAGAACCCAGCGCAAGCGTAGATGCTAAAAATGGTCTATTCTGATGTCACATTGTTGTTTTTTTCGTTGTGGAAAAGAGAAAGTTGTGCAATAAAGAAATTGTCTACGACCACACCAACTGGAAAACACCGGTTCTCGTCCGATCACCGAAGTTAAACCAGTTAGGGCTGGGTTAGTACTTGGACAGGTGACTGCCTGGGAATCCCTAGTGTTGTAGACTGAATATTTTAATGTTTTTTTAGCCGCTATCCTTGTTTTTAAGAAAGACTTTGTAAAAGTTGATTGAATAAATATTGAAATTTCATTTTTTTTCCTTCTGTAGAGCGAGAACTTTTTATCATTGTATCCATCATTATCATTATTTGCAAAATGTGTTAGTTTTAATCCTGCACCGGGCTGAATGATTGTAACTTAAAAAAAATGTCATTCATTCATTCATTCATTCATTCATTCATTCATTTATCAGTCAGCATGTGTATGTGTGAGAGTTTTATGTTTTTTGACTTTTTTAGAAACATAAACAACATTGTCGAGTCAAAGCATTTGATCACGATCTTTTGATTCATGTGTTGGCTCCTAAAGGAGCCGTTTTTTATAAGTGTTTCTTGACTGTTGCAAGCTCACTTGCTACTGGTATATTTTGTAACGGCCTTTGTTCCCTCGCTGACGGCGTGCTTAGCCAGCTCACCAGGTAAAAGCAGTCGTATTGCTGTCTGAATCTCTCTGGAAGTAATAGTTGATTTCTTGTTGTAATGGGCTAGCCTGGAAGACTCGTTGGCAACGCGCTCAAAGATGTCATGATACCATGGCTTTGCTGGAAATACCAGTGTCAGGATGGACTTGCTTGAGGACCTTGTAAATGTAGATTGCGTAGCTCTCTTTACGTCTGGCGCGTCGACCTTTCTTGTCTGTCTACTCCACACTAAATGCGCACTAATTGAAACATACTGACAACCATGTTCTTCTCAAGCAATGGTAACAATAAGTCGACGATAAACAGATGAAAATACAAATTGTTCTTTCTTACTGCTAATCGACAAACAATTACAAACGCTTTGCTCCCTTCATGGCCTATTTACTCGAACACTCGGGCATCTCAACATGCTTTTTGGGCTTGTTTTATTCCTTTTTTAAGTCAATTTCATTTTTTTCATTCTTATTTCGGATTTTAGTTTATGATTTTCGTCGTGTGTGTGTTTGTTTTAATCGTTGTTTGCAAACGGTATTAGTTGATTTTGTATTTAATTCATGCTTGTTGTTTCGTTTAGTTCTAAGTTTCTGTTTATTTATTCGTCGTAGCGTTTTTTTTTATTGGAGTTTATTCCAAGCTCATATCATACACGTATTTTTGTTGTTCATTTAATATGCTTTTGTTTAGCTTTGTCACACTTTTACTCCTTTTTTTTAATATCTCAGCTTAGATTTTGAAAAGAATAATAACAAAATGAAGCCCAAAACTAGAAAGAAAACGAGAAAAAGAACATGAAAACAGTAGCACGAAGAAGAAAAATCCTAATTAATAATAATGAAAAAAAATTGCTTGAAAAAACTCCGTCAAAATCGCTTGAAATAGGCATTTTTTTCAAAGCGCGCGTAAAAAAACTGAGGAGAAAAAAGACAATCAATTATTGGCGTTCTAAGAACGTTCTAATTGTGATGTCATGAATTCTACGCGCGCGCGCTCCTTTAGTTTTGCTTAAGTCAGTAGAAAAAAAAGCAATTTTTCGAGGAAAAAAGAGGATTTTTTAGAAAAAAAAACACGGAATAATTTTAGGAAGAACCCAGCGCAAGCGTAGATGCTAAAAATGGTCTATTCTGATGTCACATTGTTGTTTTTTTCGTTGTGGAAAAGAGAAAGTTGTGCAATAAAGAAATTGTCTACGACCACACCAACTGGAAAACACCGGTTCTCGTCCGATCACCGAAGTTAAACCAGTTAGGGCTGGGTTAGTACTTGGACAGGTGACTGCCTGGGAATCCCTAGTGTTGTAGACTGAATATTTTAATGTTTTTTTAGCCGCTATCCTTGTTTTTAAGAAAGACTTTGTAAAAGTTGATTGAATAAATATTGAAATTTCATTTTTTTTCCTTCTGTAGAGCGAGAACTTTTTATCATTGTATCCATCATTATCATTATTTGCAAAATGTGTTAGTTTTAATCCTGCACCGGGCTGAATGATTGTAACTTTAAAAAAATGTCATTCATTCATTCATTCATTCATTCATTCATTCATTCATTCATTCATTCATTCATTCATTCATTCATTCATTCATTTATCAGTCAGCATGTGTATGTGTGAGAGTTTTAAGTTTTTTGACTTTTTTAGAAACATAAACAACATTGTCGAGTCAAAGCATTTGATCACGATCTTTTGATTCATGTGTTGGCTCCTAAAGGAGCCGTTTTTTATAAGTGTTTCTTGACTGTTGCAAGCTCACTTGCTACTGGTATATTTTGTAACGGCCTTTGTTCCCTCGCTGACGGCGTGCTTAGCCAGCTCACCAGGTAAAAGCATTCGTATTGCTGTCTGAATCTCTCTGGAAGTAATAGTTGATTTCTTGTTGTAATGGGCTAGCCTGGAAGACTCGTTGGCAACGCGCTCAAAGATGTCATGATACCATGGCTTTGCTGGAAATACCAGTGTCAGGATGGACTTGCTTGAGGACCTTGTAAATGTAGATTGCGTAGCTCTCTTTACGTCTGGCGCGTCGACCTTTCTTGTCTGTCTACTCCACACTAAATGCGCACTAATTGAAACATACTGACAACCATGTTCTTCTCAAGCAATGGTAACAATAAGTCGACGATAAACAGATGAAAATACAAATTGTTCTTTCTTACTGCTAATCGACAAACAATTACAAACGCTTTGCTCCCTTCATGGCCTATTTACTCGAACACTCGGGCATCTCAACATGCTTTTTGGGCTTGTTTTATTCCTTTTTTAAGTCAATTTCATTTTTTTCATTCTTATTTCGGATTTTAGTTTATGATTTTCGTCGTGTGTGTGTTTGTTTTAATCGTTGTTTGCAAACGGTATTAGTTGATTTTGTATTTAATTCATGCTTGTTGTTTCGTTTAGTTCTAAGTTTCTGTTTATTTATTCGTCGTAGCGTTTTTTTTTATTGGAGTTTATTCCAAGCTCATATCATACACGTATTTTTGTTGTTCATTTAATATGCTTTTGTTTAGCTTTGTCACACTTTTACTCCTTTTTTTTAATATCTCAGCTTAGATTTTGAAAAGAATAATAACAAAATGAAGCCCAAAACTAGAAAGAAAACGAGAAAAAGAACATGAAAACAGTAGCACGAAGAAGAAAAATCCTAATTAATAATAATGAAAAAAAATTGCTTGAAAAAACTCCGTCAAAATCGCTTGAAATAGGCATTTTTTTCAAAGCGCGCGTAAAAAAACTGAGGAGAAAAAAGACAATCAATTATTGGCGTTCTAAGAACGTTCTAATTGTGATGTCATGAATTCTACGCGCGCGCGCTCCTTTAGTTTTGCTTAAGTCAGTAGAAAAAAAAGCAATTTTTCGAGGAAAAAAGAGGATTTTTTAGAAAAAAAAACACGGAATAATTTTAGGAAGAACCCAGCGCAAGCGTAGATGCTAAAAATGGTCTATTCTGATGTCACATTGTTGTTTTTTTCGTTGTGGAAAAGAGAAAGTTGTGCAATAAAGAAATTGTCTACGACCACACCAACTGGAAAACACCGGTTCTCGTCCGATCACCGAAGTTAAACCAGTTAGGGCTGGGTTAGTACTTGGACAGGTGACTGCCTGGGAATCCCTAGTGTTGTAGACTGAATATTTTAATGTTTTTTTAGCCGCTATCCTTGTTTTTAAGAAAGACTTTGTAAAAGTTGATTGAATAAATATTGAAATTTCATTTTTTTTCCTTCTGTAGAGCGAGAACTTTTTATCATTGTATCCATCATTATCATTATTTGCAAAATGTGTTAGTTTTAATCCTGCACCGGGCTGAATGATTGTAACTTAAAAAAAATGTCATTCATTCATTCATTCATTCATTCATTCATTCATTTATCAGTCAGCATGTGTATGTGTGAGAGTTTTATGTTTTTTGACTTTTTTAGAAACATAAACAACATTGTCGAGTCAAAGCATTTGATCACGATCTTTTGATTCATGTGTTGGCTCCTAAAGGAGCCGTTTTTTATAAGTGTTTCTTGACTGTTGCAAGCTCACTTGCTACTGGTATATTTTGTAACGGCCTTTGTTCCCTCGCTGACGGCGTGCTTAGCCAGCTCACCAGGTAAAAGCAGTCGTATTGCTGTCTGAATCTCTCTGGAAGTAATAGTTGATTTCTTGTTGTAATGGGCTAGCCTGGAAGACTCGTTGGCAACGCGCTCAAAGATGTCATGATACCATGGCTTTGCTGGAAATACCAGTGTCAGGATGGACTTGCTTGAGGACCTTGTAAATGTAGATTGCGTAGCTCTCTTTACGTCTGGCGCGTCGACCTTTCTTGTCTGTCTACTCCACACTAAATGCGCACTAATTGAAACATACTGACAACCATGTTCTTCTCAAGCAATGGTAACAATAAGTCGACGATAAACAGATGAAAATACAAATTGTTCTTTCTTACTGCTAATCGACAAACAATTACAAACGCTTTGCTCCCTTCATGGCCTATTTACTCGAACACTCGGGCATCTCAACATGCTTTTTGGGCTTGTTTTATTCCTTTTTTAAGTCAATTTCATTTTTTTCATTCTTATTTCGGATTTTAGTTTATGATTTTCGTCGTGTGTGTGTTTGTTTTAATCGTTGTTTGCAAACGGTATTAGTTGATTTTGTATTTAATTCATGCTTGTTGTTTCGTTTAGTTCTAAGTTTCTGTTTATTTATTCGTCGTAGCGTTTTTTTTTATTGGAGTTTATTCCAAGCTCATATCATACACGTATTTTTGTTGTTCATTTAATATGCTTTTGTTTAGCTTTGTCACACTTTTACTCCTTTTTTTTAATATCTCAGCTTAGATTTTGAAAAGAATAATAACAAAATGAAGCCCAAAACTAGAAAGAAAACGAGAAAAAGAACATGAAAACAGTAGCACGAAGAAGAAAAATCCTAATTAATAATAATGAAAAAAAATTGCTTGAAAAAACTCCGTCAAAATCGCTTGAAATAGGCATTTTTTTCAAAGCGCGCGTAAAAAAACTGAGGAGAAAAAAGACAATCAATTATTGGCGTTCTAAGAACGTTCTAATTGTGATGTCATGAATTCTACGCGCGCGCGCTCCTTTAGTTTTGCTTAAGTCAGTAGAAAAAAAAGCAATTTTTCGAGGAAAAAAGAGGATTTTTTAGAAAAAAAAACACGGAATAATTTTAGGAAGAACCCAGCGCAAGCGTAGATGCTAAAAATGGTCTATTCTGATGTCACATTGTTGTTTTTTTCGTTGTGGAAAAGAGAAAGTTGTGCAATAAAGAAATTGTCTACGACCACACCAACTGGAAAACACCGGTTCTCGTCCGATCACCGAAGTTAAACCAGTTAGGGCTGGGTTAGTACTTGGACAGGTGACTGCCTGGGAATCCCTAGTGTTGTAGACTGAATATTTTAATGTTTTTTTAGCCGCTATCCTTGTTTTTAAGAAAGACTTTGTAAAAGTTGATTGAATAAATATTGAAATTTCATTTTTTTTCCTTCTGTAGAGCGAGAACTTTTTATCATTGTATCCATCATTATCATTATTTGCAAAATGTGTTAGTTTTAATCCTGCACCGGGCTGAATGATTGTAACTTTAAAAAAATGTCATTCATTCATTCATTCATTCATTCATTCATTCATTCATTCATTCATTCATTCATTCATTCATTCATTCATTCATTTATCAGTCAGCATGTGTATGTGTGAGAGTTTTAAGTTTTTTGACTTTTTTAGAAACATAAACAACATTGTCGAGTCAAAGCATTTGATCACGATCTTTTGATTCATGTGTTGGCTCCTAAAGGAGCCGTTTTTTATAAGTGTTTCTTGACTGTTGCAAGCTCACTTGCTACTGGTATATTTTGTAACGGCCTTTGTTCCCTCGCTGACGGCGTGCTTAGCCAGCTCACCAGGTAAAAGCAGTCGTATTGCTGTCTGAATCTCTCTGGAAGTAATAGTTGATTTCTTGTTGTAATGGGCTAGCCTGGAAGACTCGTTGGCAACGCGCTCAAAGATGTCATGATACCATGGCTTTGCTGGAAATACCAGTGTCAGGATGGACTTGCTTGAGGACCTTGTAAATGTAGATTGCGTAGCTCTCTTTACGTCTGGCGCGTCGACCTTTCTTGTCTGTCTACTCCACACTAAATGCGCACTAATTGAAACATACTGACAACCATGTTCTTCTCAAGCAATGGTAACAATAAGTCGACGATAAACAGATGAAAATACAAATTGTTCTTTCTTACTGCTAATCGACAAACAATTACAAACGCTTTGCTCCCTTCATGGCCTATTTACTCGAACACTCGGGCATCTCAACATGCTTTTTGGGCTTGTTTTATTCCTTTTTTAAGTCAATTTCATTTTTTTCATTCTTATTTCGGATTTTAGTTTATGATTTTCGTCGTGTGTGTGTTTGTTTTAATCGTTGTTTGCAAACGGTATTAGTCGATTTTGTATTTAATTCACGCTTGTTGTTTCGTTTAGTTCTAAGTTTCTGTTTATTTATTCGTCGTAGCGTTTTTTTTTATTGGAGTTTATTCCAAGCTCATATCATACACGTATTTTTGTTGTTCATTTAATATGCTTTTGTTTAGCTTTGTCACACTTTTACTCCTTTTTTTAATATCTCAGCTTAGATTTTGAAAAGAATAATAACAAAATGAAGCCCAAAACTAGAAAGAAAACGAGAAAAAGAACATGAAAACAGTAGCACGAAGAAGAAAAATCCTAATTAATAATAATGAAAAAAAATTGCTTGAAAAAACTCCGTCAAAATCGCTTGAAATAGGCATTTTTTTCAAAGCGCGCGTAAAAAAACTGAGGAGAAAAAAGACAATCAATTATTGGCGTTCTAAGAACGTTCTAATTGTGATGTCATGAATTCTACGCGCGCGCGCTCCTTTAGTTTTGCTTAAGTCAGTAGAAAAAAAAGCAATTTTTCGAGGAAAAAAGAGGATTTTTTAGAAAAAAAAACACGGAATAATTTTAGGAAGAACCCAGCGCAAGCGTAGATGCTAAAAATGGTCTATTCTGATGTCACATTGTTGTTTTTTTCGTTGTGGAAAAGAGAAAGTTGTGCAATAAAGAAATTGTCTACGACCACACCAACTGGAAAACACCGGTTCTCGTCCGATCACCGAAGTTAAACCAGTTAGGGCTGGGTTAGTACTTGGACAGGTGACTGCCTGGGAATCCCTAGTGTTGTAGACTGAATATTTTAATGTTTTTTTAGCCGCTATCCTTGTTTTTAAGAAAGACTTTGTAAAAGTTGATTGAATAAATATTGAAATTTCATTTTTTTTCCTTCTGTAGAGCGAGAACTTTTTATCATTGTATCCATCATTATCATTATTTGCAAAATGTGTTAGTTTTAATCCTGCACCGGGCTGAATGATTGTAACTTAAAAAAAATGTCATTCATTCATTCATTCATTCATTCATTCATTCATTTATCAGTCAGCATGTGTATGTGTGAGAGTTTTATGTTTTTTGACTTTTTTAGAAACATAAACAACATTGTCGAGTCAAAGCATTTGATCACGATCTTTTGATTCATGTGTTGGCTCCTAAAGGAGCCGTTTTTTATAAGTGTTTCTTGACTGTTGCAAGCTCACTTGCTACTGGTATATTTTGTAACGGCCTTTGTTCCCTCGCTGACGGCGTGCTTAGCCAGCTCACCAGGTAAAAGCAGTCGTATTGCTGTCTGAATCTCTCTGGAAGTAATAGTTGATTTCTTGTTGTAATGGGCTAGCCTGGAAGACTCGTTGGCAACGCGCTCAAAGATGTCATGATACCATGGCTTTGCTGGAAATACCAGTGTCAGGATGGACTTGCTTGAGGACCTTGTAAATGTAGATTGCGTAGCTCTCTTTACGTCTGGCGCGTCGACCTTTCTTGTCTGTCTACTCCACACTAAATGCGCACTAATTGAAACATACTGACAACCATGTTCTTCTCAAGCAATGGTAACAATAAGTCGACGATAAACAGATGAAAATACAAATTGTTCTTTCTTACTGCTAATCGACAAACAATTACAAACGCTTTGCTCCCTTCATGGCCTATTTACTCGAACACTCGGGCATCTCAACATGCTTTTTGGGCTTGTTTTATTCCTTTTTTAAGTCAATTTCATTTTTTTCATTCTTATTTCGGATTTTAGTTTATGATTTTCGTCGTGTGTGTGTTTGTTTTAATCGTTGTTTGCAAACGGTATTAGTTGATTTTGTATTTAATTCATGCTTGTTGTTTCGTTTAGTTCTAAGTTTCTGTTTATTTATTCGTCGTAGCGTTTTTTTTTATTGGAGTTTATTCCAAGCTCATATCATACACGTATTTTTGTTGTTCATTTAATATGCTTTTGTTTAGCTTTGTCACACTTTTACTCCTTTTTTTTAATATCTCAGCTTAGATTTTGAAAAGAATAATAACAAAATGAAGCCCAAAACTAGAAAGAAAACGAGAAAAAGAACATGAAAACAGTAGCACGAAGAAGAAAAATCCTAATTAATAATAATGAAAAAAAATTGCTTGAAAAAACTCCGTCAAAATCGCTTGAAATAGGCATTTTTTTCAAAGCGCGCGTAAAAAAACTGAGGAGAAAAAAGACAATCAATTATTGGCGTTCTAAGAACGTTCTAATTGTGATGTCATGAATTCTACGCGCGCGCGCTCCTTTAGTTTTGCTTAAGTCAGTAGAAAAAAAAGCAATTTTTCGAGGAAAAAAGAGGATTTTTTAGAAAAAAAAACACGGAATAATTTTAGGAAGAACCCAGCGCAAGCGTAGATGCTAAAAATGGTCTATTCTGATGTCACATTGTTGTTTTTTTCGTTGTGGAAAAGAGAAAGTTGTGCAATAAAGAAATTGTCTACGACCACACCAACTGGAAAACACCGGTTCTCGTCCGATCACCGAAGTTAAACCAGTTAGGGCTGGGTTAGTACTTGGACAGGTGACTGCCTGGGAATCCCTAGTGTTGTAGACTGAATATTTTAATGTTTTTTTAGCCGCTATCCTTGTTTTTAAGAAAGACTTTGTAAAAGTTGATTGAATAAATATTGAAATTTCATTTTTTTTCCTTCTGTAGAGCGAGAACTTTTTATCATTGTATCCATCATTATCATTATTTGCAAAATGTGTTAGTTTTAATCCTGCACCGGGCTGAATGATTGTAACTTAAAAAAAATGTCATTCATTCATTCATTCATTCATTCATTCATTCATTTATCAGTCAGCATGTGTATGTGTGAGAGTTTTATGTTTTTTGACTTTTTTAGAAACATAAACAACATTGTCGAGTCAAAGCATTTGATCACGATCTTTTGATTCATGTGTTGGCTCCTAAAGGAGCCGTTTTTTATAAGTGTTTCTTGACTGTTGCAAGCTCACTTGCTACTGGTATATTTTGTAACGGCCTTTGTTCCCTCGCTGACGGCGTGCTTAGCCAGCTCACCAGGTAAAAGCAGTCGTATTGCTGTCTGAATCTCTCTGGAAGTAATAGTTGATTTCTTGTTGTAATGGGCTAGCCTGGAAGACTCGTTGGCAACGCGCTCAAAGATGTCATGATACCATGGCTTTGCTGGAAATACCAGTGTCAGGATGGACTTGCTTGAGGACCTTGTAAATGTAGATTGCGTAGCTCTCTTTACGTCTGGCGCGTCGACCTTTCTTGTCTGTCTACTCCACACTAAATGCGCACTAATTGAAACATACTGACAACCATGTTCTTCTCAAGCAATGGTAACAATAAGTCGACGATAAACAGATGAAAATACAAATTGTTCTTTCTTACTGCTAATCGACAAACAATTACAAACGCTTTGCTCCCTTCATGGCCTATTTACTCGAACACTCGGGCATCTCAACATGCTTTTTGGGCTTGTTTTATTCCTTTTTTAAGTCAATTTCATTTTTTTCATTCTTATTTCGGATTTTAGTTTATGATTTTCGTCGTGTGTGTGTTTGTTTTAATCGTTGTTTGCAAACGGTATTAGTTGATTTTGTATTTAATTCATGCTTGTTGTTTCGTTTAGTTCTAAGTTTCTGTTTATTTATTCGTCGTAGCGTTTTTTTTTATTGGAGTTTATTCCAAGCTCATATCATACACGTATTTTTGTTGTTCATTTAATATGCTTTTGTTTAGCTTTGTCACACTTTTACTCCTTTTTTTTAATATCTCAGCTTAGATTTTGAAAAGAATAATAACAAAATGAAGCCCAAAACTAGAAAGAAAACGAGAAAAAGAACATGAAAACAGTAGCACGAAGAAGAAAAATCCTAATTAATAATAATGAAAAAAATATGCTTGAAAAAACTCCGTCAAAATCGCTTGAAATAGGCATTTTTTTCAAAGCGCGCGTAAAAAAACTGAGGAGAAAAAAGACAATCAATTATTGGCGTTCTAAGAACGTTCTAATTGTGATGTCATGAATTCTACGCGCGCGCGCTCCTTTAGTTTTGCTTAAGTCAGTAGAAAAAAAAGCAATTTTTCGAGGAAAAAAGAGGATGACACCCTTGCCCTTGTAAAGAACATAGACGACGCTGAGCACTTCCTTAGCCTGCTGAACGAGGCCCACCCGTCCTTGGAATTTACGATGGAACTAGCTGTGGATAATACCATTCCTTTTCTGGGTATGAAGATCACCAAAACAGGTCGCAGTCTACAAACCGAAGTCTACAGAAAACCAACAGACAAAGGTCTATTGTTACACTATCAAAGTCATGTCGACGTAAAATACAAGAAAGCTCTACTCAACACCATGCTATATAGGGGCTTTAGACTCTCATCATCCTGGGAGATATTCATGAAAGAGGTTGATCGCCTAAAAGAAATCTTCAACAAACTAAAGTACCCTACGACACTTTTCAATTCAACCGTGCAGAGATTTATAAGCCAACAACAAGATCAACAGAAACTAGATCATTGTCATCAGCAGCAATCACAACAACTCCAACAACCACAACAACAGCAATCGCAACAAGAACAACAACACCAATATCATCACCAACAACGAATGCAACAACATCAACAACAGGAACAGTCACAACACCAGCAAGAACAACACCAACACGAACAACATCATCAACAACAACAACAACAACAACAGTCAGAGCAACAACAGGCAGAGCAACAACAGTCAGAACAACAACAGCCTAAAGATGATCAAGTTATCAGATTCTCTGTCCCGTTCAAAGATCAAAAATCCTGTGATATGGTTAAAAAACAACTGCGTGATTTAAACAACAAGATCAATGTCAAAATAGAGCCGATCTTTACAAGCCGAAAAATCAAAACCAACTTCAGAGTTAAAGAAGATCGACATCCACTCGTGAGCAGACAAAACGTCGTTTATTCTTTTAAATGTGACCTGTGCGAGGCAGGTTATGTGGGTTATACGTGCAGACATCTTTACCAGCGAATAGAAGAACACAAAAACTCCAGCGTAGGAATTCACTACAGAAAATGTCATAACACCATCGAAGGTTTCCACGATAACTTTACTGTCCTTAAGCGCTGTACATCAAAACTAGATTGTCTTGTCAACGAAATGTTGTTCATACAAGACATCTCACCAACACTAAACATCCAATCAGACTCAATCAGAGCTAAGTTATTCAATTAGTGAACGCTATAGGACTGTCCCATGAGATTTACGAACTTTATACATTTACATTTTCTACTTCATTTACTCTTGAGAATGACGCAAGATGCGTCGAAACGTCGAGACTGTCATTATAACTTTTATTACCAAAAAAGAGGATTTTTTAGAAAAAAAAACACGGAATAATTTTAGGAAGAACCCAGCGCAAGCGTAGATGCTAAAAATGGTCTATTCTGATGTCACATTGTTGTTTTTTTCGTTGTGGAAAAGAGAAAGTTGTGCAATAAAGAAATTGTCTACGACCACACCAACTGGAAAACACCGGTTCTCGTCCGATCACCGAAGTTAAACCAGTTAGGGCTGGGTTAGTACTTGGACAGGTGACTGCCTGGGAATCCCTAGTGTTGTAGACTGAATATTTTAATGTTTTTTTAGCCGCTATCCTTGTTTTTAAGAAAGACTTTGTAAAAGTTGATTGAATAAATATTGAAATTTCATTTTTTTTCCTTCTGTAGAGCGAGAACTTTTTATCATTGTATCCATCATTATCATTATTTGCAAAATGTGTTAGTTTTAATCCTGCACCGGGCTGAATGATTGTAACTTAAAAAAAATGTCATTCATTCATTCATTCATTCATTCATTCATTCATTTATCAGTCAGCATGTGTATGTGTGAGAGTTTTATGTTTTTTGACTTTTTTAGAAACATAAACAACATTGTCGAGTCAAAGCATTTGATCACGATCTTTTGATTCATGTGTTGGCTCCTAAAGGAGCCGTTTTTTATAAGTGTTTCTTGACTGTTGCAAGCTCACTTGCTACTGGTATATTTTGTAACGGCCTTTGTTCCCTCGCTGACGGCGTGCTTAGCCAGCTCACCAGGTAAAAGCAGTCGTATTGCTGTCTGAATCTCTCTGGAAGTAATAGTTGATTTCTTGTTGTAATGGGCTAGCCTGGAAGACTCGTTGGCAACGCGCTCAAAGATGTCATGATACCATGGCTTTGCTGGAAATACCAGTGTCAGGATGGACTTGCTTGAGGACCTTGTAAATGTAGATTGCGTAGCTCTCTTTACGTCTGGCGCGTCGACCTTTCTTGTCTGTCTACTCCACACTAAATGCGCACTAATTGAAACATACTGACAACCATGTTCTTCTCAAGCAATGGTAACAATAAGTCGACGATAAACAGATGAAAATACAAATTGTTCTTTCTTACTGCTAATCGACAAACAATTACAAACGCTTTGCTCCCTTCATGGCCTATTTACTCGAACACTCGGGCATCTCAACATGCTTTTTGGGCTTGTTTTATTCCTTTTTTAAGTCAATTTCATTTTTTTCATTCTTATTTCGGATTTTAGTTTATGATTTTCGTCGTGTGTGTGTTTGTTTTAATCGTTGTTTGCAAACGGTATTAGTTGATTTTGTATTTAATTCATGCTTGTTGTTTCGTTTAGTTCTAAGTTTCTGTTTATTTATTCGTCGTAGCGTTTTTTTTTATTGGAGTTTATTCCAAGCTCATATCATACACGTATTTTTGTTGTTCATTTAATATGCTTTTGTTTAGCTTTGTCACACTTTTACTCCTTTTTTTTAATATCTCAGCTTAGATTTTGAAAAGAATAATAACAAAATGAAGCCCAAAACTAGAAAGAAAACGAGAAAAAGAACATGAAAACAGTAGCACGAAGAAGAAAAATCCTAATTAATAATAATGAAAAAAAATTGCTTGAAAAAACTCCGTCAAAATCGCTTGAAATAGGCATTTTTTTCAAAGCGCGCGTAAAAAAACTGAGGAGAAAAAAGACAATCAATTATTGGCGTTCTAAGAACGTTCTAATTGTGATGTCATGAATTCTACGCGCGCGCGCTCCTTTAGTTTTGCTTAAGTCAGTAGAAAAAAAAGCAATTTTTCGAGGAAAAAAGAGGATTTTTTAGAAAAAAAAACACGGAATAATTTTAGGAAGAACCCAGCGCAAGCGTAGATGCTAAAAATGGTCTATTCTGATGTCACATTGTTGTTTTTTTCGTTGTGGAAAAGAGAAAGTTGTGCAATAAAGAAATTGTCTACGACCACACCAACTGGAAAACACCGGTTCTCGTCCGATCACCGAAGTTAAACCAGTTAGGGCTGGGTTAGTACTTGGACAGGTGACTGCCTGGGAATCCCTAGTGTTGTAGACTGAATATTTTAATGTTTTTTTAGCCGCTATCCTTGTTTTTAAGAAAGACTTTGTAAAAGTTGATTGAATAAATATTGAAATTTCATTTTTTTTCCTTCTGTAGAGCGAGAACTTTTTATCATTGTATCCATCATTATCATTATTTGCAAAATGTGTTAGTTTTAATCCTGCACCGGGCTGAATGATTGTAACTTAAAAAAAATGTCATTCATTCATTCATTCATTCATTCATTCATTCATTTATCAGTCAGCATGTGTATGTGTGAGAGTTTTATGTTTTTTGACTTTTTTAGAAACATAAACAACATTGTCGAGTCAAAGCATTTGATCACGATCTTTTGATTCATGTGTTGGCTCCTAAAGGAGCCGTTTTTTATAAGTGTTTCTTGACTGTTGCAAGCTCACTTGCTACTGGTATATTTTGTAACGGCCTTTGTTCCCTCGCTGACGGCGTGCTTAGCCAGCTCACCAGGTAAAAGCAGTCGTATTGCTGTCTGAATCTCTCTGGAAGTAATAGTTGATTTCTTGTTGTAATGGGCTAGCCTGGAAGACTCGTTGGCAACGCGCTCAAAGATGTCATGATACCATGGCTTTGCTGGAAATACCAGTGTCAGGATGGACTTGCTTGAGGACCTTGTAAATGTAGATTGCGTAGCTCTCTTTACGTCTGGCGCGTCGACCTTTCTTGTCTGTCTACTCCACACTAAATGCGCACTAATTGAAACATACTGACAACCATGTTCTTCTCAAGCAATGGTAACAATAAGTCGACGATAAACAGATGAAAATACAAATTGTTCTTTCTTACTGCTAATCGACAAACAATTACAAACGCTTTGCTCCCTTCATGGCCTATTTACTCGAACACTCGGGCATCTCAACATGCTTTTTGGGCTTGTTTTATTCCTTTTTTAAGTCAATTTCATTTTTTTCATTCTTATTTCGGATTTTAGTTTATGATTTTCGTCGTGTGTGTGTTTGTTTTAATCGTTGTTTGCAAACGGTATTAGTTGATTTTGTATTTAATTCATGCTTGTTGTTTCGTTTAGTTCTAAGTTTCTGTTTATTTATTCGTCGTAGCGTTTTTTTTTATTGGAGTTTATTCCAAGCTCATATCATACACGTATTTTTGTTGTTCATTTAATATGCTTTTGTTTAGCTTTGTCACACTTTTACTCCTTTTTTTTAATATCTCAGCTTAGATTTTGAAAAGAATAATAACAAAATGAAGCCCAAAACTAGAAAGAAAACGAGAAAAAGAACATGAAAACAGTAGCACGAAGAAGAAAAATCCTAATTAATAATAATGAAAAAAAATTGCTTGAAAAAACTCCGTCAAAATCGCTTGAAATAGGCATTTTTTTCAAAGCGCGCGTAAAAAAACTGAGGAGAAAAAAGACAATCAATTATTGGCGTTCTAAGAACGTTCTAATTGTGATGTCATGAATTCTACGCGCGCGCGCTCCTTTAGTTTTGCTTAAGTCAGTAGAAAAAAAAGCAATTTTTCGAGGAAAAAAGAGGATTTTTTAGAAAAAAAAACACGGAATAATTTTAGGAAGAACCCAGCGCAAGCGTAGATGCTAAAAATGGTCTATTCTGATGTCACATTGTTGTTTTTTTCGTTGTGGAAAAGAGAAAGTTGTGCAATAAAGAAATTGTCTACGACCACACCAACTGGAAAACACCGGTTCTCGTCCGATCACCGAAGTTAAACCAGTTAGGGCTGGGTTAGTACTTGGACAGGTGACTGCCTGGGAATCCCTAGTGTTGTAGACTGAATATTTTAATGTTTTTTTAGCCGCTATCCTTGTTTTTAAGAAAGACTTTGTAAAAGTTGATTGAATAAATATTGAAATTTCATTTTTTTTCCTTCTGTAGAGCGAGAACTTTTTATCATTGTATCCATCATTATCATTATTTGCAAAATGTGTTAGTTTTAATCCTGCACCGGGCTGAATGATTGTAACTTAAAAAAAATGTCATTCATTCATTCATTCATTCATTCATTCATTCATTTATCAGTCAGCATGTGTATGTGTGAGAGTTTTATGTTTTTTGACTTTTTTAGAAACATAAACAACATTGTCGAGTCAAAGCATTTGATCACGATCTTTTGATTCATGTGTTGGCTCCTAAAGGAGCCGTTTTTTATAAGTGTTTCTTGACTGTTGCAAGCTCACTTGCTACTGGTATATTTTGTAACGGCCTTTGTTCCCTCGCTGACGGCGTGCTTAGCCAGCTCACCAGGTAAAAGCAGTCGTATTGCTGTCTGAATCTCTCTGGAAGTAATAGTTGATTTCTTGTTGTAATGGGCTAGCCTGGAAGACTCGTTGGCAACGCGCTCAAAGATGTCATGATACCATGGCTTTGCTGGAAATACCAGTGTCAGGATGGACTTGCTTGAGGACCTTGTAAATGTAGATTGCGTAGCTCTCTTTACGTCTGGCGCGTCGACCTTTCTTGTCTGTCTACTCCACACTAAATGCGCACTAATTGAAACATACTGACAACCATGTTCTTCTCAAGCAATGGTAACAATAAGTCGACGATAAACAGATGAAAATACAAATTGTTCTTTCTTACTGCTAATCGACAAACAATTACAAACGCTTTGCTCCCTTCATGGCCTATTTACTCGAACACTCGGGCATCTCAACATGCTTTTTGGGCTTGTTTTATTCCTTTTTTAAGTCAATTTCATTTTTTTCATTCTTATTTCGGATTTTAGTTTATGATTTTCGTCGTGTGTGTGTTTGTTTTAATCGTTGTTTGCAAACGGTATTAGTTGATTTTGTATTTAATTCATGCTTGTTGTTTCGTTTAGTTCTAAGTTTCTGTTTATTTATTCGTCGTAGCGTTTTTTTTTATTGGAGTTTATTCCAAGCTCATATCATACACGTATTTTTGTTGTTCATTTAATATGCTTTTGTTTAGCTTTGTCACACTTTTACTCCTTTTTTTTAATATCTCAGCTTAGATTTTGAAAAGAATAATAACAAAATGAAGCCCAAAACTAGAAAGAAAACGAGAAAAAGAACATGAAAACAGTAGCACGAAGAAGAAAAATCCTAATTAATAATAATGAAAAAAAATTGCTTGAAAAAACTCCGTCAAAATCGCTTGAAATAGGCATTTTTTTCAAAGCGCGCGTAAAAAAACTGAGGAGAAAAAAGACAATCAATTATTGGCGTTCTAAGAACGTTCTAATTGTGATGTCATGAATTCTACGCGCGCGCGCTCCTTTAGTTTTGCTTAAGTCAGTAGAAAAAAAAGCAATTTTTCGAGGAAAAAAGAGGATTTTTTAGAAAAAAAAACACGGAATAATTTTAGGAAGAACCCAGCGCAAGCGTAGATGCTAAAAATGGTCTATTCTGATGTCACATTGTTGTTTTTTTCGTTGTGGAAAAGAGAAAGTTGTGCAATAAAGAAATTGTCTACGACCACACCAACTGGAAAACACCGGTTCTCGTCCGATCACCGAAGTTAAACCAGTTAGGGCTGGGTTAGTACTTGGACAGGTGACTGCCTGGGAATCCCTAGTGTTGTAGACTGAATATTTTAATGTTTTTTTAGCCGCTATCCTTGTTTTTAAGAAAGACTTTGTAAAAGTTGATTGAATAAATATTGAAATTTCATTTTTTTTCCTTCTGTAGAGCGAGAACTTTTTATCATTGTATCCATCATTATCATTATTTGCAAAATGTGTTAGTTTTAATCCTGCACCGGGCTGAATGATTGTAACTTAAAAAAAATGTCATTCATTCATTCATTCATTCATTCATTCATTCATTTATCAGTCAGCATGTGTATGTGTGAGAGTTTTATGTTTTTTGACTTTTTTAGAAACATAAACAACATTGTCGAGTCAAAGCATTTGATCACGATCTTTTGATTCATGTGTTGGCTCCTAAAGGAGCCGTTTTTTATAAGTGTTTCTTGACTGTTGCAAGCTCACTTGCTACTGGTATATTTTGTAACGGCCTTTGTTCCCTCGCTGACGGCGTGCTTAGCCAGCTCACCAGGTAAAAGCAGTCGTATTGCTGTCTGAATCTCTCTGGAAGTAATAGTTGATTTCTTGTTGTAATGGGCTAGCCTGGAAGACTCGTTGGCAACGCGCTCAAAGATGTCATGATACCATGGCTTTGCTGGAAATACCAGTGTCAGGATGGACTTGCTTGAGGACCTTGTAAATGTAGATTGCGTAGCTCTCTTTACGTCTGGCGCGTCGACCTTTCTTGTCTGTCTACTCCACACTAAATGCGCACTAATTGAAACATACTGACAACCATGTTCTTCTCAAGCAATGGTAACAATAAGTCGACGATAAACAGATGAAAATACAAATTGTTCTTTCTTACTGCTAATCGACAAACAATTACAAACGCTTTGCTCCCTTCATGGCCTATTTACTCGAACACTCGGGCATCTCAACATGCTTTTTGGGCTTGTTTTATTCCTTTTTTAAGTCAATTTCATTTTTTTCATTCTTATTTCGGATTTTAGTTTATGATTTTCGTCGTGTGTGTGTTTGTTTTAATCGTTGTTTGCAAACGGTATTAGTTGATTTTGTATTTAATTCATGCTTGTTGTTTCGTTTAGTTCTAAGTTTCTGTTTATTTATTCGTCGTAGCGTTTTTTTTTATTGGAGTTTATTCCAAGCTCATATCATACACGTATTTTTGTTGTTCATTTAATATGCTTTTGTTTAGCTTTGTCACACTTTTACTCCTTTTTTTTAATATCTCAGCTTAGATTTTGAAAAGAATAATAACAAAATGAAGCCCAAAACTAGAAAGAAAACGAGAAAAAGAACATGAAAACAGTAGCACGAAGAAGAAAAATCCTAATTAATAATAATGAAAAAAAATTGCTTGAAAAAACTCCGTCAAAATCGCTTGAAATAGGCATTTTTTTCAAAGCGCGCGTAAAAAAACTGAGGAGAAAAAAGACAATCAATTATTGGCGTTCTAAGAACGTTCTAATTGTGATGTCATGAATTCTACGCGCGCGCGCTCCTTTAGTTTTGCTTAAGTCAGTAGAAAAAAAAGCAATTTTTCGAGGAAAAAAGAGGATTTTTTAGAAAAAAAAACACGGAATAATTTTAGGAAGAACCCAGCGCAAGCGTAGATGCTAAAAATGGTCTATTCTGATGTCACATTGTTGTTTTTTTCGTTGTGGAAAAGAGAAAGTTGTGCAATAAAGAAATTGTCTACGACCACACCAACTGGAAAACACCGGTTCTCGTCCGATCACCGAAGTTAAACCAGTTAGGGCTGGGTTAGTACTTGGACAGGTGACTGCCTGGGAATCCCTAGTGTTGTAGACTGAATATTTTAATGTTTTTTTAGCCGCTATCCTTGTTTTTAAGAAAGACTTTGTAAAAGTTGATTGAATAAATATTGAAATTTCATTTTTTTTCCTTCTGTAGAGCGAGAACTTTTTATCATTGTATCCATCATTATCATTATTTGCAAAATGTGTTAGTTTTAATCCTGCACCGGGCTGAATGATTGTAACTTAAAAAAAATGTCATTCATTCATTCATTCATTCATTCATTCATTCATTTATCAGTCAGCATGTGTATGTGTGAGAGTTTTATGTTTTTTGACTTTTTTAGAAACATAAACAACATTGTCGAGTCAAAGCATTTGATCACGATCTTTTGATTCATGTGTTGGCTCCTAAAGGAGCCGTTTTTTATAAGTGTTTCTTGACTGTTGCAAGCTCACTTGCTACTGGTATATTTTGTAACGGCCTTTGTTCCCTCGCTGACGGCGTGCTTAGCCAGCTCACCAGGTAAAAGCAGTCGTATTGCTGTCTGAATCTCTCTGGAAGTAATAGTTGATTTCTTGTTGTAATGGGCTAGCCTGGAAGACTCGTTGGCAACGCGCTCAAAGATGTCATGATACCATGGCTTTGCTGGAAATACCAGTGTCAGGATGGACTTGCTTGAGGACCTTGTAAATGTAGATTGCGTAGCTCTCTTTACGTCTGGCGCGTCGACCTTTCTTGTCTGTCTACTCCACACTAAATGCGCACTAATTGAAACATACTGACAACCATGTTCTTCTCAAGCAATGGTAACAATAAGTCGACGATAAACAGATGAAAATACAAATTGTTCTTTCTTACTGCTAATCGACAAACAATTACAAACGCTTTGCTCCCTTCATGGCCTATTTACTCGAACACTCGGGCATCTCAACATGCTTTTTGGGCTTGTTTTATTCCTTTTTTAAGTCAATTTCATTTTTTTCATTCTTATTTCGGATTTTAGTTTATGATTTTCGTCGTGTGTGTGTTTGTTTTAATCGTTGTTTGCAAACGGTATTAGTTGATTTTGTATTTAATTCATGCTTGTTGTTTCGTTTAGTTCTAAGTTTCTGTTTATTTATTCGTCGTAGCGTTTTTTTTTATTGGAGTTTATTCCAAGCTCATATCATACACGTATTTTTGTTGTTCATTTAATATGCTTTTGTTTAGCTTTGTCACACTTTTACTCCTTTTTTTTAATATCTCAGCTTAGATTTTGAAAAGAATAATAACAAAATGAAGCCCAAAACTAGAAAGAAAACGAGAAAAAGAACATGAAAACAGTAGCACGAAGAAGAAAAATCCTAATTAATAATAATGAAAAAAAATTGCTTGAAAAAACTCCGTCAAAATCGCTTGAAATAGGCATTTTTTTCAAAGCGCGCGTAAAAAAACTGAGGAGAAAAAAGACAATCAATTATTGGCGTTCTAAGAACGTTCTAATTGTGATGTCATGAATTCTACGCGCGCGCGCTCCTTTAGTTTTGCTTAAGTCAGTAGAAAAAAAAGCAATTTTTCGAGGAAAAAAGAGGATTTTTTAGAAAAAAAAACACGGAATAATTTTAGGAAGAACCCAGCGCAAGCGTAGATGCTAAAAATGGTCTATTCTGATGTCACATTGTTGTTTTTTTCGTTGTGGAAAAGAGAAAGTTGTGCAATAAAGAAATTGTCTACGACCACACCAACTGGAAAACACCGGTTCTCGTCCGATCACCGAAGTTAAACCAGTTAGGGCTGGGTTAGTACTTGGACAGGTGACTGCCTGGGAATCCCTAGTGTTGTAGACTGAATATTTTAATGTTTTTTTAGCCGCTATCCTTGTTTTTAAGAAAGACTTTGTAAAAGTTGATTGAATAAATATTGAAATTTCATTTTTTTTCCTTCTGTAGAGCGAGAACTTTTTATCATTGTATCCATCATTATCATTATTTGCAAAATGTGTTAGTTTTAATCCTGCACCGGGCTGAATGATTGTAACTTAAAAAAAATGTCATTCATTCATTCATTCATTCATTCATTCATTCATTTATCAGTCAGCATGTGTATGTGTGAGAGTTTTATGTTTTTTGACTTTTTTAGAAACATAAACAACATTGTCGAGTCAAAGCATTTGATCACGATCTTTTGATTCATGTGTTGGCTCCTAAAGGAGCCGTTTTTTATAAGTGTTTCTTGACTGTTGCAAGCTCACTTGCTACTGGTATATTTTGTAACGGCCTTTGTTCCCTCGCTGACGGCGTGCTTAGCCAGCTCACCAGGTAAAAGCAGTCGTATTGCTGTCTGAATCTCTCTGGAAGTAATAGTTGATTTCTTGTTGTAATGGGCTAGCCTGGAAGACTCGTTGGCAACGCGCTCAAAGATGTCATGATACCATGGCTTTGCTGGAAATACCAGTGTCAGGATGGACTTGCTTGAGGACCTTGTAAATGTAGATTGCGTAGCTCTCTTTACGTCTGGCGCGTCGACCTTTCTTGTCTGTCTACTCCACACTAAATGCGCACTAATTGAAACATACTGACAACCATGTTCTTCTCAAGCAATGGTAACAATAAGTCGACGATAAACAGATGAAAATACAAATTGTTCTTTCTTACTGCTAATCGACAAACAATTACAAACGCTTTGCTCCCTTCATGGCCTATTTACTCGAACACTCGGGCATCTCAACATGCTTTTTGGGCTTGTTTTATTCCTTTTTTAAGTCAATTTCATTTTTTTCATTCTTATTTCGGATTTTAGTTTATGATTTTCGTCGTGTGTGTGTTTGTTTTAATCGTTGTTTGCAAACGGTATTAGTTGATTTTGTATTTAATTCATGCTTGTTGTTTCGTTTAGTTCTAAGTTTCTGTTTATTTATTCGTCGTAGCGTTTTTTTTTATTGGAGTTTATTCCAAGCTCATATCATACACGTATTTTTGTTGTTCATTTAATATGCTTTTGTTTAGCTTTGTCACACTTTTACTCCTTTTTTTTAATATCTCAGCTTAGATTTTGAAAAGAATAATAACAAAATGAAGCCCAAAACTAGAAAGAAAACGAGAAAAAGAACATGAAAACAGTAGCACGAAGAAGAAAAATCCTAATTAATAATAATGAAAAAAAATTGCTTGAAAAAACTCCGTCAAAATCGCTTGAAATAGGCATTTTTTTCAAAGCGCGCGTAAAAAAACTGAGGAGAAAAAAGACAATCAATTATTGGCGTTCTAAGAACGTTCTAATTGTGATGTCATGAATTCTACGCGCGCGCGCTCCTTTAGTTTTGCTTAAGTCAGTAGAAAAAAAAGCAATTTTTCGAGGAAAAAAGAGGATTTTTTAGAAAAAAAAACACGGAATAATTTTAGGAAGAACCCAGCGCAAGCGTAGATGCTAAAAATGGTCTATTCTGATGTCACATTGTTGTTTTTTTCGTTGTGGAAAAGAGAAAGTTGTGCAATAAAGAAATTGTCTACGACCACACCAACTGGAAAACACCGGTTCTCGTCCGATCACCGAAGTTAAACCAGTTAGGGCTGGGTTAGTACTTGGACAGGTGACTGCCTGGGAATCCCTAGTGTTGTAGACTGAATATTTTAATGTTTTTTTAGCCGCTATCCTTGTTTTTAAGAAAGACTTTGTAAAAGTTGATTGAATAAATATTGAAATTTCATTTTTTTTCCTTCTGTAGAGCGAGAACTTTTTATCATTGTATCCATCATTATCATTATTTGCAAAATGTGTTAGTTTTAATCCTGCACCGGGCTGAATGATTGTAACTTAAAAAAAATGTCATTCATTCATTCATTCATTCATTCATTCATTCATTCATTTATCAGTCAGCATGTGTATGTGTGAGAGTTTTATGTTTTTTGACTTTTTTAGAAACATAAACAACATTGTCGAGTCAAAGCATTTGATCACGATCTTTTGATTCATGTGTTGGCTCCTAAAGGAGCCGTTTTTTATAAGTGTTTCTTGACTGTTGCAAGCTCACTTGCTACTGGTATATTTTGTAACGGCCTTTGTTCCCTCGCTGACGGCGTGCTTAGCCAGCTCACCAGGTAAAAGCAGTCGTATTGCTGTCTGAATCTCTCTGGAAGTAATAGTTGATTTCTTGTTGTAATGGGCTAGCCTGGAAGACTCGTTGGCAACGCGCTCAAAGATGTCATGATACCATGGCTTTGCTGGAAATACCAGTGTCAGGATGGACTTGCTTGAGGACCTTGTAAATGTAGATTGCGTAGCTCTCTTTACGTCTGGCGCGTCGACCTTTCTTGTCTGTCTACTCCACACTAAATGCGCACTAATTGAAACATACTGACAACCATGTTCTTCTCAAGCAATGGTAACAATAAGTCGACGATAAACAGATGAAAATACAAATTGTTCTTTCTTACTGCTAATCGACAAACAATTACAAACGCTTTGCTCCCTTCATGGCCTATTTACTCGAACACTCGGGCATCTCAACATGCTTTTTGGGCTTGTTTTATTCCTTTTTTAAGTCAATTTCATTTTTTTCATTCTTATTTCGGATTTTAGTTTATGATTTTCGTCGTGTGTGTGTTTGTTTTAATCGTTGTTTGCAAACGGTATTAGTTGATTTTGTATTTAATTCATGCTTGTTGTTTCGTTTAGTTCTAAGTTTCTGTTTATTTATTCGTCGTAGCGTTTTTTTTTATTGGAGTTTATTCCAAGCTCATATCATACACGTATTTTTGTTGTTCATTTAATATGCTTTTGTTTAGCTTTGTCACACTTTTACTCCTTTTTTTTAATATCTCAGCTTAGATTTTGAAAAGAATAATAACAAAATGAAGCCCAAAACTAGAAAGAAAACGAGAAAAAGAACATGAAAACAGTAGCACGAAGAAGAAAAATCCTAATTAATAATAATGAAAAAAAATTGCTTGAAAAAACTCCGTCAAAATCGCTTGAAATAGGCATTTTTTTCAAAGCGCGCGTAAAAAAACTGAGGAGAAAAAAGACAATCAATTATTGGCGTTCTAAGAACGTTCTAATTGTGATGTCATGAATTCTACGCGCGCGCGCTCCTTTAGTTTTGCTTAAGTCAGTAGAAAAAAAAGCAATTTTTCGAGGAAAAAAGAGGATTTTTTAGAAAAAAAAACACGGAATAATTTTAGGAAGAACCCAGCGCAAGCGTAGATGCTAAAAATGGTCTATTCTGATGTCACATTGTTGTTTTTTTCGTTGTGGAAAAGAGAAAGTTGTGCAATAAAGAAATTGTCTACGACCACACCAACTGGAAAACACCGGTTCTCGTCCGATCACCGAAGTTAAACCAGTTAGGGCTGGGTTAGTACTTGGACAGGTGACTGCCTGGGAATCCCTAGTGTTGTAGACTGAATATTTTAATGTTTTTTTAGCCGCTATCCTTGTTTTTAAGAAAGACTTTGTAAAAGTTGATTGAATAAATATTGAAATTTCATTTTTTTTCCTTCTGTAGAGCGAGAACTTTTTATCATTGTATCCATCATTATCATTATTTGCAAAATGTGTTAGTTTTAATCCTGCACCGGGCTGAATGATTGTAACTTAAAAAAAATGTCATTCATTCATTCATTCATTCATTCATTCATTCATTCATTTATCAGTCAGCATGTGTATGTGTGAGAGTTTTATGTTTTTTGACTTTTTTAGAAACATAAACAACATTGTCGAGTCAAAGCATTTGATCACGATCTTTTGATTCATGTGTTGGCTCCTAAAGGAGCCGTTTTTTATAAGTGTTTCTTGACTGTTGCAAGCTCACTTGCTACTGGTATATTTTGTAACGGCCTTTGTTCCCTCGCTGACGGCGTGCTTAGCCAGCTCACCAGGTAAAAGCAGTCGTATTGCTGTCTGAATCTCTCTGGAAGTAATAGTTGATTTCTTGTTGTAATGGGCTAGCCTGGAAGACTCGTTGGCAACGCGCTCAAAGATGTCATGATACCATGGCTTTGCTGGAAATACCAGTGTCAGGATGGACTTGCTTGAGGACCTTGTAAATGTAGATTGCGTAGCTCTCTTTACGTCTGGCGCGTCGACCTTTCTTGTCTGTCTACTCCACACTAAATGCGCACTAATTGAAACATACTGACAACCATGTTCTTCTCAAGCAATGGTAACAATAAGTCGACGATAAACAGATGAAAATACAAATTGTTCTTTCTTACTGCTAATCGACAAACAATTACAAACGCTTTGCTCCCTTCATGGCCTATTTACTCGAACACTCGGGCATCTCAACATGCTTTTTGGGCTTGTTTTATTCCTTTTTTAAGTCAATTTCATTTTTTTCATTCTTATTTCGGATTTTAGTTTATGATTTTCGTCGTGTGTGTGTTTGTTTTAATCGTTGTTTGCAAACGGTATTAGTTGATTTTGTATTTAATTCATGCTTGTTGTTTCGTTTAGTTCTAAGTTTCTGTTTATTTATTCGTCGTAGCGTTTTTTTTTATTGGAGTTTATTCCAAGCTCATATCATACACGTATTTTTGTTGTTCATTTAATATGCTTTTGTTTAGCTTTGTCACACTTTTACTCCTTTTTTTTAATATCTCAGCTTAGATTTTGAAAAGAATAATAACAAAATGAAGCCCAAAACTAGAAAGAAAACGAGAAAAAGAACATGAAAACAGTAGCACGAAGAAGAAAAATCCTAATTAATAATAATGAAAAAAAATTGCTTGAAAAAACTCCGTCAAAATCGCTTGAAATAGGCATTTTTTTCAAAGCGCGCGTAAAAAAACTGAGGAGAAAAAAGACAATCAATTATTGGCGTTCTAAGAACGTTCTAATTGTGATGTCATGAATTCTACGCGCGCGCGCTCCTTTAGTTTTGCTTAAGTCAGTAGAAAAAAAAGCAATTTTTCGAGGAAAAAAGAGGATTTTTTAGAAAAAAAAACACGGAATAATTTTAGGAAGAACCCAGCGCAAGCGTAGATGCTAAAAATGGTCTATTCTGATGTCACATTGTTGTTTTTTTCGTTGTGGAAAAGAGAAAGTTGTGCAATAAAGAAATTGTCTACGACCACACCAACTGGAAAACACCGGTTCTCGTCCGATCACCGAAGTTAAACCAGTTAGGGCTGGGTTAGTACTTGGACAGGTGACTGCCTGGGAATCCCTAGTGTTGTAGACTGAATATTTTAATGTTTTTTTAGCCGCTATCCTTGTTTTTAAGAAAGACTTTGTAAAAGTTGATTGAATAAATATTGAAATTTCATTTTTTTTCCTTCTGTAGAGCGAGAACTTTTTATCATTGTATCCATCATTATCATTATTTGCAAAATGTGTTAGTTTTAATCCTGCACCGGGCTGAATGATTGTAACTTAAAAAAAATGTCATTCATTCATTCATTCATTCTGATTCATTGGCTATGTACTCAAACACTCGGGCATCTCAACATGCATTTTGGGCTTGAAAGGTATTGTGGGTAATTTGTGTTTTTTTTGAGAGCATCCATTCGTTCCTCCTTTTTTGGAATTTTTTTTGTAAGTCTTTTGTCATATTGCCAAACGAAACACTGACCATATTCACCGAGTTCTTTAAATGTTGTAATTTTGATTTTTAGTTGTTTTAGTTATGACAAAAGAAAGAATTCACTTCTACGGCTCGAAGATCAAAGGTGGTGTTATTGTGGTCTTCGTCAGTTGCGTGAACAATCATATCTTCACCGCGATAAAAAGATTGCTCATCAAAACTCCACCATTGACTTCACACATCCAACATTTCTTTGTGGAGTGCTGATTTAACCCGTCAAAATGCTTGATGATGCATTATTCTGGGACCGAAGGAGGAAATTCGTTTATGAGTCATTGCTGTGCTTGAACGAATTTTCTGGAATGTATTCCACAGGAAACCCGATTCTATCGTAGCAACACTACGAGCGCGATGCATTGTTGGACACGATTGCACTACATGCGGTTGACTTGTAGGAAGTGCATTTGCTTGAAATAGTCGTTGAAATATTCTCCTTTCGACATTGAAGCATGCATTAAACAAGCTATGGGCCGAGAAAAAGATTGTTGGTAAGTTTTTACTATTTTTGAGTTGTTCATAATGCAATAATATTGTGAAAAGTTGAAGTTTTGTTCGTTGTAATCTCTTGCACTCTAAGAGCTAATATCTTAAATTTAGCAAAAGTTCTTATTTCTGCGTCCTGAGACAAGACAGCAGACCTTAAATTAAATAAAAAAAATGTGTTTTTGCTTAATTTAAGATCTGCTATGTTGTCTCAGGACGTAGAAATGAGAAACTTTTGCTCAATTTAAGATTTCTGCTTTTTAGAGTGACGGACGTACGTTCTATTCTGCACTTGATTTGACGTTTTCCTTTCAAAACAATTGTCTTCATTATTACCTGTAAGAGTTTTCTGAGTTATTAGATTGAATATCCACCTAAAAAAGAAGTTATAGCCAGAAGAGTAGGCTGAAGTTGTACATTATTTCTCCATTTGTACGTGGTAATCAAAATACCGATGTACCAGCTTGCGAATCTATACAATATGCGAGGCAGCGAGGCATGCGAGGCATGCGAGGCATAATGCGAGGTATCATGCGAGGCAGCGAGGCATACGAGGCATTGTGCGAGGCATGCGAGGCATCGGGCAAGGCATGCTAAAATATTGGAAATTCTAGTAAACAAACAAATAATGATAACTTTTGAAATTAGTAAGAGAAAGTAAAAGTTCTATATTATACATGTAAGTACGGGAGACAAAGGTAATTAGCTCTCTGCCATGCTAACGCCCGGTACTAATGATGGAAACAAACTCACATTTGATTGAAGTACAACATTAGAAGACAATCCAATTTTACCCAGAAATAAATACAGTACTTCTGTACTTCTAAATCAGTCAATTCTAACGTGAAAAAATAAAAAATAAAATAAAATAAAATAAATAAATAAATTCTGTTCACATGATTATGATTATGGGGGATGACCTCGTTGGGACTACTTGTAATTGTTATTGTAATTTACTAAATGGAAGTTACTATAAATAAATAAATAAATAAATAAATAGATAAATAAATTTCAATGGCTTCTGTGGCCTTTGCAATATCAATAATTATTTGCCCAAATGAATTGCAGAATAAAAATGGTGATACGAACGAGAAACATTACACACTTGCATGTCAACCATGAGAAAATATAAAATTACAGTATGTTGATCTATGCTCAAAATTTACACTGCATTTAAATATCGTACATCTGATATGTAAGTAAGGCGAAACATACGGAAAAAGGATTGGTTGAGTTGTTTTGAAAATGCGAGCATTTCTACAGTTTTTTCTAGACCATTCTGAATTTTGAAACTTCCAAACCGCGACAAACAAATCATTTTCTCTGTGCTATTAATCCACTGTGTAAGCCTGTCAGCACAACTTGTGTGAAATGCACCTCATATTATCATTGACATAAAGCAGATGGATGTAACCATTAAAATGAAGGACGATGGGATAAAAACTTGCACAAAGCAAAATGATCGACTGAAGTCCGAAAAAAAACATAAAAAACCTGAACCATTTAAATTTTCTTTTCTTTTTTTTTTCAGTTGACCGAAGAAAAAAATATGTTTATTTGAAATAACACAATTTACTTTTGTTTCATTTATACATAGTTTATTATGATCTTTGACTTTTTGGTCGTTTTGTCATGTCTCGCTTTTTTGTCATGGCTCGCACGATGCCTCGCATGCCTCGCTGCCTCGCATATTGTCACGACCCCCAGCTTGCGCAGCCGCATGTTTGAACGGAATGATGTTTACGAAAGGGCGACGACAAAAGAATTTACAGATTTTCACTAAAATCAGGATTGTTATATAGATATTTTTAAGACCCAAAAAATCTAATTTTGGATGAGTAAAAAAAGCTTCTTCCTCCTGGTTTTCTGACTTGTAATATTCGCTTGAACTTCGGATTACCGCAAAATCGATATTTACCCATTCCGGTCAGATTTTTACTCCCACTACAACATGGAAACTCTTTAGAAAAGCTATCGAGATATTACAGATATAAAAGCCGAGGTTTATAATAACATACAATTTTCAAATCTACATTTTTTTAAACGGGGCGAACTGGTCTTCCTAAAGGGGTTGAACAGACGGGGTCGAACTGGCAAGTGGGGCGAAATGACCGCAATTCCTTGGAAGTATTTCAATACCTCTCATCTCTTTCACAAAAATAGCCTGTTTTTACAATAGAAATGGACGCTGGGTTTCGATTCTTGACTACCACCGATCGATCAATGGATTGAAACCTTAAAGTCAAATTTCTTAAATTAAGAGAAAAACTCTTATTTTAAGGTCCCCAGACAAGAGGACAGAAATTCTTACTTTAAATAATGGAAAATCTTGAATTAAGCACATTTTAAACTTAAAACTAGAAACTTCTCTTCTTCTCTTGTTTCAAATTATATTTCTTCAAGTGGAGTGTGAACAAAACTCTTACTTTGGTATCTTACATTCTCTTGTTTCAAATTACTTATTTTTTTAAATTCAAGAGATATGTTATCTTTTTTTGAAATAAAACGTTTTCTTGATTTCAAACTTTTTTAAAAACCATATTTTCTCCAATTTATCTTCTTCTAAATTTTTTTTTTTGTGAGCATTCATTTCCTTAAGATCTCACTTTAATGAAAGCAATTTCTAGATGACATTTATATGCAGCAGTCTGTCAGTAATACATGAAACTTAATGCATTAACAAATTGAAAACAACTACAATTAATTTAATTTAATTTATTTATTTTTATTCCACAAGTTAAACAAAAACATCAAAACTGAGTGACTCAGTGTGGTTACACAGATATGTGATAGCTAGCCCATTCTATGGGTTATAATACAGTAAATTGAATGATAATAAAAAAGCAACACCAAAATAATCATATCTTGGCATAGTTTCAGAGTTTGATACACTAATATGTGATAGCTAGCCCATTCTATCTTGCTATAGTTTCAAAGTTTGATACACAAATATGTGATAGCTAGCCCATTCTATGGGTTATAATAAAAAAGCAACACCAAAATAATCATATCTTGCCATAGTTTCAGAGTTTGATACACAAATATGTGATAGCTAGCCCATTCTATGGGTTATAAGAAAAAAAAACAACACCAAAATAATCATATCTTGGCATAGTTTCAGAGTTTGATACACAAATATGTGATAGCTAGCCCATTCTATCTTGCTATAGTTTCAAAGTTTGATACACAAATATGTGATAGCTAGCCCATTCTATGGGTTATAATAAAAAAAGCAACACCAAAATAATCAAATCTTGCCATACTTTAACACTGCAAATCCAACGATTTTATCATGGATTCAACTCCACAAACTAGCCAGAAATATTTGCATTTTGAAACCAGCCAACCATTTAGAGTCAACACTAATACATCTCAGCAATAGCAACAACAATGGTCTCTATTTAACTACAAGTACAGCATCTATTGACCAAATTCAACAAAGAAGTACTTTGCGCACTAGCAGTTCTAAAGTGCACAAACAAGTGTTTGAAAACTGTTAAACGTAATAACAAACGTTCAGAGTGTGATAAATGCTTTGAACAAGCGCACATTACATATAGTCATTGGCTTATCAAAAACACAACAACAAACAAACTGCACACCTGGATTTGCAATAAATGTATCCTCTCCGAACTGCCTTTTGCATCTGTCAAAAATATTAAATCATTATACGAGCAGCCTATTATACAGCTTACTGAACAAGTAACTGATACGCACTTAGAAGAAATCAACTCACGAAAACAACAACTGAGTTTCTTGCATCTAAACACCCAATCAATGACATCGACCTTCAACGAATTAGTGCTAATTATCCAGAACTACAGTTTCGACATAGTTACCCTTAGTGAGACCTGGCTTAAAGACAATGCTCTCTTGCTCAGTCACGTAAGCATAAATGGGTACATACACGAATTTAGAAATAGAAACAAGACAAAAGGAGGCGGTGCAGGTGCATATATAAAGGAGTCTGTCAAATACAAACGACGAAAGGATATAGAATCTCGCTACAGGAACATGGAACACTTGTGGCTCCAAATTGAAGGTCGGAACAGACACAGTCAGCTGTTGCTGGGAGCAATCTACAGATCTGACTTCATTATGCCAACTCAAGAATGGCTTGATCAATTTGAAAGTATGTTGTCGGAACTCACAACGTCCTGGGACGGTCTACTTGTTATAACCGGAGACTTCAACATCAATCTTCTCTCTCCAGCATCATCTCTAATGCAGCGCTACATCGACTTACTTGAAACATTCAATCTTACTCAACATGTACAGAAACCCACACGAACAACCCAAACTAGTGAGACACTTATAGATCATATAATATCAAACAACCCAAAACGCGTCACCTACACCGACGTTCTACCTTGTTCGCATGTGAGCGATCACGATGGTCCTTATGCTTGCCCTAATATTCGTGCAGAGAGATATGTACCACGATACAAATACATCAGAAATGATAGAACATTCAACGAAGAAGAATACATTAAGGACTTTGAGTCTCTACCGTTTAACATAGTCTATGCAGTTGATGATCCTGATGAAAAACTCCAACTTTTCACAAAACTTGTAACTGAGTGCATTGACCGTCATGCGCCATTAAGACGAACAAAGCTGACTCGTCCTCCAGCACCATGGCTAAAGACAGCAGATATCCAAGACCTACAAACTCAACGAAATATTCTTAGACATCAAGCGCATTCACAAAAATCTTTGTCTGTGTGGGATGCTTTTCACAATGTGCCAAATCTTTTGAAAACAAAAATCAAACAAGCCAAAAAAGAATTCATTGACAAAGCATTATCCTCATCAAAGCCCGAAGAGATCTGGCGCACAATTCACAGAATTCTCAATCCATCCCCTCAACCATTAAGATTCGATGTCAATGATCTGAATAAATTTTTCACGACCACAGCTGAACGCACTACAGCAGGGATTGAGCCAGAAATTGAGCCATAAGGGACAAATTGACCCTCAGGCAATGGTAAAGGGGACAAATCAAAATCTAGGGGGTCGTGCCTACATTTAATAAACACCACAACAATACAAGCCTTTATAACAAAATTTCCAGTATTTATTTAATTAAATTTAATTGTGCAAAGCCAAATTACACAGATTATGGCAATGAACAGGTAAATACAACTTTCAATATTACATGTGATTTTTTTATCAAATAAACAGCTATTTAACAACAATAAGAATAGAAATAATTATAAACAAGTTCGAGTGTCACTGTAATGTTATGTGTTATGTACTATACAAGTGATTATCATGTAGTTGTCAGTGTGATTGACTAATGATGTACAGTAAGTGCTCTTCTTTTCTTTTTTGCCCATTCTTGGAAAGCAGCACTGAAATTAAATTCTTTCAGATTTGGTCCCTCTATAATGATTGTCATCAAACAGTTCAGCCTATTCGGGGTTAATCTACATCGTGAGGAATCTTTTATCCTATTTTGTGCGCTAAAACCTCTTTCACAAGCAGCTGTGTTGGTAGGTAGCACAAGAGCTATAGCAGCAAGACGAATAAGGTTAGGCACTTCTTGTGCATGATGTGTTCCAATTAACCTCCATAAACTTTCCATTTCACCTGTTGGATATTGTTGCTTGATAACCAGTTCTTTCAAATACTGCCACTCCACAAGACATTGGTCAGAACTAACAAGAGCCTTTGTGTTCCCTTTGTCTTGTCCATAGTGATTGAGTAAGCTGTCAATTTCCTTGGTACCAAAAGTAGAGTAGTTTTCATGAAAGCGAATCCCTCTCAAACTAAGTACTGAGAGACTGTTCATAATTTGATTTGAATCATCTGGAAATCTCTTATTTAAGTTCTCCAAAATATTATCTAGAAACTTTAGCTTGATACTGGTGAACTGCTGAATTTCACCTTTCTTTATGTTAATTTGAACATCTTTAAACATGACATGTGAGGCACTGTCTTTAGGAGGTAAAACGTCTGAAAGGAATTTTCCATCCTTTGTCTTCAGGGCAGCTACTTGGTTGACTGTAGATTGGATTGCTGCTTGGATTGAAGATAGGTCAACATGTTCTCTTTGAAAAACAAGACTAAAAAATGTTAGGATAAGAATTACATCCATCAACAGGCTGACTGTTGCCACAAATTTGAACTCTTTGAGTGTCTTCTCAAAGCCAATTGCTTTAGGATCCTTCTGAGAACCCATGAAAGCTAACAAAGAAGACCAGGTACGATACAAGGACTCTAAAGCATCATAAAATGAAAACCAACGGATATCATAAACTTCTTTCAGTTTGATTTTTGGATCGTCAAAGATCTTTTGAAATTCTCCAAGATTTGTTGAGCATAAATCAGACTTATCAAAGTACTTAAACATTGCAGTAAGATTTTCTTTAAAACGATCCAAATATGGAATGCCACTTGCTGCCTGTGAAGTGCAGAGAGCAAGGCGATGGGCCATGCAGTGTATACTAATTAGGAAGGGATGATCCCTTTTAAGCTGTGTTGCAACTCCAGTTTTGTTTCCTGTCATTACACTGACGCCATCACTTCCCATTCCCACTAACTGATTGGCTTTTATTTTTCTGTCTGACATAACCTTCCTTATAACAGAAACTATTGTATCTGCCTTTCCATCATATATCTACACATTTTCAAGGAAATGAACTTGAGGCTTCCAGTTATTATCTAATAACTTAACATAAACAATACAGTTCTCTTTAGTACTTTTGTCTGTAGAATCATCAGCTAAAATTGATACAAATGGACTCATTTTAATTAAATTGTCAATATTGTTAGTGATTACAGTTGAAATAGCATCTTGCATTTCCTCAGCACTATGATGTGTTCAATATGTTGCATTACCACCAATGCTTAACTGCTTGATTGATTCAACCCCAACCTCCTCCATAAAATGCAAAACAGAGTCATATTTGTGAGTAGCAATGTCTTCTTTTGCAAGCCAGTAAACAGACTTCATTGCTTGGATAATGGATGCATTTTCTTCATTAAGCATTTGCTCGCGACGAGAAGCGAGAGTTACTCTCAAAGTTTCCTCTTGCATCGCATTTTTGTGATCAGCGCTGTCTAAATGACGAGTCAAAGTTGAAGTACGGAAGTTCATGCAACCTTTTTCGCCAAAAGGATTGCTTTTGTTGGCCTGCTGGCAAAAATAACAAAACATTTTTCCATCAGTGTATCGTAACCAAGTGTGATCTTGAAGCCATCTTGGCTGGAAGTTTCTTGTTTGAGATTGAGATTCATCGCTCTTAGTTTCTTTATCTCTTTCATCACCAGCATTATCTCTCTGCCCTTGATTACTAACATCTTCCGGCTCTTCATTTTCTTCTTCGTTTCTGCCAAAATAACTAGTTATAGTTCTAATTCTTTTCCGTGGCTTTGACATGTATAAACAAAATATCGCCATGTGACTCTCGACCCAGTCTCTTTTCCCGTCCTAAGTTCATCCCCAGGACTACTATGCTCGATTTTTTTCAAAATGGCGGCAGTGAGAACACGAATTTTTCTCATTATTTATACACATAACAAATGGACCAAAAATTATTTTGTTTGGTTGGTTTCTTTGGAAAAGGGACAATTTGGCCCTCCTTAAAATATCTTAAGGGACAATAGTAATTTAAAAGCGGGATTGGCGCAATGGCGCGCTCTGGCTCAAACCCTGCTACAGGTCATTCCAAAACTAACATCAAAGAGGATCTTATTAACTATGTAGAAACACTGCAGCCACCACCACAAAAACAATAACAAGAACTGTTTAAATTGCGTAGTGTTACAGTACCAGAAGTACTACGCGAAATAAAGGCTATAAGATCAGATACTTCTACCGGACCAGATCATCTTCCCGCCAAATACCTAAAGCTCGTATCCACCGACATTGCTGGACCTCTCACACATATCATCAATTGTTTCATCAAAGGCCTGTCTTTTCCAGAGTCGTGGAAAAACGCCAGGATAACACCCATACCAAAAGTCAGCAACCCTACCAGCAATTTGGATATGCGACCAATTTCCATCCTTCCAGTCCTTTCAAAAGTGTATGAAAAGCTTGTGCATCGTCAAGTCATTGACTACATCAACACTAAGTGTATTTTTAAGAACAATATCTCAGGTTATCGAAAAGGACACTCCACAACCGTACTCCTCGCCATAAGAGACGGCATCTTAAAAGCAATGAAGCGTGGAGAACCTTAATGATACTGGCGGATTTCTCAAAGGCATTCGACACTATCCGATACAAGTCTGTTCTACAAAAACTCAACAATCTTGGATTCTCAAGGGACTACCTTACTTGGACAGTGAACTATCTAACAGGCAGACGATGCAAATTTTGCAAAATACTATTATATCAATAGCAAGAGTAAACATCAAGTAAATTACAGCAAGTTTTTATTAATTAATGCTAACATTCTACAACATACAATACCAAATAAAGTTTAAATAAGGTTATAAAAATTCTTTAAAAATATCAATTAATCAGCCTAAATTCTACAATTTTCTCTCAAAAGTTTATAATTATTACAGCTCAAATCACTACATTGCAAGTACTTTGACTCGATACATTTAGCTGTTGGAATGATGTCTGAGAAAAATCGTGAATTCAAATTAAATTTACAGGTACAAAGTCAAAATGCAATGATTTTTTTGCTGCAGAAGGGTTCAACTGTAACTTTATGTTTGGTGGCCATAAAAAATATTATTTGTAAAATTATTTATTAAATTGAAAACAATATACTTATTAAAGACTGAAAAAGTTTTATGCATCAATATTTAATTGCTGTCTCTTGAACGCTTTCACTTTGTCCAAGCATTTCTGGTTGAGACTAATACGGATGTCAGGCCATCCTTTTTCAATCACTTTCTCGCCATATTTCACTTTTATGCACCCTGAAAAATTTAAAAAGCAATATTCAATTTTCATGTCAGCTAGTCATAAAAAAATGTCAAATCATCTGAAACATTACTTCTGCAAAGTAGATGTAGAAGTAATCTTTAGCACCATAGGATGATCAACAATCATTGCCCAGGTCTAGCATCGTTTCAAGAACTTGTAAGACCTGGCTAGATCATGCCAGATCTTATTTCTTGTAAATTTGTGTTTGATCTTGCATGATTAATTGTCATTGATGTAAATAGTCATGCAAGATCAAATATGTTTTGCCAAGAAATAAGATCTGACATGATCTGGCAGGTCAAAATTAATGATGCAATCAAATCAAATAATTAAAGTAAAACTCACTCTTTAATAAACTGATCCTTGTGGGATAAAGGGCTGGTTTTCTAGTTGTGCCCTCTCTTGGCTCTATACAACCAAGACGCATTTCCTCTTCTGTAAAGAGTGCCGATAGGAGCCCAGTGGCATACAATTTTGGCCTTTGATGCCACTTCTGTGAGGAGATTCGTACCATTCCAAATCTAAATAATGAAATAAATAAAATCTCATTAAAACCATAAAAATAAGTAAACATAAAAATAAATTGAATTTGACACACTGAAAAAAAAAAATAAATAAATAAATAAATAAATAAAAAACATTCTCATTAGACATTTATTTTTCTCACTTAAACTCAAAGTTTAATCTGGCATATCTACATGATATTTAAATAAAATGAGCAGTGTTCTATCATGAGATATAAACAGCATGCAAAAGTCGGAGTGTTTTTATATCCATGATAAAATACGAATGCAAGTTTTTTAAATGACCTTCGTCTAAAATACCAATATAGTTCACATTTCTGCAAAGAAATCAAGGTTAATTATGCTTTATGCAAATCAAGATGAACCTATATCAGATATATATGGATATGACCTTGCATTGTCTTTGCCATAAGAATTATTAATGGTTTTAGAGTAACAAATGCAAACCACATTTTACAAGTACATCATATACTTACAAAGTCCTCTTCATTATAGCTCTCTTGCTTCGCTGACCGAGCAGGTGTATTTTGCTCATGAGCTATGAAACTACTTTCAGAATCCTTCAAACTTTAAGAATATGTTGGCATCAATGTTTTTTATAATTGAAAAATATGAATATTTACTTATTTACTGTTTGTAGGGTAAACAATTTTGGATGGATGATGCTTAAGGGGAGAAATAAGGGTAAAACAGCAGAATGTTTGAATGATTTATGTTTTTGTGTTTATATAAAAGTATAACATGTATACCTATTCTCGCTGCACACCCGAGGGGCCTGGCTTTGCCACAGGTGTGCTGGATGCCACTGGAGTTGCTGGGGATTTTTGTTGCATTAATTGCCTACATATTGCATCAAGTCTTGCATAAACACCTTTAAAGAGTTTTTCTAAAGTGTTCTCTAGAGAACTCAGTTATGGCTTGTCTGTTTCATTGTTTTTTTCTCTTATGAAGGAAATTGCAAATGTAATTACAAGAATGAACAAAGTACAATGGAATGTCAGAAATATCCCTTTGTTGTCATCATAGCATTATTTTTTAGCCACTGTGGAACAGAACAAAATTGTCACATTTTTTTTCAGTTTGAAATGTGACATTTGGAAACATGCCTGTGTTCAATATTGCCCCAAAAAACAACATTGTTCTCAACCCTGATTGTAGGCCATTAACAACCTCAAAAATTTAATTTTGATCTTGCCAAAAATAAAGGTTTTTTGAACAACAATTGACTTTGTGTGGTGTTTGTAATAGATTATCAATTGATTTTATTACCATAGGTATGTTCTCCAGTAAATGCTTGACTCTGCCTACCTCTTTATTAACTTCATCGTTGTCAGGGTCTAGTTCTGTTTAAAACAAAAAAGACATAACCATGCATCATATTTAAATAACAGATAGCTTTATATCTAAAAGACCTATTTTCAAACTCAGATGTTTACAGCCAGGATAAAATAATATGTTCAGAGGTTAGATCATCATCAACCCTCTTTTTCTTGGATGCAGGTTTACTAGATTTACTGTCACATGCTAAAAGTCAAATATTTTTTTCAGACAAGATTTACAAATTATTGTCAATTATAATATACAACATTATAGAATGAGAACAAAATGAACTGAGATTTTTAATTGTTACTCTCGCTGTCAATTTCAACATACATTTAATTGCCTTTAATATTCTACCAAACAAATTGCAATGACAGAAATACAAAACATTACTGAAGTCTGATTTTGGGAGAAAGAACTTTTTCTCACTGGCTTGTGCATGAGCAAAAAAAAGTGAAGAATTAGTGTCTGGCCAGCATTGTGTGATTAAAATTATGTATGAGTGAAGAGTCAAATCTACATCTTTTACTACTACATATAGCCTAAATTTTCTATTCACTTTAATAGGTTCCATTGAGGGTTCTTCGTCCTCTTCAATGTCGGCATCTAATATTGCCTCCAGTTTCTGCTGTCTCTCTTGACACGCTTCCAAAGATCCTAAAAAATTTTTCATTCATAAGATTACTGGTTAAGTTAACATCATCAAAGGAAGTCAGTGTCCCATTAGTATAAAGAAACATTGATAAATACCTTTGTAAATGACAGTGCAAGACCAGCACTTTTTTTTTACTGTCCTTCAGTTTGGACTTGTTTTCACCACTCCCCTCTACAATGTTTTTCGCTATAATGATTGAGTACTTCGCTTCTTCGGGGAAGAACACCAAGTAATGCGAATCGTTCGTATCTAGAAAAACGGACAAAAAAAGATAAGATCACTTTTAACGCTTTTTAATTTTGAATTTAACATCCCATGAAACTTCTGCAAAGGCATGGATTTGAACTAAAAAGAACAACTGGAATATATATGTTTGCTCGTAGTATGCAAGGTATGACCACGTGTAAAGGTGTGAAACAGTAGAGTCATCTCGACTTATATTTTGAATAGCACAAAACATTCCATAAAAAAAAGAATGCGAATGTTGTCGATTTAAAATGATTATTTGTCCTTTAAAATTTAACAGTTGTTTCAAATTCCCTTTGTTGTTTTTTTATTTGTCTTTGCAATCTTAAGCTGGTTGGAATAGATGCTTCCATAATTAAAAGTATAAAACGGTATCAAAAGGTCTTGTTAAGAGTAGAATGAGTAAACAATACAACCACACGCTAGCCCTTAGAATGTGTAAGTGAGTGTGGTAGACCTCTGCTGACCTCTCGTTTGAACATACAGGATATCGGAAGATGGTATCCGGTCATCTCGCCCACAAGTCAAGTCGCCCAGACCCTTATTTACAAAGTCGCCCATGTATAAAATCATACAAATACAATCTCGCCCATAGTCACAGTCACTTTGTCAAAGTCTTTGTGTTTTAAAAGTTTAAGTAAAAGAATATAAATGAATGTTTCAACTTCATGCTTATAATTACGGAGTGATAGCGAAAAACAAGTTAACTTTCGTAATTTCTCATCGAATCACAAAGTGTTGACAAAGCGTTTTCGTGCCTACTTTGAACTCAAATGATTTTCTCTTCAAAATTATCCGATTCATTGTGTCTTTAATATTGAACAGGCTACACTTATAATTCTTTTTGTAGCAAGATTCTGAAGGAAAAATTAAGAAAATGCAAAAAAAAATCAGTCATCACGAGTTATCAACTTCTTGAAACAAAGCGTCAAAAAAGCGTTTTCGTGTCTACTTTGAACTCAAATGATTTTCTCTTCAAAATTATTCGATTCATTACTTATGATACTGACTTGTGTCTTTAATATTGAACAGGCTACACTTAAAATTCTTTTTGTAGCAAGATTCTGAAGGAAAAAATAAAGAAAATGCAAAAAAATATCAGTCATCACGAGTTATCAACTTCTTGACACAAAGCGTCAACAAAGCGTTTTCGTGTCTACTTTGAACTCAAATGATTTTCTCTTCAAAATTATCCGATTCATTACTTATGATACTGACTTGTGTCTTTAATATTGAACAGGCTACACTTATAATTCTTTTTGTAGCAAGATTCTGAAGGAAAAAATAAAGAAAATGCAAAAAAAGATCAGTCATCACGAGTTATCAACTTCTTGACACAAAGCGTCAACAAAGCGTTTTCGTGTCTACTTTGAACTCAAATGATTTTCTCTTCAAAATTATCCGATTCATTACTTATGATACTGACTTGTGTCTTTAATATTGAACAGGCTACACTTATAATTCTTTTTGTAGCAAGATTCTGAAGGAAAAAATAAAGAAAATGCAAAAAAAGATCAGTCATCACGAGTTATCAACTACTTGACACAAAGCATCAACAAAGCGTTTTCGTGTTTACTATGAACTCAAATGATTTTCCCTTATGATGTCGATTTCGACATGCCGCTAGCAACATTGCAAAAGCATGGTAAAGTTGCTCAACATCATTGACACAGTTAAAGAATTGAAAGTAGTTTTCCTTTTGTAATTTTGTTAGTCATAGCTCGGAGTCTAGATTGCAATTGTAAATATGATATTTGTTTTATTTTAATAAAAAGAAGGAAAATGAAACTAATATATGATGTTGTGTTATTCTTGTTGCGAATTAGATCAATTGAAATTAGAGTTCATTTGTTGGTCAGGATGCAAGCATGTTAATTAATTGTTGCAAAATGATAAAACTAAAAAATCACTATTAGAATTTGCCGTCCAATATGCAAATTTAGAAGCATTCAAATGGCTTCTTGCAAGTTTCGTCAAATTTGCAAATTTGCGTCTCGTTTGTTTGTTTGTTTCCACTCAAAATCTCGCTAGAAAGAGCTTTCAAAAATATTTTGGGTTTGAATGTTTTATAATACTGTATTACTTTTTTTCGGCAGCTTTTGGATAGAATTATCGGCTTGAGTTCAAAGTAATTACAAAGCCGCTAAATTGAGTAAAAACGACTTTGCAACTTGATGAAAGGACTTTATATCGCGTTTTTGTTAGTATTAAAAAAATCGCTAGAAATAACATGAATCGAAAATAATCTTATGTCTAAACACGATCAATAGACGTTTTTGAAAGTAATGTTTATCTGAACAATAATATTACACAGTGAAACATTTACTGACATGAAATGACAGCTTCGGTAAAAATAATACGATCGATCATGTCAACTCATAAAAACAAAACAAAAAATAAACCGTTTTTTAAAACATTACTGAATATTTTTAACGTTCAAATTGTATTTTTGAAATTTAGTCTACATGATGGGCGAGTTGGTATCAGGCAGTTTCCGTGATATTTTTTTATGGGCGACTTTGTCTGGGCGAGTTGACCTGTGGGCGAGTTCACTGTAATTCCGGAAGATAGCTAACCAATCATAATACAGTATTCTGCACTATTCAACATCATTCTACTACTATCAAAATATATACATAAAGATAGAGGAAGAAACGACACAAGACATGTTACTTGGTATAGTTGTATTTGGTCCGCGGTAGAACGACGGCAATCGGCAAACGTAGTATACATATAGTTAATAAATTACAAAATTGCTTAATACAACGGTATAGACGAAAACGGGGTAGCCAGGGAGGCCAGAAAAAACCTATGTAAAAACCTCCAAATAAAGAGGAAATTAGGAAATCTGGGTCAGGCCAAGGCTAATCCCCCATCCCCTGACAGGATAAAATATAATAATAATCATTAAATATTAAGTGATTTTGAAACTTGGAGAAGTTCATCATTAGAGTATTTTATATAACGGTTTTTTGATAACGGGCATCGCCAACCAGCGTGCTTATCAATCAAGTTGCCGTCCAAGGAACGGCATCCCCCTTTGCAGGTCGCCCACGAACACCATGTTTTCCAGCTGGAGGCACACTTTGTCAGGGTGGAGCTGGCCTTAGAAGAGGTCTGCAACGTAATCAATTCACTTGATAGATTTGATAGGTGAGGATCGTCTAGAACGTTGTCCAACCAAACGCCGCTGTTGAATATATCTGAAAAATACTAAGAGTAAAAAACACCAAAGTATTAGCTATAATTAACATTATAGCATAATTATCATACCAACATGTGCAAATAAACAGCTAAAATATAGTTGTAAATTGTACGTCTAACCCCAAAATGTACCTAATTAGCGGGACCATAATAATACTCAAATTGAACGATAGGCTCTAACTGAGCAAATGCCTAAATGGCAAAACATGTCTACGGCTCAAAGTGGGCAACAGCGCCTAAGTGGCGAAAGACCTTCGTGGTCGTTCCAAAGTGGGCAACAGTGCCTAAGTGGCGAACAACCTGGAGTGGTCTGTCGGCTCAAAGCGAGCATGCAACAGCGCCTAATTGGCGAAAATAAACATAGTAGCACGCACAACAGACAATCAATAAAATGTTTTATTTATCTAGTCATTTAGACCCATTGGATGAGCTGGTTGAAGCTTCACCGTCTGCATTCTTACAAGACGGGCTCAGGTGGCCAAATTCCCCGCACTAAAAGATCAAACATAAATAATATTAAAATGCAAATTTTTTATATTCAATTCATTCAAATACATGTAAAAATTAGTGAAGTCGCCGTTCTACGTTGTTCGACCGAAGTGAGAATACACGAGGAATAGAGATTACTTATACTAGTGCTTATGCAGATTTGCATAAGGCAATACATATGGGAATATAGAGATAAATACATGTACTATAATGAACAATGGGATAAGAGCATTCTTATAGAAGCGTGCAGAAATCAAATATCAGCTATACTACGTAGTGCAGATATTTTCATATTCTGCACTATTCAACATCATTCTACTACTATCAAAATATATACATAAAGATAGAGGAAGAAACGACACAAGACATGTTACTTGGTATAGTTGTATTTGGTCCGCGGTAGAACGACGGCAATCGGCGAAGGTAAAACAAAGAATGTCCTAAGGTGGAGTGAATTAAGAAACAGTCAAGGATTAGTGCACAAAAGAATAATGTACTTATCTTAAAACAAGGTCCTAAACGAAGATTTCTTGTACTATTAGAGGGGATTCACGCTCACGAATAGGCTGTTGCAGTGAGATGCTTGCGTCTCCGCTGTTCTTTTATCTTCTTCTCGGCCCTTCTCTCTGAACGGTAAATCCGCTTTTCATCGTCTGAATCTGAGGCCAGATCATCGCTAAGGTACTCGTTAACGGTTGCTCAACCAAACTCGCTTTTGTCGGCTAACTTTATCGCCTTGATTCTCTTCGTTATTAGTTCCGCACCTTCTTCAAGTGCTCTCTTCAGTTGTAGTGGCGAGTTAGACCGAAGATGGTCAAGGCTCTCATCAAATTTCTCCAGGACTTGTTGGCAGTGATCGTACTGCTGCTGATTTCCTTTGCGCTTACAAATGAAAGATTCTCTTTTGGCTTTTTTAACAGCAGAATCGATTGCAGAGGTGTTTTCCTGTGAAAAACGTTTCGCGAAATCGTCAAACTTTTGGTCTAGTTGACTAGAAATGGTCTGAAAAGACTTTGTCAACGCTGCTTCAATGGCTCCAGGATCCATGTTAGTACTGGTTGTCTCTGAAAATTAGTGAAGTCGTCGTTCTACGTTGTTCGACCGAAGTGAGAATACACGAGGAATAGAGATTACTTATACTAGTGCTTATGCAGATTTGCATAAGGCAATACATATGGGAATATAGAGATAAATACATGTACTATAATGAACAATGGGATAAGAGCATTCTTATAGAAGCGTGCAGAAATCAAATATCAGCTATACAGATATTTTCATATTCTTTGAGATTGACAGCTGTCATTGAAAAATCAAAATAACCCGCGAAAAAGTGTTCTCCCGCAATCGTGCTCAATTTTGTAATACAAGACATCGAAGAAGATTACGAAACAAATAGCGGGGAAGAATACGGATTTAACTATTGCCTGGAGAGCGGTTCAGAGGACGATTTTTGCTCTGATAATTTTGTTTCTGAAAACGACTCAAACACAGACACAAGCTCAGAAGAAGACGCTAATGCGTCTATCGAACAAAGCAGACGATTTGTTGTCAATGTTTATAATGATTCTGAAAACGACTCTCACAAAAACACAAGTTCGGAAGAAGACTTTTTTACACATCTATCGCGGTAAATGCAGGATCTGACACGGACAACAGTGATATCGATTCTTAAAACGACTCTCGCTTCTGATGTTCTTGATTGAAACACGTTTCAAGCAAAAGAGACTTTAGGCATAAGTTCAGAAGATGAGCTTACCACAAATCATCTCTGTACAGTTTTTTCTATCGAAAAATCTAGCCACAAGAAAGGCGTAGAAGCTGTAGACATACTTCATGACGATGATGTTATAAACGCAAATGAGTTGCTAAGAGATCAAACACATGTGGAAACTTCCGTTTATGTTATAGAAGAAAGAGGAACTCTGCTAGTTACTTAATAAAGTTTTTATCAGATGTTGAGACAAGCTTTGGTGAAGTACAGTACTTCCTCAAAGATAGCCATAATGATGGATATGCTGTTGTAAAGATTATCCATGACGTGGACCTCAATGTCTGTTCTCAAGGAATCTCACCTCCAAGAGACAAAGTTATGCATGCCTTTTGGTCATCTGGTACCCTAGGGAGTCACTATGTAGCAGTCAAGTTTACAACCAGGTTCACACTCATCAAGTGCTCACAGATAAATGCACGTTTGGTTTTCAGAGCACAGATGCCAACATTGATGGATATGTCTCCATGGTTTTGAAAAGTTACCAACATGATTAAAAACTCTGCTCCAGCAATTAAATTCATTGTAACATACAATGTCAATGTTATATTTTAAAATGCTTGATAGTCATATATGGCTGCATGTATATGGTATTTACTAAATAACAGCTGTTATGATTAGAAAGAGCGAATATAGCTGACGTCCAACTGATATTGATCACATAGTATGAGAAATACCTTGCAAGTAAAGAACATTTGCAAGCAGATAACGTTTTGTTATGAGCTTTGCCATGGGTGCTTCTCTACCTTGTACTAACAATAGCCAAAGTGGCTTCTTGCTCTGACCACTAGTGTTCGACCTGCATGCGTTTGGCAGGAGTAGGTGTATCACAAATAAAACGTTTCATCAAGATAAAAGGCTTAAGGAGGCTCTGCACAGTTATTTCATGGCGCTACCTGTCATCTTCAAATTAACGAAACTTAGAAGTAGATAGCACTTCATATAAAAATTTTAAGACGAGAGGTAGCCCAATGAAATAACTGTGCAGAGCCTGATAAACTAGCAGATCTAAGGGATGGACCGGGGTTGTTTGTGTTCCCTTTTGGCTTTTTTTCCTTTTGGAGATAATTGGGCAGTTTTTAAGCGACATCCGTAACAAACGTAGCGTTTCGTGTTTTTTTTATTCAATGTGTTTACACTATCAAAACACGATTAAATTATCATCGAATAATTTATCAAAAGTAATAGTTTAATTTCAAACTGAAGATATCAATGAGCATATAAAGAACTGGCCTTTTGAAATTTTGATATTGCAATAATTGGGGGTGATTTTTCTCCACCTTTCAAGATGAGTGGATTCTACCTCCTGTGTAGGAACAACTAAGCACATGGTAGTTTTGTCATAGGTAACCCAGTCTTAGCAGTTGTACGTTCAAGAGAACTTGAATGAGTTTCAAGTATTTCAATAAGATTTACATGATATAGGAATAAATACATGCCAGTCTGGTTATTCTTTCCTTCCTAAAACTTTCGTGCTGGAATTTACTTCAACACCTCCCCATAATTAAATAAAATCACCAGTAAATAGACTAGTGTAATTCACATCAAAAATATTCTTTAATTAAATAACTCAACAAAATGTAATATCAACAAAAATTATGTAATAATAATTACATTTTACTCAATGCATTTTTTCACCAGGAAGAGTTAAACTTGTAAGTTATGGTAAACAAATTTTTTTTGTACAATTTTTATTTTTATTTCCACTACAGGGTTACACTCTACGTCAAATGACCTTGTATTTTCTTCCCAGAGAGTAGCAGTAACCTCTTTATTAGTATCATCAGCAATTACAATGTCCCTTTTCAGAACAGATTTAACAGTGTTGTTACTATGGGTGAGGCTTCTTTATATGACTAAATGATCCCAACGACATTAACCCTGGTATCTAATGAATGGCTTAAATTTTCAATCGTGCAATGAGGGATTTCTGGTGTTTTTATATCATCCTGACTCAGTTTTATGTTAACTCCTTGAGATAGAAGCAACTCAATTGGCAATGCCCCCTGGTGTTGGAATTGTGGTTTGATGTTTCTGACATTCACATATGATATCAAATAGGTCTGATTAGTTAGTAGTTTAGTATTGAAAAATGTAGCTAGGTTATTCCAAGCAATCCCCCTACAGAAGTTATTTCCATCAGAAAATGTTAACTCAAGGATTGTTCCAGTTGAAACATTTTTCAAGTTCTTGGATACTATTTTTACTTTTACAGGGGTTGTTGTTTTCTCTGCTTTTAAAGTTTTTGAGAACAATTTTTTTAAAGGTAGATTATATTGATTGTATGAAGTGGTGCCACATGGTTCCAGTTACATGCTTTCATACAGGACAAAAACATTAAAAAATACATTTTTAATGATAACATTACATACCAGTTACTTTTTCAGCATTTGGCTGATTACTTTGCACAATAGTTGGTGAAGTAGGTTGTTCTTGTATTTGTCCTAAAAAATAGTGTACGGGAATAGACAATAACAAACTGTTGTTTGCCAAAATTCAGAGGTTATCTAGAGTGATTTCCATCAATCTGTGAAATAGAAGAGCAACTAAGCGAATGGATTCATTTCACAGATTTCAGTGTTTTCTTTTGCTGGCATTGACTGACGTTTGTGACATTCCAATTACATGCTTTGATATGGAACAAAAATATTCGAAAACATTTTAGTGATAACATTACATACCAGTTAGTTCTGCAACATTTGGCTGATTACTTTGCACAATACTTGGTGAAGTAGGTTGTTCTTATATTTGTCCTGAAAAATAGTATAAAATTCAGAGTAGTAATTCAAATAGAGATTTTCATCAATCTGTGAAATAGAAGAGCAACTAAGCTAGTGGATTTATTCTACATTCCAGTGTTTTCGTTTGCTGGTATTTGACTGACATTTCCCACCAGGTTCCAGTAACAGGCTTTGATATGAAATATTGGTCCTTGAAAAACGAGCTGTTGATAATGTCCCTACTGTGAATTAAATGAATTGCAGATTTTAGACTCCTTCTAGCAAATATGCAACACGAATATTTTCAGTTACATGTTTGCTAATAGGACAATAACATGACTTTTGGAGGGCATATTCACCAAAAGAACAGACCTTTTATACAAAAATCTATGACAAACAGTAAAAATATAAAATGGTCCTTCTCTTATTTTGTTTTGGAAATTCGAAATACATTTATTAATGTCAAAGGAGGTGTTACGCTTCTCAACATGTGCTTTTTTTAGAACTAGGTTCAAATTCAGCAAAATTTTGACTAGTTGTGGATACTTTCCTTTTTGAATGCTTTTTGAGAACCTCAGATATTTGCTTGCTAATTAAGTTATTAACAGAGCATAGCAAACCTTCAATATAACATGTTGTGTGTTGATCAGGACTATTAGTGATATTGAGGGCACTATAAATAAGGTACAAGTTTATCTATATTGCATGTCTCCGAAATACCTATTGCATTGTTCTCTTTAGAGAAATGATAAAATACACAGTTTTCATTTTAGTACGATGAATAATACAAGCTATATAAGAAAAAGTAGTGTAAATGACAAAACCAGTAAATTAATTTATTCATTTATTAAATGCTCTAGAGATATCTTAGGTGGCAGAGTGTATTTATATTGTATTTATTTAAATTATCCATAGTATTTACTGAAGTTAAAGTAGATGTATAACTTTCACTGTAATTTAATTCATAAGTGTTGTCATTAATTGTTATAATTTCTGGCAGTTCCGATAAGAGCAAAAACATGTGTCGACATGAATTAGAAAGAAATGCAGATCTATTTTTTGCATCATTCATGAAATAAACAAATTAACAAGAATTTGTCCTTACCTGGACTAATGAAAACCCAATTATCAGAGGTATAGTGCAAGAAAAGACTGTGTATGCACAATATTTTGCGCTGTGCCCCATACTGTCATGGCGGCCATCCCCAGCTATAAAGAGACATTCCCCTGTTGCATTCAACTGGTCAAACATCTTTTTCTGGTATCCTTGTTAAAACAGATACACAGATGGAAACAGCTTTCCCTGTATGACAGTAGAAAAAGAAATAAACAACCAAACAACTGAAACATCAGTATCATCATCATCCCTTTACAGTGTTTAAATTACCAAAAAATTCAACAACTTTTTCTTTTGTAACACTGACATCGCCCACACTAGTGTTTTACTAGTTTTTATCCCAACCATTGTACAGTAGAGAATAAAATATACCCAAGAAGAAAAAAAAGCAAGATGACTTTGAAAATGTCTGGCATACATTAAAAAACATGAAAAAATGTACCACTGCTATAAAAATGTGGATCAGAGAAAAAGCACTACACATTTAGAATTTGTACAATATGTCATGTCAATGCAATAAATTGAAACGATGCATAAACAAATAAATCACAAATATTAAACATAAATATAAAAAGAGCTAAACAATCAATTAAAAAAGGAATAATTGTTTTTGTACAACATCACTTCCTTTTTTGTGACGAAAGTAGGTCCTCAATGATATGCAAGACAGTCCAATATGAAGAGCTGTAAAACTTTAGAGGGCGAACTACCAGACATCAAGATACTGAAGCACAACAAGAAATTCCCTGCAGCCAATTTGGTTCCTGGCATCTGAGGCTGGCTTGCCCAGATATTGACTGGTTTTGGACATTCTTTATTTTTGCAAGTTGTGCAGATTTCTACTGCAGTTCCATTCTTACGGCTAGCTACTTCTGGATTGTCTGCTTTACAAGTTGAGCAAATCTTGAATAACTGCAGGAGTTGCATAAAGAATACAATGAACTTCGGTTGAGGCCTGAATTTGTCATCAGAACATGCTCTAAAGAATACACCTGGAAGACAAATTAATATCAATGAAGTTGATTTGGGCTGTGGATCAATTGTGCATTTGTGAAAAAAAGGTGTTTGTCATTTCAAAAGATTCTCAATAAACTTGCAAATTTGATGTGTTACAGTTCACAATAGCACTGTACTGGTTCCATGATCATATCATTAGTTTGACCATGACTACAGCAATTGAAATAAGCAAACACTCATTGATCAGTATTATGCACAAGTATTGAAAAGAATTACAGTAACATTTTCTATATTATAAAATACCATTCATCTACATCTTGGAACAGGTCAGAACTTTCATCATCCGATCCACTTTCATATTCTGGTGTGTAGTCTGGGTCAGTCAATTTCTCGCATTCACTCTCAGAGCCCATTTCTTCATCCTCTATGTCATAATCCATTTCTTCATCATCTTTATCATCATTAATTTCTTGATTACTCTCCAAGCTTGAGACAGTATTTGATAATTTCTTCACATCTATTGAATAACAACATACATTATCAATCACTAGTTGTATGAAGCCAGAATAGTGCTCTTCACCAGATAAATCCCTATCTAGTGGCTGAATAATAAAGAAATCCTATGGAGTGCATAAATTTATCCATGATTTACACAACAGCCCCTGAGGTTTTTCTGTTTGCAAACAACAAGTTATCAATAAAAAATAGAAAGTGTCTTTTTTCAACCAAAAAAACCTTTGTTTTACTACAACTGAACACAAAAGCCTCAAACTAACATGCGCTGTAACTAACATAACCAACAATTATTTATAAATTGTTAGCACATAAGACATAGCTCTGACACAACACATTGGATACATGTACTTGTATGGTGATAAAAACAAAATTACTTAACATCTTTCAGAGTATTAATTGTAGTCTTGTGTTCGTCAATCTTGCGCTTCAGATCAATGATTTTATTTCTAAGCTTTCTGTTTTCATTCGACAGAGTTTTACATACAGCACATGAATTTGATGTTTGCGTTGTCTCGTCCGCAATTGCTTTTGTTACAGCAACCTATGACAAAACAAATTACTTCAATCTTCAAAACGTCAAAAGATCTCATTCACAATACGAATAAAAGGATATTCAGTACAACCACACAAAATAATAAGCATACAAAGGTTTTAATTTGGGGTCAATTTTTTAATCATGAGTAAGCGATTTAAGTTTGAATGTGTTTTAAACTTGGCACAAAAGGGTAATGCTTTCACTTCGACTCTCCAAGTAATACACAATATAAATACAAAATGTTTTCGGTGAAACCACACGACATAATAAACCAGATAGTGGATTTAAATATAGTAATTGGGGTCGATGATCTTATTCCATGGTCAGATAAGCTATACCGTTTTGATGAAATCAGCACAACAGTTTGCATTGTTTGTGCAAGTGTTCTTTATAAGAACACGCGAAATATTTGGTATAACTTTTGTCATCATTCTCTTCGAGTATCAAAAAATTAAACACATACAAAAACATTTTAATGTAGATACTAAGAAAATTGTGTGCAATGAAAGGCAATCATTGCAAATTCTTACTTTAACAGTTGGAATGTCAAGCGATGTTTGGGCTTCTTGAGAAATATTTGGCACCATGTGCTCTTCTTCGTGTATCAAGATGCAAGACGAAGAATTTGTTACTGGCAAGTTGCAATTAGGGCCATCGTCTCTCGAAACTTCTCTCAAGATCTACAAAGCAGAATATAATGATCATTATTCATATGAATTTCGGGTAGTCCAGGAAGGAAAACACCATAGACTTACTTGACGTTGCTCTCTTGGAGTCAAGCATAATTCCTCCGTGTTTGCAGACTGTTGGTTATTTTTTGGTTGAATTGTTGGGACCGGCACAACCCCAATTTCATCATTCAACAACCTCTGAAGAAAAGATATCTCCGGTGAAACTGATAGCTGCGCTCTTTCAAAATCCTCCGCTTTGAAATGATCTGAACAAATTCTTGCATAAGAAGTCGGAGTCCAGTTCGCGCGCTTCGTCCTCACAAACTGCAACCATTGACGTCTTCGTTTCTTTGCCTCTGGACGATCATCATTCTCAAAAGGAATCCTGTGCAAAGATATTCTTTTCCTTCTGTCTGGTGTGTTAGAACACCCTCCCACAACGCATCGATAGTGCATTTTCGTTTATAGTAGTTGACGCTATTCCAGTGTTTATACAGTCCAGCTTTGTAAAAGGCGCAATATGACTTACTCCCCTTACGTCACAACTCCATTATTTTTTTCTGGATTATAACTATTCAAAGACTATTTACTTTCATTTGAAAATGATAAAAATAAGAAAAAAAATTACGTCATAGGCACTTTAAGCATTTACTGTATAGCAAAGAATTATATTAACAATTATAGCAAATTTAATGATCCTCATCATCACTTTCATGCTGATTCCTTTCGAGGCATTTTTGATTACAAATGTAAGGCTGACCCATATTTTCGCCTACCCTTTTCCAAGGGTTTTGTCCCCATACTTCAATTTGATACGCCCTGCGAAAAAAAACAAACAAACATACTATTTGTTTAGTAATGTAGTAACATTAACTTCATTTATACTGCTAAATATGTAATCAGTCTGATGATCCTTCCCGATCGGTTGGTAACTGGACCAGCTTGTACGGGGGTGCTGTATCTGTTTGGGCGTAGCTGAGAGGTTTTGAGTTCATTGGCTGCTGCTTGGTTGTTGGTTTTTGTAACTTGGCTGGAGTAGTGACACGTGCAAGCGTTTCTGGTGGAGCTGTTAGTGGTCTTTGTGGTAGTTCTGCTCCCTTTTTAGGTGAAGAACTCTCCATAGTTTTTCTCCGTTGTCTCCGATTTCTTCTGAATGCTCTTCTGTCCTCTGTTCGTACCAGGTAGGATCGTATATCAACTTTGGTTTCTACTTGAGCTGGTGTCCATTGGCGTTTACCGAGTTTCAATGGCTTTATTCTGACATAATCTCCTGGTTGCAGCTCAGGTAGCTCCCTTGAACCCTTGTGGTAATATTAGTTGGAGTCTGTGTTGTACTTCCGGAATTTTCGGATTGAGAAGGTTGGAAGACGTTGGCAGCAGTGTTTTAGTATGTCTTCCGAAAATACGCTGACAGGGTGAAGAGTTCAGCTGTTCTGTTGGAGTGTTTCTCCAGTCCAGGAGGGCGAGATAGGGGTCGTAACTTGACTCTTTGGCTTTTCGCATCAGATTTTTGGCTGTTTTGACCGCGTTTTCTACCTTCCCATTGGATTGAGCATAGCCTGGAGAGCTTGTTATGTGTTCGAAACCGTAGAATTCGGCAAACTGTAGGAAGTCTGACGATGCGAAGGGTTGTCCGTTGTCGGAAATTACGCAATCTGGGATGCCATGTCTTGCAAAATGAGGCTTAATTTTGCTGATTACTTCTTTTGCTGTTTTGGTCAACAGCCTGTCTACTTCAAAGAAGCTTGAGTAGTAGTCAACTGTAACAAGAAACTGCTTTTGATCAAACTCGAGAATGTCAATAGCAACCTTTTACCATGGCCTTGTTGGCAGTTCATGGCTGATCAGAGGCTCTTTTGCTTGTTCAGCTTGATAGTTGTTACAGGTTTCACATTTTGAAACATTGTTCAATCTCGGTGTTCATACCAGGCCAGTATAGAACTTAGCGAGCTCTAAAATTGATAACAAACTGTTCTGCTCTTATTAAACAGTTTCTGTTGTTCTTGCCAAAATAACGCCATAAAAGGATTTGTGATTGCTCTGAATCAAGTATTGTGATTAAATCCTTTTTCAGTTCATTGCCAATCTCATGTTTGACCTTTGCAATTCCGCCCACATTTCAACTGAAGCCGAAAACATAAACGATGGACATTCAGACATGGATGGCCTAACACCAGATGTTTTAGCTGCTAGACAAGATAAAACAGTGAGTCTTGGTGAGTTCAAAATCGATCTTTGTGTGATATTATCTGTATAGTTTTATGATATCGAGTCGAACACATCACTGAAATAAACAACTACATTTGCAGGTGTCGTTGTCAACACTGTAGCTACGAACATCTAGTCAGTGCACTGGAATATCGATGCTGCAAAGAAGTTATTAACTGCTCGGGAAAAATGATCTTTGACGGATCAATTGAACAAATTGACTACAAGGCTATTTCTAACATGGCGGTACTTATTCAAGTTGCACCATTGTTGAAGGATAAAAATGGTTGATCCTATCGTTGACGAACTGGTGTGTCAGAAAATGAGTAAGTAGCTATTTTACCTCGTAATTTGCATCATTTTACACATGATAATACTAGAAAACGAATTCTCATTAAGGTTTTTCAAGTATCAGATGTATCGGTGTAAAATTGTTAGGATCAAAACTGTGATCCCCAGCCTGATTGATCCTAGTCTTACTCTTTCACCTTTTGTGATAATCTTATGTTTTTTTTCCTGTAGTATGCATAAATTCCCTTCGACTATTACACCATAAATTTCAAGCTATTAGGTTATAGAAAGTAGCCTAGCTTTCCTATTTAGTTCAGCCTCTTAGTTATATAGTTTTTTTTACATTTTCAATGACAATTGCTATCACTTACAAGTAAATACGACATTGAAGTGCTTTCAGAATGATGTAAGTAAAATTGAAGTACAATAGAAACTCTTCTCTTTTATTTACAAAATGCAGTTGCTGCTCATTATAAGTATTTCCCAATATTAACCTTCCCTTCAGTAAGTGAACAATTTATTGTCAATTATTACCTAAATTTCTCTGTTTATTTGAAAATATATTTTTTTATCACTTTCAATCATAGATTGATAAGATCAGTGGCATATAGATGGATCATCCGATGGTTGTGTGGATATATGGGCTGGGACAATAAAAGACCTCTCCCTTCATGCATCTATCATCACATGAGGACAACTTACAGCACAGTACATCAAAAGTCAAAGGGCTACAGAAATGAATAAGACTTTTGGATCATTTGCTTTTTCTTTTATTTATTGTAAATAAGATATATTGATTATTTATAAAAAAATAAGTTATATATTGTTACTGTTGCAAAACTTTATATTATCAGATGGTATTGCTTATAAAAGGGTACACATTTCAAACTGTAACAATGACTGTACATGATTATTATTTAACGTTTGTTTTATATGTTTTACATTGTAATATAATCTTTTATTACAAGTAACTGTGTTAATTTCAAATACAAGGCAACACTTATCTTAGAGTGCATGCACTAAAAGTGTGCCACAGATGTTACTATTTAGCAGTAAATAGCACTAATTAAACAAACGAAAACAATAGAATTAGCATAAAATAGCACTATTTAGTGATATTTATGTTGCACACTTTTAGTGCGTGCTCTCTACAATTTTTTGAATTACTGTATTTATAAAAAAAATGCTTATCATACGCTTTTGTAAATAGTCTAAATATTGTCGCTTGGAATCTAGTGTCAAAGTAATCTAAGGGTGTGTTTTCTTTTTGCATTCAGCTTTTTATGACCTTTCATTGGATTTTCACAGGTTTTGCAATGTGGGGCTTTTTTTGTTGTGTTATCTTTCATTGGTGCCGATTGTTTCACTTTAGTCAGCTGTTGCTGCTGCAATTCATCCTGTATTGGTGCTGAAATATTTGCAGCAAATATCTTAGGAAAAGGAATTATTATATTTCATACCATGCCATTTTACTAAAATGAAAGGAATGCCATGTAGCATGTATATAGCCAAACCAGTCTAGTCCTTATGTATTCTTTCAGGTGAGCACAAAGTACAAGCATGTTAATTGGACTACACTGTAACAAAAGACCAAAAGACTAACAAGATTTAACTTATGGCTCCAGCCATAAGTACAGAAAAACTTAGTAATATATTTCCAGCAGGCAACTTTCCAAGGACAAGAGGTTGCGATCTCCATGTATAGCCAGTAATACACTTCTGACAGGATTGCCTCACAGTCACCATAGTGCCACAAGTTTTCATGGACACATCTGTTTTTTTTTGCCCTGCAGTTGAAACAGAATAGGCTAAAAACAGCAAGAAGTTGGCTGTAAAATACAATGAACTTTGGCTCTTTTACAATGGAAGTACCAGCAGAGACACTGCAATGAAAAAGAAAATAATATAATTAATAATTATTGTTAGAATTATTATTATAAACACTTTCATTATACATTTTATCTTTGATTTGACCAATTATTATGTTTATACTACAACAATTAGGCCTCTTGGTTTTGTGGACTATTCAATCATGTCCATCCTATTGGGCTGTCATTAATCAGAGTCTAAATGTAAGTTAGACTTGCATAATGTCACGGTGTTGTTATTGTTGTCGGCGTTGAGTTCTGATCACTCACGTTTTGGGCCTGATTGTGATCAATCCCTGATGGCTCTGGTTCATGTACATCACAGGAAAGTGGAGCCGGTTGCTCAGTTTTCTCATCTTCTGTGGTTGACATTTCTCTAGGACGTTCATCGTCCAAGCTTACTTGACTATTATTCTCGATCGGAGTTCCACTGTTGTCATGGTTTTTGTTGTCATCAGTTGCCGCAAACTTTCGATTCTTTGCGTTTGTTGATATTTCTGCGAGAATATCTCTTTAATTGAAAAAGATCAAAAGATTGAAACTTTTAATAAGTTTAAAAGAAGAAAAGCTACAAAAATAGTTGTTAGATGTAGCGCGAGGAGAGTCTTTGGTGAGAGCCATACTTAGTAAACATATACGAACACAAAATACATTAAATAATGAAATAAATAAAGTTACTTTGGGTTGAGATTTGCAAACTTGGAGAGCTCATAGAATCACGTCCACGTGTGTCCGTAAAAACTTCTTTGCATTTGAACTGTAACTCGGTTTTGTTGAAAACAACGTCCGGCTTCTGTTGGGCTCTCTCCATTAGATTGGTAAGGTTTCGGTTATGTTCTTCTTCGGATGAGCCGTATACGAAGGTGTCGTTAGCAATGCCTGTGACGCCCTTGAGGCCTTCGAATGCTGTGTTTAACTGTTTTTGAAACACGTCTTGAGATGCAATAAGACCAAATGGTAGCAGTTTAAAGCGGTATCGGGCAAATAGGGTACTGAAGGTTGTGAGAACTTTCTTCGTCGAGTGGCACATGCCAGTATCCCTTCTTGGCATTCATAATGGTAAAGAACTTTGCATCATTGATTTCAGTGATCATTGACTGTAAATCAGTCACTTGATCAGTCGCTGATTTACAGTCGATTCTTCGCTGACTACCAAGTACTTTTACTTGAATATATTTTTTAAACCTAATATCTCCTCCATATGGCTTCTAAAGTGGAAGTTTGCAAAACTAAAGAGAAGAGTTTTCTTTCCAAGCGATTTATCCGATTTTGAGAAGCTAGAAAACCTACAATAATATACTCGAATTTTGAACAACTTTCATAGAACCACAGGAAACCCAATCTAAAGGGCATAGGAAGACCAATTAACAAATCTCCTCAAAATCTGCATCCGCCGCGGCAAACGTTTTTACTCGTCAGCAATAGTGCTACAATCTATAAAATGCTAAAATGCTCAATTTCAATTTCCACGAGTTGCGTTTCCATTGGCAACTTGATTTAAGAATAGACTGCAATAGAGAGAAGAGCATTATTGTTATTTTAAATCTGACATTTTTCTAAAAATATACTGATGTTTTCGCTTGCAACTTGTAGTTTGTAAGCTGTAAGCGTGACATGCTCGAAATATATCAAATATCAATGGCAAAATATATCAAATAATGCTTTTCATATTTTAATATCTCTGGGATAGAAATGCTTTTCACATGTGTATATTTTGTCTTCGTTCTGTCTTGTTAAATCTTTATCCATTTCCCTCGTTTTCTTGAGTTCACCTAGCCACTTGTCGCATCATCTCTTGTGTTTGTCATCCTTCGCTAAAGGCAATTTGAAAATTCCTATTCCTTTAGTTCTTCTACAGGAACCACATCCAAAAACTGCACAATTAACACCAGGCATGTCAAAAGAATGTATTTGTTGATAGATTGTACTTAGATAGCTGTAATATTTTGTGTAAACCGAGTTAAAAGACGCAAAGTTGAAGTGAATCACTTACTAGCTGCCATCTTTGAATAAATGTGTGCACCTTCGCGATCACTTGACATACTGAAAAAGTAAACAAAGAGTTCCTTCCTTGAAGTTTGCCGGCTTTAATAACCATCTCCTTCTATTAAGTATGGTAGAACTTACCGGGTGTAATTGAGAAGTGTCTGGGTATAAGAATCCTTGTAGTGTTTGGAGAAAATACATATGACTCAACTGATAGGTTATATTGAGTTGTTACATCGTGATTTTCTTGAGGATATAGCATCACTACGTAAAGACAATGTGAATGCCCTTTACTGAGCCCAAGTTGAAATTTAAACAATTACGATTTTTTAGGTCGAGAATGCAATTGAAAGTCGACAAAAATATTTTGCAATGGCTAATAACGTTTACGTAAAATCTGAAAATCACACAACAGGTGATCAAAACGTTAAAAGTTTTCCTTAACATAGCTAAAAACAATTGAAAGCATCCAACATCACAACAAACACTTAAAAAGTACATTTTACGATTTAAAACCATAAGAATAGTGAATAACATACCCACAATTCAAATTTTACAAAAGAAACACTAAAACACTAAACGCTTTGTATGAACGGACAATTTTTCAACTATAATAAATGCAAATTAGTGCCTGAAACTCTTTGCAAAATTTCAATAAGTACTCATGTGCTAGTTTGACTTTAGTTATGGTGATAGCGGAGCTCCGCGCGGGCCAAAGGCCCGCGCAAGCGGAGCACCATAATTAAGAAAATATGGTAAACCATTGAAAATTCACAATCGATTTTTTACAGTTTACTGACTAAAACGTTCTACAAATGTAATTCTAAAATGGACAAAGAACAAGAAAATAGTCAAGCTAAGCTGCCGGCTAAAAGAGTTTTGACTGAGAAAGAAAAACAAAGACGCGTACGCCGAATTTGCAAAAAGAAAAAAGAACTACGATTCAACGAAGAAAAGCTTCAAAATATTTACACTGACAAGTCCCGTGCCGATGTTTTTAACTAGTCAAAATTGATGTGAAGTCCTGTAGAGCTGTTAAGATTTTCTTTGGTGCTTAAAAGTCATTCAAAGATGGAGATTTTACAAGTTATAATTTCTGGAAGAGTTTATTTGGCGAGTTTGCAAGATGCTGGTAGACAAGGCTGTATTCTTCGGGTTCGTGGATTCTTTGTGGCGTTTTTCAATCATTACTCATCGACTAATCTACTCTTAAAAGTAAAATCAACGGCGACCAAAAGTTCATAAAAAACGTGCATTTGCAGCTATTCAAAAGAGGTGAAAAGCATAATGAACACGCGATCACGAAGATGACTTCACTCTGTTCATTCATCAATTTTTACGGGCAATTCATAAACACGGAGAGCTTTAGGATCAATGCAGATTTATCAACTATTCACAACGAAAAATAACTTTTCATACACGATGTTTGTCAACAAAGTAGGACTGCCAGTTCAGGGAGTGGATGGAAATGCAAATTTAGCACAAGGTGTGATCGAGCAACACGAGCTGGCCGTTCTGTTAAACTGTGTAAACGTTTTAGAGGCGGTGAAAATGTTTTTTTTACTTTTAAAATTGTGAAAACATGAACAACCAGAACTGAGGACAAACATTTCAGTGGAAATTTGACAGAACAGGACAAGAAATGTGGCGCCGGTATGTTTACATTTTTTGCCGATCTCCCTTCTTTAATTTCTTTTTTACCACCAACATATAAGCTGTTTGCAATAATTCCTGTAAACTATTTACTTTTTTTGTAAGATATTTCTCCATCGCTGAGATCTTTATGTGTTTTTGTTGTTGTTGTTGTTGTTTTTAATTTGATTCTTGTAATTCTTTGATTTGTTATTGAATTGCAATAAAACGCTTGTATTCGTCAGTGTACTCATCTCCAAGTTGAGATTTCCAAACATTCATATTGAAATAAACTACTAGCTATTTTTTTAAAACGAATTACGCAGTACTCACATTTGGTAATTAAAAATGCACAGCCTTATTAGATAGCTAGATTACCAATAAGTTATTTTTATTACACATTTCACCAGAAAAGTGAAGTTTTTGTCGATTTTTATAACATGTTTTTCAGAGCGTGATAAAGCGAGCGAATCGCACGGAGATTTGTTTACAACTCAAAGAAGCCAAGTCAGTGCTTTTCTAACTTCTCATTGGACAATCAATTTTAATTTTGACAAGTGCTATTTTTACCATGCATAACAACATAAAGGAAGCCGGTTGTACGAAGCCTGAATAAAGTTATCCATTGGATAAAGTTGTCCACTCTATAGAATTGCTAAGCACGAAAAAAAGAAAATATAATGAAAAGAAAATAGCATAGCAAAAAAAAAAAAAAAAAAGGGAGAAAATTACCACATCACTTCGCTTTTTTTTAAATGTTATTTTATTTGCATGATTGTTTGAATGGATTTATTCATTCATTCATTGGTTTGCTGTTTTATCTATAGTCATTTTTGATTGATTGATTGATCAACAATTTGATAATTGGTAGTGAATGAACAAATAAATGAATGATTGAATGAATAATTCATTTCATTAAATCGGAGCTCCGCTATTAGGTTTACCTAATTTTTATATTAATTTATGTACATAACAAACTACTGGCCATCACAAAGCAACGCCAAACTTCCAATTTTTCTGCTGGTAAGACATCCCACAAGGCAAAAATTGAATAAACAATTGTTCATGTCTTCCACTGGTCTGCAGTAAATCCACCATAACTTCAAAGTAATCTTTTTGGGCAGTGTTCCGATGTATGACGGTACTCAAAGATTGTCTACTTTTGTCTGAATATTAGAAAGCTCCTTTTTGTTGATAGCAGGTTAAGATATGTCTGACCAAACATTTTTCATAATCTAAATTTTCATGAACACATTTTGCATGAATACAATTTAGGAATATTTGGAGTTGGCAAATCCTGTTAATTAAGAGAGAAAATGGACTTTGTTTACGTATTGATAAATGAATGAATGAATGAATGAATGAATGAAAGTTATAAATTAGTTAATAGAAATAAATAATGCATAATTGTACGAAAAATATTAATAACAATTCTCCTTAAAATATTTACCGATATCATTAAATTTCCCTTTTCATTATAATTTTCATATCTTTCAAACTAGTCTTTGTCCCACAAATTCCACACAATTTTCATAGTAAATAAATAAAATCATTTTACCTACATATGGTAATGATCCGATGACCAGGGAGAATCCTTTAAACGGCACCGCCCCAACAATCCTTTTTATTTTTTCAGTTCCGATTTCTGCATTGCCAATACTTCCCTCCATCAATATGCCGTACTCACTATGGTCTTCTTTGTTGTAGATGAAGATGCCATCCCTCTCTTCTTGTTAATTTATGGGACCAGTCTTTTTTTTCCCATTCCAGGGCTTTCTCAAAAACGTTCACAACTTCCTGTTCAGAAGGATAAAACATGCTTTTAAGAAATGAATGCATGAATTGCTAAAGTGTGAAAAAAGGGCGAATTGAGGAAAAAACTAAACGAAAAAACAACAATTTTTTACCTTATTTGTATTAACTTTTATGCCATTTTATTGTCGCGATTTCGCCAAACATTCGCGATATTAAATCAATTATAAATTGAGTTGCAGGCACTCATCCTTCTAAGTGTACGCATTGAAAACTTAAGCTTGTAGCTGCTCTTTATTGGTATCACCCATTTCTACTTCATGCGGCAGTTCCCATCGTAATGATATTTTTTTTCAGTCAACAAATCAATGTATCATTTTTTAATTCCATGCCAGTTATAAACTTTTGGAAACATTTTTTTCATTGAAAACAAGCAGAACTAAAAAATGGAATGCGAATTTCATGACCAACTAAAGGCCGAAGGTTTTGCGAAATTTAATTCACTTCAATATTATAGTTGAGCGAAATTAAAATTAGTACAAAAAAGGTATATAACTAAACATTCATTGTAATTCCCTGAAAACAAATTAGGTAATGTATGCTTAATTGTTATGTATCTTGATGATTCTATCTAAATCATTTTCATTTCATCGTTTACCTGTGGAGTTTTTGTGATTGAAGAGTCGCCAAATTGCGAAAGCTTTTCTTCTGTTGTGTGAAGAGGGAATCTCTCCTTTAGCATCTCCCACGACTGCACTCCTGTGTGACGAAGGAATGCAGCAATCCCCATTCGTTTTTACTTTATGCTTTCGCATTTCTTCATCTCTCTTAATGACAGTTTATTTGACCTCTGTGAGTAATGACAGCTTAGTATCCTCACTCAGACCTTGAAGAGGCATCCCGAGCTGAGAAAATGATAAATATAATATAATTTATGATTGCTGAACTGATACATTTTTTTTGTAGTTTAAGTATTCGATGCAAATTTTGAAAAAGTCGATTCCAAAACGGTTTAAAATACTTGTTGGATCTACGAAAACATTAAAAGCCTTAAAATATTTCAAAAGGAGGTTGTAGGTGCTCACGATTGAGGCAGTGTGACTGTGCTTCTTAAATATAATCAACACTAAACAATCGCTTTGTCTTATATACTGTAAACTCTTTCAACTTATTTTGAAACTTACCTGGTTTTGTGTTAGCTCTGTCTTTCCTTTTTTCTTTATCTTTTGATCTTTTAAAAATCCACTGGCATGCATTCTGCACACTTTTTCAAACTGGTTGTACATTTCTTTGCGGAGAAGGGCTGCTTGAATGGTTGGTTCAAGAGTGTTTGTGTTCTACCAATTTTGAAAGAAAAAAACATATTTTAGAGAATGAAGTTGTCGATTGTTACTCTTTTCCTTTACTCTAGATTTTAAAGGTCCCCTCAGTCTGCACTGGTTAAACAATCGAACCGGTTAGAGGTCACAGCAACAAAAATACTTAAAAATACTTGAAAATACTTGAAAATACTTAGTAAACACCGGGTGAAATTGTTGTTGCTATCTTAAAGTTTAACCATAGACACTAATTGCTCAACGCGCTATTACAGTAATAATTGACACATAAAATTATCACAGTTCTTACCTTCTCTACCGGGGCGTACATTTTTTGACACGCAGCTTTCCACTTCTGTGTGGATGGAGGTGTTTCGTCTGTGGCCATATCTTTTTCCGCCATTTTGTACAACCATTGACGGCACCCATGAACCCGAGTAGCATAATTTGTAGGCATGCTTCCCTTGTTTGCAGTGTTGTGGGTGCATGCCAAACGTCTCACATCCTCGTTTAGATCGCTGCCGTACAAGTCAATCCACACTTTATCTAGCTCATGAGCATGAACGGTGCTGATCTTTGAGGCCTGAATAAAGAATGAAATGAACATCTATTGAAAGTTGTGATATTCGTAGTTTTATTTTAAATCCATACATCATTTACTGTCAGCGTTAGTCTAGCCTAAACATTCCAGCAGTCCACTTAGGCTAGCTTTTAGTCCTTTGTTGTGCTTTTTCTTATAGCGTTTTGTGTAAATGAAAACTCGACTTTTTCATATGGTAATACTTAAAGTGATAATTCTAGTACCTTCTTGTATGCGGCATGTCTATGTCGACCGCCAATGACAGTAATCCTGCATCCTTTGATGAAGGACTTGGCATTGGCACTCTTCTCCGCAATATATCTTGTTTTTTGACATTGTATTGCCAATCCATGGTTGTTGGTTCTTAAAAATGGTTGGGATTTGAGAGAGACTGTCCTCTAGCTCTTTGACATAGCTCTCATCTATGGGACGGTCCCACCATTCAGTCAGTCATTAATCAATGAGGCTATCAACCTTCAAATGAAAATGTTCTAAAATAAAAAAAGAACAGTTAATGCATAATAGTTTTTTTATTGGCGTGAATCTTCTATGCTTTAATAATACACTACTATACACTACAATACAACATCCTATATACACCTGCACCTCACACCGCAAAACATCAGTACTAATACCATTCAATTATATTAATATTCAATTCAATTGAAAAATTTAATTACCAATGTATGCACTGTCAATCCTTTCGTCGATATCACTCGGACGGAACTTTTTTCCAGGTGATGGTAAGTCGACAGTTTCTGATGCCTCTTCGCAGGATTTACTCTTACTTTTAAACGTTTTATCAGCTTTTGGGGAAGGTTTGGTCTATGGTGTGGTGCTGGTATACTCTTGGTTAAAATTTAACATGTTTCTTGCCGTTTTACCAGCTTTTGGACTTGGTGTAGTCTGTGGTGTGGTGCTGATAGACTCGCCAATTGCTGTTGAGGTGCCAACTTGGCCCTCACTGCAGCTACAAATTCAGTTGCAGTCATACTACGGTCCAACCCTGACAACGTGGAGCAGCGCTCCTTTTCGAAGTCTGCACTATTGAAAATTGCATCGACTTTTCCATTTGGCTCTGTAATTGCCTCAAATGATATTTAAAAAAAAAACAAAAAAAAAAACAACAAAAAAAAAAACACGAAAATCTTCAAAATACAGTGAAATTTAAACTTTTAACTAGTCAGTCAGATATTTACAGAAATCTGTATATATCACGACACTGGTTGACAGAGCCATGGCTTTAATTTTTAATTTAATTATGAACAGAATTTGGCCTCGAATTCAAAATTCTTGCTATAAGAGGACATAGTGTCTAAGAATTTATACTAAAAATACATCTGACAAGGTGGACATTCTGTTGATTTGATACGTGGTTGATTTTTGTCAAAAAATCTGTTTCATCGATGCTATTTATATCTATCAAAATAAAAATCAAAATTTTGTTCTTTCCACCTCTTGCAGTCCTTGCCCTTTTGTTTTGAGTTCCTGAAAGCATTAGATATATTTAATTATTGTAATGCATAATTATGTGTAAAAACCTGTGAAATGCACTTACACATTAATTTTCTATGGCTCTTTTAATTTTTGAAATAAATAACATCTAAAGATAATTTATGTAGAATAATCTGCTCATCACACCTGTAGATTTGAGTTTCTTCTTTTTGGAATCATTTCCATCCTTCAGCTAGCTCATCCCATTCCGATGGTTTGTGTGGATTGTCCCCAGGAAATAGCCGATCTGCATTATGACGTCACGTGTGCAGGGAATTATGGGAGTCGTAGTAAAGACCGGGTATATTTAAACAATATGGCGGTCAGCGATGCGAAACTAGAACAAAAACAAAGCTCTCAAAGCTCTCAAAGGATTACTCTGACCGAATTTGACGTCCCAGGGGCTTCGTTTCACGGAAAAAAGCCCGAGCTTTTCCATAACAATCAACTTAAGGGCTGGCTAAAGTGTCGTGGCGCTTCAGTAGCTGGAAATGGGACTGAACTACTCGAGAAGTGAGCGTGTTTACTTTGAGATTTTACCTAGATATTATGTTGTCGATCTGCTAGTTTTTCTCATGAAAAATGAACCATATTTTTTGTAATAGAATTCAAGCGTATCAAAAGAGAGGCTCTAAAAAGATTTTATACCCTGATGGTGGAATTCACTTACGAAGACTGAGACTCGAGCAAGAACTACGTTCCAACTCTTCAATATCCGATCAGCTAATCGATTGGCCGAGTGATGGCTGGACTTTGTCGCTTGTACAGATGCCTGAATTTCAGCATTGCTACATTTTTGTGCACTTGGGTGGAGATGTGCCATCTAATGATGTCAAACTTCGTCGTGGAGCTTTCAAGAGCAAAAGAGACGGTTATAAACTCATGAAGGCCAACCACGTTACTAAGGTGAAGTTCAATGGTTCATCACACGAAAATGTTTGTTTCTTCGACAGCCGTGTAAAAGCTTCAATGACCAGAAATAAATTGTACATTACACGAGCTTCTCTAGATAAAAATACAGCTAAAGTCAAAACAGCAAGTTGTAATTGTAAGGCTGGAGCATCAGGACGTTGTAAGCATGTTGGAGCTTTGCTTTACACGATCTTAGACTTTACAGAAAGTGGATCAACAGAAATACCTTATGAATTAACATGTACCGAAAGACCTCAAGAGTGGCATAAGCCACGTTCAAAAAAGGTCCTTCACTTTTAAACGACTTGTTGATGACAAAACATGATTATGAGGCTGATAAAAATAAACAGAGATCAGAGAAGAGAGCACAGAGAAAAACAATGAAGCAAAATTATGAGGCAGCCCCAAGTTTGCAAGGAAAATAACAACTTCTGATGTATTAAAACTATGCAGTAATCTTGAATCCATTCCAGATAAAAAGCCAATGACAGTAGAACTCTTGAGAGGCAACAGTTGGAAGCCAATAATTCCAGAATTTCTACAGCTTAAAGAGAGAGTTGATACTGTAAATCTAGATCATATTATTAATATTATCTAAATGATGTATCGGTTTGTAATTCGTTCTTTCTTAGACCTGTGACTCCAGCAGAAATCGAAGAAGAAATTAATAGTTTATCTTGCAAAAAGAGCTATGGTTTGTATTCAGTGCTAATAAAATATTAAAATCTGCTAATTATTTCGCTCAGTATTCCGCTAGCACATCTAATTAATCGATCATTTACTGATGCTAAATATCCGTCAAAATTGAAAATATCAAAGATTACAGCAATTTTTAAATCTGACGATGACACAGATCCAACAAATTACAGACCCATCTCATTACTATCTGTTTTTAATCGTATTTTTGAAAAACTGGTTTATAAAAGGTTGATTGAATTCATAGAAAAAGAGGATTTGCTTTATCATGGCCAATATGGTTTTCGTTCCTCCCATTCAACTGAACACGCGATACAAGATATTTTGAGTACAATACAATTGAATATGGATCGTAAGCAATTTACTTGTGCGATATTTATCGATTTAATGAAAGCTTATGACACTGTTGACCATAAAATATTGCTGGATAAACTATACATATATGGTATCAGAGGGATTGTTCATGATTGGTTTAAGTCTTATTTTTATAATAGAATGCAATCGACTAAAATTGGCAATTTTATTTCGGACCGTATAGAATGTGGAATAGGAGTGCCTCAGGGCTTTGTTCTTGTTCTCTGTTTTTTTATTTGATAAATTAAATGCCTTTGTTCCACTAGAACATAAATCCTACGTAAAATATCTTGGAATTTACTTCAATGAACATCTTTCATGGAAATTTCATATTAATCTTATTTGTTCAAAAATTAGTAAGACTGTTGGAATTATAGCTAAATTAAGACATTATGTACCACGCAAGATTCTACTAACACTTTACAACTCCTTGATATTACCGTATATTTCATATGGTTTGAGTGCTTGGGGACAGGCTGCAAAATGCCATCTCGACAAGGTACTCAAATTACAAAAACGTGCTGTCAGATTTATTTACTTCGCTGATTTTCGGGATAGTGCAATTCCATTGTTTTATTCATCAAATATTTCACCAATAAATGTCCTCTTTACTGAAACTATTGCAGGCTTGATGTATGACGTGCATGCAAAAAAGGCCCCAATTAACATTTGTGATCTGTTTAGTTGTCTAATGTCGCTGATCAACATTTCTATAACACAAGAGCTGCAAAAAATAAAAACATGTATTGTCAACATTCTAGACTAAATATTCAATACAAATCATTCTCTCGATTTGGTGTAAGACTGTGGAATGCCATTACACAAGATATCAAATCACAATCAAAGAAAACATTTAAAAAGAAAGTAAAAAATCAACTTTTGTTATATGTAAATAAAAATGGAACCTACCAAGAGTCTGAAAAGCTAGTAGATGCTTTTTCTTGATGCCTATCTTTCTTTCTTTCTTTTTTTCATCTTTTTTTCCTTTTTGCTTTATCTAAGTCTACTATTATGATGATTACTTAGTCTATTATATTTATTATTATTTTCTCACTATAGTGACGCTCGAACAACAATTTTGTAAATAATCAGATTCCTTAAAACATAGAAAGAAGTGTAATTATATATATAAACATTTTATAACAGGGACACTCCATCTGCCTAGATTAGTACTCATGCTATTTGCAGATGGAGTGTCTAGAAATTATTGTTAATTAGCTTTATATTTATCAAAAAAATAAACTTAACATCATGATTACTGGAGTTCTTATAAGAGAAAAGAAAGAGATGTAGAATCAACAGAACAACTTTATGAACAGCCATCTAAAAAACCTAAACTTTGTATTGAACCATTGACCAGCAATGTTGATGCATCTTTTTTCTTATCTCACTGTGAGGTGGTACAGTGTCCTGAAGAAAACAATTCTTATGATAATGAAGTAATCACTGAAAAAATGTCCCCTCTGCAGCCAAATGAGCAATGTGAAAATCAAGATTCAAGTCGAACAGACATCTCAAGGCAACTTGTTTCTAACATGTCTTCTAATATATCCTATTCTGATGAAAGTAACTTACAGGATAACACATTCAAACCAACTTGTAAACAGTTCTTAAATAACATAACCATTACAAATGATGAAGTGTCAGATATTGAGAAGATAACAAGAGGTCAATCAGAAAATCCAGAATGGTTTAAGTTTAGATGTGGTAGAATTACTGCTTGTAGATTTGGTGAAATCAGAAACAGGCGACCAACAACACCAGACCGCATTGTAAGAGATATATTTCAGTATAAACAGAAAAACTATATACCTTCACAATGAACAGAGGGCTTAAACATGGAGCCAGTTATCAGAGAGAAATATATTGAGAAACAAAAGGAAAATGGCCACACAGGGATAACGGTATATGAAAGGGGACTTACTATTAGTAAAAAATGCCCTCTCCTTGCTGCAAGCATAGATGGTGAAGTCAATGACTCAACAGCTAGACATTCTACAGTTGGAAATCTTCAAATTAAATACTTAGTGTTTGCAAAACAACTATATGGTGAAAAGTACTCATCATTGCTTCATGAAGTTGCAAAAAATAAAAACTCATGTTTAGAAGTCAAAGATCAACAGCTAAGTCTAAAACAAAATCACCACTATTATGCTCAAGTTCAAGGTGGCATGGCAATTACACAAAGACAGTGGTGTGACTTTGTTGTTTATACGAAACACTTACATGCTGAGGATCTACATATAGAACGAATATATTTTGATCCTTTGTACTGGAATGAGCTAAATATGAAGCTGATTGACTTTTGCCTACATGCTATTATCCCTGAGATTCTCACTCAAAGAGTAAAACAAGGAAAACCTCTCCAACCAAGTTTATTTGCATATAAGAAGTGATTTTAAATAGAACTATTGACAAAACATTTCATTTTTATTATGATTCTGAATTACTGAGCAACACATTAAGATGGGGTTATAGATGCAAGATATAGATGTATTATAAAAACAATTTTAAACCATGCAAAAGTTGTGTTGAGCAAATCATAACAAGATGGAATGTAAAAAATATTTCATAATCTTGATAATATAATAAATGAGCAACCATTAGTTGTTGAAATTATTATTTTTTAATCTACAGCTTACCAGTACATACAAATACTACTTGAATACGATGAAAATACACATAGTAGAGTGCTTTCATTAAATTTGTGAAATACTTTGTAAGAAATTGCACATTATTGTACTTATTAAACAATAGAATGCAGAGGATTTTATAATAATTTGCACAATGTTGTTTGCAAAGTAGAGTGATTTTCATGACCGTGAAAGAATAGGCCAACAAATAGTTATAGTAAACACCAAACCCATTCTTTTATTTTGTTCTTTATCAAGTACTACAAACTAAATGGTATATTTTTCTTTTGAGGTCACATGAAAATTACTCTATTTTGCACAAAATCATTTAGTGAATGCACTCTACCTTGTAATTATACACTTTAGTTGATTTGATGATATTGTCACAATGGCAATGAACTATTGTCAACAACCATTATCACACTACAAGGTTGCCTTTAAAATTAGTTAAGTACGAGCACACTTTCCAAACCTTGTCAAGATCTTCTGCCATTGAATTAGGAATGATCTGGTTTGAAATGTTATAATTCTTGATACGTTCAATTGCCCTTTCTACGTGTATCCTTACAGCAGCAATTTCTCTTGTTTCTGTTTCTTCTTCTGGGTCAAGTCTGTCTTTGCAACGCATGAATGGAGGTATGTTCAAAGAGCAGCCACGTGCCACAAGCAAATCTCTGATTTCAAATCCCCGATCAGCCATGACTGAATCCCCATCCTCCAATCTGTCCAGAATTCCACATGACTCCACAATCTCTTTATCACTGGCATGACCACCATAAAGGTCAGATACAAAAGTAACAGCTCCAAAAGGAGAAATTCCAATAAGTCCTTTAGCAGTATTATGGCTTTTGTAGGTTGAGTATGTGTCACTTTGAGCTCGAAAGCATGAAGGTTTTTGGATGAATAATTCTGTGCAGTCAAGAATAATTCTGGTGAAAGGATATACCACCTTAAAACTCTCAGGCATAGTTTTGTCAACTGTTTCCCTTGACGCCCATATGCGAGATTCACAAGTAAAACAATTAATTCAGTTCTGTTCATATTTTTACGTTAAAGTGTTTCCCAGACATAACTCTGTATCTATTGATGATAAGAAATGTAAAACTCTAAATTTCGAATATGCGTAGAACTGTGCGCAGTGAGAAACTACGGAATCCTTAAGCCATATTAGTTCCATGTAAATCTGCCACCAACGCAGTCGCTTACCCATCATAAAAATGATAATTATAAACTTTATTAAGCACTGTATGCCATCACTATTCACTGGGTTGCATTAGAATTGTGCATCAGTTTGTAAATAAAGTAAAATATATGACATACAAAAACATTAAAATATAAATAAATATAATATAAATAGACAATTCTCTTCTAGGTCCTAACTCTGGAAATGAAATTGAATTATAGTACAGCGGTAAAAAAATGACAGCATCCAATATATAATAAATAATCATATTTTAGAAAACATGCAATTTGAGCAGTGTTAAATATTAACATAAAATATTACTAAGTATTAAGGTATTTTGCTGTTTATAATTATTTTCCTGCTTTTATTTCATTACTTATGGATTAAATAGGTTCAAAGGTTTTCAAAGGTTTTATTTTCCACAACAAAAACATTTTACAAAAATTGAAAAAATATATAAGAGAAACATATTGTGGAGGTTGCAAGAGAACAACCTAGAAGGTTAATCTAAGCTCTTGCAACCTTTACAAATAAATTTAAAATATTGAAATGAAGTTGAAATATGAGCCAGAGATAACGATTACATAAATATCTTGATTAATTTGAATAAACGTCGTAAAGTTTATGAAGGTGTTAAGGTGAAAGAATGAATGTATCAAGATGATAAAAAAGCTAGTTGTTTATTCACTAATCAAGTGCTGTTTATAAGCATCCCGAAAACTCTTTAAACTTTGGTGTTGTTTAATGCGAAGAGGAATTTCATTCCAGATTTTAGCCGTGGCGTATTTAACGCCAAATTTGTCATAGTTCAACTTTATTTTTGGTAAGTACAGGTTTTTGTTTGACTTAGAGCGCGTGTTATAATTATGTATATCAGAAAGGTCGGTGAAGTAGGACTTAAAAGCACTTGGTAGACAGCCGTTAAGATAATTAAAAACTAATTCTCCGAGTTGAAGTTTCACGATTTCGAAAATATTTAAGATATCTAGCCTTTGAAATAATGGTCTACTCGGGGCTTTTCTATCGGCAAAATTGATAACCCGAAGAGCACGTTTTTGGAGAATATGAATCCGTTTTAATTTGGTTTTATAATTACTTCCCCATACAAAAGTGGAATAGGATATATAGGAGTATAATAAGCTATAGTAAAGACTTTTTAGAATATCAGTGTTTAAGAAATGTCTAACTTTATATAAGATACCAATAGATTTGGCAATTTTTCGCGATAGAAAGTCTATATGCACATCCCAAGTAAGATGTTCATCTATAATGATTCCTAGAAATTTGATTTCGTGGGTTTTTGTAATTGATTGATTCATGATCTTTAATAAACATTGGTGGTCAATGAATTTACGTTTTTGTTTAGAGCTGAATAATATAAACTTCGTTTTCGAGATATTTATGGTCAGTTTGTTGGCCAAGAGCCATTGTTGAAGTAAAAATAGTTCATTGTTCATAACGTTGACAGCTTGAGCAAGGCTTTTATGATTATAAAACAAGTTCATGTCGTCTGCATAAAGAACTAAGTGGACTAGTTTTGTAGCATATTTGGCGTCATTTATAAATATCAGAAACAGAATTGGTCCTAAGATGGATCCTTGAGGGACCCCATGACTAATATTGTAAAGGTCCGATTTAGATTCGCCAATTGAGACATACTGTCTTCTATTCGTCAAATAACTTTTAAACCAAACTTTTGTTTCATTGCTAATTCCGTAGTAGGGAAGTTTATGTAAAAGAATGTCGTGATCGATTGAGTCGAAAGCCTTAGATAGGTCCAAAAAGACACCTAAAGACGGGTTACCTTTGTCTATAGCATCTACGATTTTATTGACAAAATCAAGAATTGCAAAAGAAGTATTGCGTTTTTTTCTAAAACCAAATTGATAATCGTATAACAATTGATTCGATTCTAAGTGTTCAGTTAACATTTCGCAAACTATTTTTTCGAAAATTTTTGAAAGTGTAGGAAGAAGGGAAATTGGCCTATAGTTTGTTATATCTTCATGATTACCACCTTTAAAAAGGGGAATAACTTTAGCAATTTTCATCTGTTCAGGAAATGAACTAGTCATTATGGAGGTGTTAAATATGTGACTTAAAGGCATATATATTGACTCTGCAATCATTAATAAATATTTGACAGGAATGTCATTATGACCTGTAGATTTTGTACTATCAAGACTATATAAGAGGTCTAACACTTTGAAAGGAGAAATATGTTGAAAACACAGTTCTTCATTTGACTCTTTCCTCAGCCAATGATCAATTGAGAAATCGCTAGAAGGTAATTTTTTGGCTAATGTAGGTCCTACATTTGTGAAAAACTGGTTAAAACAATTAGCAATATCATCTGTGTTGTTATATAATTTTCCATTATAAGTAATGGTGGAAGGGAGTTTATTGTTTTTTCTTTTTTTGTTAAGAAGCTCATTGATTATTTCCCAAGTGGCTTTCAAATTTTTATGAGCTTTGTTTATCATTGTGTTATAATATTCTTTTTTTGTAAATCTAATAAGATGATTCAATTTGTTTCGGTAGCTACGGTATGCTTCAATGTTTTTAGTAGAGGGATTTTTAAGTTTTACTCTGTATAGTTTATTTTTTCGCTTTATCGATTTTATTATTCCTTTCGTAATCCAAGGGTTATCAATACTTGATGATTTAACTGAAACTGTTTTTTTAGGAAAATGTTTTTCAAACATAACGTTAATTTGATTTGTCATATAATTATATTGGATATTAGGGTCCGTAGAATTGTATATAAGAGACCAATCTATTTTTGATATGTCTTCTTTGAATTGATTTATTCCGTTTGTAGAAAATGTACGTTTAGTAATTTTGACATGAGTTTTTTTATGTACTTTGCCGTATTGAATTAAGAAAACTGGTAAGTGATCCGATATATCACAATAAAGAATGCCTGGGATAATGTTTTCCACCTGATTGAATGCATTGGTGTAAATGTTATCTATCAACGTAGCGGAATTTTCAGTAATTCTTGTGGGTTTTGAAATTAAAGGGAAAAAGGAATAAGAAAGAAGAGAGTCGACAAAAGTATTAGTAGCAGAGTTAGATTCACTTTTAAGAAGGTCGATGTTAAAGTCTTTTTCATTTTTTCAAGGATTTCAGTAAATAGATTCGAGTAATTATCGATATTCACTTTGGGTGGCTTATAGGACACTCCCACTAAATTGTTTACTTTGTCTTTTTCAATTTCGACAAATAAAAACTGGCTTTCGTCGCTATTGAACGATAAATCATTATTAATCTTAAAGTTATAGGTATCTTTTATGTAAAAAGCTACTCCTCCCCCTCCATCTTCATTTGGTCTGTTCAAAATAATTGGGCCACAGTAGTCCTTCATTTCAAAACAAGCTAGATCATCATTCTCTTTAAGCCAAGTTTCTGAGAGAGCAATTACGTCAAATTGAAAAACATTGAAAGTACTGAGATAACTTGCTAAGTCAGTAAAATGTTTCCGCAAGCTTCTTATATTAAAATGAATTAGAGACAAGTTAATCGGCCTGTCTAACAGTGCTTCGAAGCTGTCTTCAACGTAGTATTTACAATTGTTTTGTAAATCATTTACATTTGAGAAGCTATTTTTATCTTGGTCGCAAAAGTTATCAACAAAGTTTGCTTTGGATGAACCCAAAGAATTATTTTCAAAGGGCTGAAACGAAAAAGATTTTAAATTATCAAAGTTTCTAAACCGATTATTGCCGTGCTGTAATTCAAGCAACGTTAAGTTGAATTCGGTATCATCTAGATTTGCAAATGGTAATGCGTCGCAAATACAAAAACAACAGAGGTATGATTTGGATAAGCTAAGCAGTTCATTTGCATCACTAGAGGTCTTTTTGTTTCTAAGACACTTGAGGTGTGTCCGTTGGGAACAAACCGAACATTGAACTATTGTACACTTTGTGCTGGCATGAATGCGTTTCCAGCAAATTGTGCATGTATTAGCATTTTTTTTAGTCATTGTATATAACTAAATATAAAAAAAAGCAATAACAATATATTAAGCGAAAAAATAAATATATATATATCACATCAAATAAACTGTAACTAATACAAGAATGTGTGTAGCTGAATAACAAGTGATCGGGTTGTGGAAGTGAGGAATACTCGTCAAGTATCTGAGTTCAGTCAGTTCATGTTTTATCTTTGTTTTCATGATGATTGTTGTATGTCGTATCCATTGCGAAGCTCGCTTGGGCGCCAAGTACACCGAACCGTTGTAGGTTTCTTGACGACATCAATCTAGGTTTAACGATCAAGCGATCCAAGTTGAAGTATGCGATTTTCCCCTCTTTTCTTGCTTGGATTAGTTTTTCTTGTTGTGCTTTCCTTCGTTGAATCACCCTAGTGGAGAAGTCCTCGTTGATGTAAATACCAGTGCCTTTAAGTTGTTTACTAGCATGGATCATGGATTCCCTATCCTTATAGTTAAGGAACTTTGCAACAATCTGCCTCGGTTTTCCTGGTAGGCGTTTACCCGTTCTGTGGGCCCTTTCGATGACCATATCTTTAGCGTCTAAATCCAGGTTGTCGTTGATTAAACTTTTGACCTTCTCTTCGGTATCTGACCATGATTCGTTAACATCTTCACTGATTCCACTGATTCTGACGTTATTTCGTCTGCTTTGGTTTTCCAGATAGTCAGTCTGGTCCTCAATATCGGCAAGGTTTTTTTTTCAGAGATTCAATCTCTTTGTCAATCTGATCTGTCTTCTTCACCTTACTCTTGAGAACGTCTATCTCACCCTGAGATAGCTCGAGACTCGACTTGAATTCTTGGACATCGCGAGTAAGTGTGTCTAGTCTACTACTGAAGTTAACTATTAACGTGTTTACGAAAGTTTTGAAGTTATCTTCTTGAACTTTCATTAGCTCTTTCACCATGTTTAGGCTGATTTGTTGAGAGCTCGATTCATTGGTGTCAGCCATCTTGACTCATTATGCGATAATGAATATATAAATAAATATCATTAATCAGCACTACTATATCTATAAGAATAACATTTTATATTTCCTAAGGCAAATATTAAAATCAAAACTAAACCATTTCATTATAAAGCCTACCTTTCGTTTTAGATAATTTAACTTATTCTGCATTTTCGTGATTTGTAAATCCGCAGCGAGTTTTTCATCTACGAGCTGGTTCATTACGAGCTTTTTCTTTTTAGCATACAACCCGATGTTGTAATGCCCTTTTCTTTTGGGAGCAGGTGGAGTTTCACATAGCTTGGTATAACTTGTCGAATTCTGTGGACTAATGTACATATTTATATATCAATGGGAAGCTTAAGAAACGCAATTCTGTCGTTTTACTTTTTGATATCCTGCCCTTATTTTCCATAAAACGAAGAAAAACATTGGATATTGCTATGAACTCCTTGGTGTGGTCTGGATAAGACATCACAGGAGGGGAAGCAATACAATGCAGAAGAAGTTCCAACGTTCTTTGGTGTTTTTTTTTGCCAGACAATCAGGTGGCCTGAGGGTAGCTGATTTTGTTTGTTCGACTTGTTATCTCGGTCAGTGACATTAAGAAGGTCAAATAGTGGTCTAGTCCGAGTAAGCGTCGCAGTTCAATAACAGTTCGTGGCGGTCTGTCCTTCAGTGATGTTACAGTCTGAGTGTTTGCTGGGCCAAGGGCGTATCCCTCTGGGAAACGATCTGTCCAAGGTAGAGTACTTGGCGCTTAAACAGCTCGCAGTTCTTTGCTTTCAGCTAGACGCCGTGCTGTCTCAATCTTTGTAACACTAAAACTTGTTGTATAATTACAGTAAGTAAAGTACAGTAAAAACGTTTTGGAGAGCAACTACATAAACTATTACAAATTCGTTTCACACAAAGACGATGTTTTGTAGAGTGTTTTGTTTTACTTCCAGCTTGAGATCAGAAGTTACTAATAACGCTTTGCAAGCTTTTCTTGATCTATGTTGTCGAGATAGAATGAGATATGGTGTTTTTCGTTGTAGTTACTAACCGTCTAAACTGTGGGAAAAAAGTTTATTTCGAACAGATAGTATCACGCTCAAATGTGAATATTGCAAATCATACAGTTTAATTGCCAATATGTCAAAAACATTTACCGCACAGGTTTTGGTAAAAAGTGGTGAGTAGGACAAGTCAGTCTTCTACATTCTATTCCCGGATCAGCTAGAAACCATACCGGTTTACGGTCAACTCGCCTACAGACCGAATCGCCACACTCTCCACTGGTCAACTCCACAGCAAAAATATGAACTATTACAAACTCGCCACAACAAAAATATCATTTATTAAAAACTCACCCACACATTTAATTTTATCTATTTTTTGTGATTTACTTTTAAGTCATTTTTTTATTAATGCACGTGTAACAAGATACAATAATTCATATAACATATTCGGCCGCCATATTGAACGGAACGTGTTAGAAATCTGAATTCCGATTTGATTGAAAAAAACTCCATATACTTAGAAATGTTTTTGAAATCTTCGAAATGCCTTTTATTTTAAGTTTTGTTTTTGTTTTTAAGTTTAAAAACTAATATTTACGTATTAAAATGTATCGCAGATTCATCGCACTTTCTCACAGCTCGACATGTAAACAAACTTCTCTCACAATAGTATTAGTCATTTTTTGCAGCTGTTTCACAAAAAGAAAATGTGTAGGAAAAGTTATTTGTTGTTCCTTTCAACTGAGTTATTTAAAGGATGTATATTTTTTTCCGAGTTCAAAATGCTAATTTTGAAGCATTTAAATGGCTTCTCACAAATTGTTGACGCGCCATATCGTCCCCGTTCGTCTGGTTTTGTTTTATTCTCACTCAACTGGCATTTAATGATTTGTGTTAAAAAATGAGCAGTAATTGGAAAGCATCAGACTCATGACACCAACATACACTACCAATTAGCATTTCAAATCAAATAAAGTTTATTGGATGCAACATTACAACATGTTTTGTTACTTTGCTATATTGCCGATTATATACAATGCGAGACAATTAAATGATATAAATTCAAACTTGTCGTGATGGACCATTCAACCTTGATACTGACTTTAACAATTGATAACACGTTTTCTCCTGGTTTTCAAATTTCTCCCACAAACTAAAAATTTTAGACTGCAAATCCCTGTATTTCTTTCTCTGTATTCGAGTCAATTTCTGGTTAGACACTAAATTAATTTGAAGCTCGACGATCTTCGACTCGTGGAACAACAGCTGTATGAGCTCATAGAAGGGAAGATGTCGTCCCGAGGCTCTGCGATTAAGGCCATGATGCCATCCTGAAAAATTACAATGAAAAACACAATTTGTAAAAATATCAATTTATTAGTATTTATCAATACTAATGGCACTGAGATATCCCTCGAGTCTGTTGCATACAGCGCTACCCCCGTTTTTTCCGAACGAATGGTTGACCAGAAGGCCTTTTGAGTCTGGGAGGAAGAACAATTCTTTGGACTTTGTTCTTCCCAAGTCGGGAAGCTCAAGTCCTGACTTAAGATGTACATTTGAGCAGCTAATCCTCTAACAAAGGAGTGGCCCGATTAAAATCCTGAAACTGATTTCAAGCATCGTATCTCAACCGCTCAGTATGATATTCAATGCTTCCTTCACTACAGGACTGGTACCATCAGACTTTAAAATTGCAAATGTAATTCCAGTGTATAAGAAAGACTCTCAATTATCATTATCAAATTACCGACCAATTTCATTATTGTCAGTATTTAACAAGCTATTAGAAAAACTAATGGCAGCCCGTTTGTGGAAGTTTTTAGATAAAAACAATATTATATTTGATAAGCAATTTGGTTTTCGCAACAATCACTCTACAGATTTTGCACTTTTGTCAATTGTAGATAAAATTCAAAAAGCTATAGATGAAAAGAACTATTCTTGTGGTATTTTTTTAGACTTCAGCAAAGCTTTCGATACTGTAAATCATGACATTTTACTAAAAAAACTTGAATACTATGGTATTCGGGGTCTGTCTAAATCTTGGTTTAAGTCATACCTCGATGACCGTAAACAATCAGTAATTATCAACAATGTTTATTCAAACCTAATTACATGCGGTATTCCCCAGGGATCCGTCCTGGGACCAATATTATTTCTGCTATACATCAATGACTTTCATTTATGCTCTTCATTATTCGACTTCCATTTATTTGCTGATGATGCTAGTCTCTTTTATAAGAACAACAATATTAATGATCTAAAGGAAAAAATAAATAAAAGTCCTAAATGTCCCGATGGATGTACCTAGGCAACAGAATCTGTGATCTCATTCTACTAATTTTTTTGCGATTATTTTCCTATATTTTTTGCGAGAACAATAGATTACATCACTTTCTTCTTCCAGTTCTGGCATACTCCCTGACTGCTCACCCGGTTTTGGATTGAAATGATTCTTTACCAAGCTACATAACTCCACATATGTCTTAGTACTAGACCTTTCTGGAGCGAGTAGATCACACATTAACTTGTAGGTTTTCATCCTAATAGAACTGAAAAAAATCGCTCGACATAAGGCCATGCGGCTCATGCACGATATAACAAGTCACCAGTGACGTCATTGGAGTTGTTGCTCCAATCAATCAGTATGATGAGCAATAAATCATTTATGGAGCTGTAGATCGATGTGTCGGTAGATCGATGGATCAGTAACGTAGATCGATGGATCGGTAGAGCGGTAGATCGATGGATCGGTAGATCGATGGATCGGTAGATCGATGGATCTGTAGATCGGTGGATCGGTGGATCGGTGGATCGGTAGATCGATGGATCGGTAGATCGATGGATCGGTAGATCGATGGATCGGTAGATCGGTGGATCTTTAGATCGATGGATCGGTAGATCGGTGAATCGGTAGATCGGTGGATCGGTAGATCGATGGATCGGTAGATCGTTTTTTTGGATCGGTAGATCGATGGATCGATGGATCGGTGGATCGGTAGATCGATGGATCGGTAGATCGACGGATCGGTAGATCGACGGGCTTCCTGTGGAAATTATCGAAAGAATTAAAATAGTAAGAACCAATCAGAAACATGAAAATATGCATAGAAACGAGGCAGAGCAAAACATAGTACACGTCCACGCAAATAGCGCTACATTCCTCGCTAGCTGTCATTCAGTGTTAATACTAGTAATTTCAAACTTCAAATTCTTGAACTTTCCCTGAAAGTCTTACCACAAAGTCTCGTCTATTGTCTTGATGATGGCCTCCTCGGCAGAAATACATTCTGTAGAAGATCTGGAGAGGAAACTGGCAGAAATAGAGATGACTTGGGAGGACATAGCTCCTCGAGCGGTTGGCAGTTGGCTGTACTTGATGCCAAAGCGCATGGTACATGCCGTGAGATTTTGCTAGGAGCAATGTTGCCTTGCACTAGTGCATTGCTTGGAAATGCGTCTGTAAAGCTGTTCGACTTGTGGAAAGAGAAGGGAAACTTGTTTGTTATTGGACTTTCCCCTTCTGGAGCTGGTAAGACGCCAGCATGTAACATTGGTGTTGCGACGCCATTAATTTCACACCTTGAACCATGCATCGAGCTAAGTCTTCTTGTCGATGAAACTTTGGCGAATGGCCTGTTCAACCACTTTGTAAATAACTAGAAAGGTGGAAACTGAGTTCACGCCCCTGTGTTGTGTATTGACGAAGCTTTCAGCTTCACAAACATGCTTGTTTCGACCTCTAGGTCAGTGTCACAAACGTCACTGACAATGGAAAGAATCTGCAAGCTGTACGACGGTGACTACTGGTACACCTATTGTCCTAAATCTGCATGTCCTATGGCATAGATTAGGAAAAGCCTTGAATCAATTGGTAGGCCCGACTCCAGCCATCATCTGTGAGGATACAATGAACATGGGCCTGACTCTCCACGATACCCTGCTTTCATATGGAGGAGTAGCTGCGGCAGTAAGTATAAAATCTATTTCACATTTATGAGGGGAGTGAGCATAGGACTTACTGCCATTTTCATACTACTCAGCCACACAGACAATAACAATTGCATTGTGTAGCTAAGCTTACAAAAAAATTGGCTCCAGCTTCTACATTGTATTTTTTTATCTAGAGTATATTAAGGTGGGACTGGAGGCTATATCTGGTGACATTTTAAAAATGACTCATGGAAACTTTCTTGTGTGTAGAATAGAGAAAAATATAAATTCAGGGCATACAATGTGAGGAATGCTAACATGACATGACACAATGAAATTTTGCTTTTAGACTCGATATCTCTTTTGCAAAAATAGCTTTACAGTAAACTAACATAAATATTTGGTCAGATTGTAGATATTGATGCATGAGTCGACATTCCTTTTTTATACAATGAAACCCCTCTAATAATGAAAACCAATTATACCGAAATTCAAATGCATATGCAGGCCTAGGTCAAACCCATATCCAAGTAAACTTTCAACCTTATGTAAATATGCATTTCTTGATAAATTGTCAAACATCATTAGAACAATTTAAAATGCTGTTTATGTGATGTTTAAAACCTGAGCTGGGTCTTATTTAACACCAGTGAGCACTCTTTTCCCCTTGTATCTCCTTAGCATTTGTCATCACATTTAAATAAGAAGTTATTTTGTATTCTAGTGCCTGAAGTTAAAACAAGGTTCTTCTGGGATAAAGATGACGGTATCCCCTGAAGATGTAAAACATCGTGTCCTGACAATACTTGGTCCATACACAACGGTAAAAAGGGTGTACAATAGCTTTTCTTTAAGCTCTAGGCCAAGTCCACAACTTGTGCGATCTTGTTTTGATGAGCTTCAAGTAGAGTCCCTTGGCACATCTAAAAGGGTCCAGAAGTCAACATATTTTTACAAAGTCATCCCAATAGAGCTAGAGCATGCACAAGAGAAGCTGGGAGCTTATAACATCTCCTTGGAACAGTACGAACAACTGTTCCTACAGAAGGATGAACTCTCAACATCAGGACAGATGGAAAAATTAGCTGACCGTCACCCACAACCAGATGAAATGCACGATTATCTAGATTCTAACCTGGAAAGATTAAGGGGAAGTCAATGAACATACCCCAAAGACAATAGAAAGACAGCAAACTTTATTGTTTCTAAGACTGTTCCAGTTGACTGATAGTGACTAATAGTAACTAAATAGAAACTATTAGACCATAACTATTTAGATTTTATTTCACGGATATCCGGTAATTATAATATACGTCTCAAGCAGACTATTTCTTATCATTACTCACAACAACAACATTTATATAGTTGTATGTGTATTTTTTTTTCAAAACAATATTTTTGCGCATTTTAATTATTACTCTCAAGAAATTGAGTTTTAGTGCGAATGTTAATTTTATTTGCAATAGTGACAAATCACATCATGGATATTGATTATCACATGAGTTTAAGAGTTCTATTTCAGTCATATTCAAAAAGATTAAACATTTAATTATTGCATTGTTATCAAATTGTAATTATTGTTAAATTTTGAAGAGCTGCAATTTATTAAATATGCATGGTATTTTCAGTAAAATTGCAAATATTTTTTTTGCTATGTTATTTTCTTTTTATAAATAATTTTATTCAGTAAACTGTAAAAAATCGATTGTGAATTTTGATGTGTGGAGATTAGTAAATTTTGTCAAAGTTTTGGCGCCCACTAAAAATGGTCAGTGACTTCGCGCTTATGGGCACGGACGCCGGACGGAAGGACATATTACGGTCGCGCGGGCTTCAAATTGTTGATCAATTAATCAATCAAAATGACTATAGATAAAAAGTAAACAAATGAATTAATCCATTCAAATAATCATGAAAAGAAAATAACATAGCAAAAAAAAGTGAGAATAATTTTCTCTCTCTCTCTCTCTCTTTTTTTTTTTTTGCTATGTTATTTTCTTTTTATAAATAATTTAAATAATCATATAATCAATTGAAATATTCAAATCTTTATGCATGCGACAACATTTTATTATACGCAAGATATATGTACAAAAATGCGAAAAATATCCGACCCTATATATATTTGTGGCTTCCTTTATGTTGTTATGCAAGGTAAAAATAGCACCTGTCAATTAAAATTGATTGTCCAATGAGAAGTTAGAAGTTTTAGTTGCAAACAAATCCCCGCGCGCTTCTCGCTTTACGCTCTTTCCCGTTTGCAAAAATGTTATCAAAATCAACAAAATTTTCACTTTTCTGGTGAAATGTGTAATGAATTACTTATTGATAATCTAGCTATCTAAAACGGTTGTGCATGTTTAATTATCAAATGTGAATACTACGCAACTCTTTAAAAAATAGCTAGTATGAACTTTAAAAATTTTAACTTGCAGATGAGTACAATGACGAATTCACACAAGCGTTTTATTGCATTCAATAACAAATCAAAGAATTGCAAGAATCAAATTAAAAAAAACCACACACATAAACAACTCAACGATGGAGAAATATTTTACAAAAAGAAGTAAATATAAATATTGCAAACTGCTTTCATGTGGATGGTAAAAAAGAAATTCATTAAAGATCGTCAAAAAATGTAAACATACCGGCGGCACGTTTCTTGTCCAATTCTGTCACTTTTCCACTGAAATTTTCGTCCTCAGTTCTGATTAAAATAAACGTGTTGATGTTTTCAGAACTTTAAAAGTGAAAGAAACATTTTCACCGCCTCTAAAAAGTTTACACAGTTTAACAGAACGGCCGGCGTAGTATTGCTAGCTCGAGTTGCGTCAGTTGCTCGACCACACATTGTGCAAAATTTTAATTGCATTTCCATCCACTCCCTGAACTGGCAGTCCTACTTTGTTGACATACATCGTGTATGAAACGTTATTTTTCGTTGTGAATAGTTGATAAATCTGCATTGATCCTAAAGCTCTCCGTGTTTATGAATTGCCTGTAAAAATTGATGAATGAACAGAATGAAGTCATCTTCGTGATCGCGTGTTCATTATGCTTTTCACCTCTTTTGAATAGCTGCAAATGCACGTTTTTTATGAACTTTTGGTCGCCGTCGATTTTACTTTAGAGAGTAGATTAGTCGATGAGTAATGATTGAAAAACGCCACAAAGAATCCACGAACCCGAAGAATACAGCCTTGTCTACAGCATCTTGCAAACTCGCCAAATAAACTCTTCCAGAAATTATAACTTGTAAAATCTCCATCTTTGAATGACTTTTAAGCACCAAAGAAAATCTTAACAGCTCTACAGGACTTCACATCAATTTTGACTAGTTAAAAACATCGGCATGGGACTTGTCAGTGTAAATATTTTAAAGCTTTTCTTCGTTGAATCGTAGTTCTTTTTCTTTTTGCAAATTCGGCGTACGCGTTTTTGTTTTTCTTTCTCAGTCAAAACTCTTTTAGCCGGCAGCTTAGCTTGACTATTTTCTTGTTCTTTGTCCATTTTAGAAATACATTTGTAGAACGTTTTATTCAGTAAACTGTAAAAAATCGATTGTGAATTTTGATGTGTGGAGATTTGTAAATTTTGTCAAAGTTTTGGCGCACACTAAAAATGGTCAGCGACCTCGCGCTTATGGGCACGGACGCCGGACGGAAGGACATATTACGGTTGCGCGGGCTTCCTGTGTCGGTCGACAAAAATTCAGCTCGATGGTTTACCATATTTTCTTAATTATGGTGCTCCGCTTGCGCGGGCCTTGGGCCCGCGCGGAGCTCCGCTATTAAATAATTACATGACAGTCTTGCTTGAAAAGATTTATTGATAATAAAGACCTCCATAATATTAGTATAACATTTTAACTTTGATTAGAAAGAATATGAACAAGAATGGTAAGTAAACATGAACAAAACTATGAAAATATGAAATGAAGCAAACATTTCTATCAAAAGGTTCAAAATACTTCTTCTGTAAACAATTACTGAAATATTATCCAAGATATAGCACATGGTTACTATAATCATAATGAGTTGTTCTGGTATTTTACTATATCATTTGAATTATTTCATGGTTCTTTGAACATCTTTTTGGACTACAAAATGATTTGTATGCTGTTAATGATGTGCAAGTTTTTTAAGTTGCTCCAGACTCTTATCATGCTAAATAAAATGCAAAATATGTAATTTTTGATAAAAAAATCTAATCAAAATTGCTCATGCTAATAATGACATAATTCCAAAGTTTTGATTAGCTCGGTTTCAAACTCAGAAGATATGAATTTTGAAAACTATGCATTTTTGCAAGGAAATGCATGGTGAGTGAGCATCAAGGCATACATAACCCCAATTTTGTGCCAAAATACATACATTTTTTTGTAAAAAGTCAACCAGATTAGTTGACTTTATTTATATCTTCATCAGATTACAAGCTAACTATTTAAAGCTTCAGAACTTTGCTCATTTTCACTTTTTTTTAAATAAATCAGATATTTCATTTTGTGATTCTAGCATGATAAGTTATAATATTATTAGAGTGCACACCACATGAAACAATTATTATTTATTCTTATATATTTAGAGAAGAATTCAGTTTATAGAGGTATAAATACAACGATAAAAGAATTTACATGCTTGTTAATTTTTAGATAGTGCAGAACATTTCATAACTAAATTCATTAGACACTAAAATTTGATAATTAACCTTTGTAAATGCTTATATGGTGTACACTTTATTTTGGCAAAATAATTCAAAATTATTTCATACAAGCAAGAAATACAATAATTAAAAATGCAATTTGTTCTTTACAATTTGACTATTGTCTTTATTATAACAATTATTAGTAGCTGTGCACAGTATATTTCTCACATTATCATGGACAGTAGTCAAATTCTAAAGAATTATCTAACATGCTATCGAGGTTAGAGTTGATTAAACAAGCACTATAAATGGGGTATTAAGTAGCCACTAAGAAAGTTTTCACTTTAAGCTAATAAGTTACCTGTCCCAGCTTTGTTCGATTTCTTGTTTTAATGTGATTGTAAACAAATCTCTTTCTCTCAAGAGTTTGTCAAGTTCTTTACTTTGTCCTTTGGGGGAAGAGAGACAAAGCCAGCAGATAACAATATGTTACAAAAAACCTTACCAGTTTACATTTACAATTTTACAGCTGTTTCCCTACTAGTTAGTTACATTTCATTTTACTCAATATACCAACTTTGTTCAATCTCCTGTTTTAATGTTAAAGTAAACAATTTTCTTTCTCTCAAGAGTTTGCCTACCAGTCTCTTTACTTTGTCTTTTGAAGGAGTAGCATCAAAACCAGCAGACAACAATATATTGCAATAGATATCATAAATTTCTTCATAGTTGACTTGATCCTCTTGATCATCAGTAAGAATCTGTTGCAAAACAAAAATTTCAAAGTCCTCAAGTTTGTCAGGCATCAAAGGCTCTTTGATTTGCTTCAGGAACTCTACAGAGGACAAAGGAACATCATCATGTTTTTGGAAGTGTTGTGTTTTCTTTTTTAATTGCTCTTTGCCCACGAGGATTGCCACAGTTAATACATCTGCATGAGGAGCTGCACCCAGTAAGATTTTGAAAACACTTGCACCTCCAACCGTAGCTATCACAAAAGGCTTTGCTTTTATCTTTTGCTCCTCCTCTGCCACAAGAACATGAAACTTTCTCGCCTTTATTTTCCTTTACACTTTCTGGCTTTGTAAATGAAGACACGTTTTTACTGGAAATAGCTGACACAGCATCATAATGCCCTTTTCGAGACTGATTAAATGCCACATAGATTGGTACACTGCTAAGTGGGCTTTCCCTTGGTATCAGAGGTATAATAGGATAGCTATCAATGGAGGAATATATTACAATGGGAATTTTTAGTACATTGCATAATGCAAGTGGGACACTGTTGCCAAGCCCACAGTCAAATATTAGCGGTTTCTTCAAACGTTGACTGGTGTGCAGAAGTTAAAAAAGTGAATATTGTTCACTGTTCATTCCAAGCCATTCATCTACTACACGTTTTCTCAAAGTACTTATCCTTTCAATCATAGGTTGATTGGCAACTAAGTTGATGCTATTCAGGTAAGTGCAGACTTCATGTTTAGTGTCACAAAAACTGTCAATTCCTATGGAAATAGAGGAAAAACAACAGTCACTATCACCTGGAACAGGTACCTTCTGTAAATCAGAGTTGGATAGAGCTTCGTCAAGTCTTGCTTCACTCTCAACATAATCTCTTAGCCCATCATATTTATCACTTGAAAACAGCAATAGCATTGAAGATGAATTTACCCATGAATACTTGTTGGCAAGCATTTGGCTATTTGAAAAATGCTTTGCTGAGATACTTGACATAACAGCAGCTCTACTTGAAATGTTTTTCACATGTGTTGCATCCACACTTGAAGTCTTGAAATCTTCCTCGTCAGCTGTGTCAGAACCACTACTGAATATCCTCTTCAAGGTCCTCTAAGGATTGAGAGATTTCAGTTATTTGAGTACAATGTAAGTAGTGTTCTTGCTCAAATCCAAATCGTTCACTGGAAAGCTTTTTGCCTGATGCTAGAAATTTCATATACCATTCATTTACAGGCATCAACAAAGATTTTCCTCTTCTGTCTTTTATATTTTCCTTATTGCCAAGTTTGTAAAAAAACATTGGAGAGAATTGCAACAGCTAGAGCAATACCTATACGGTCCTTTTTAAGCCATTTTTGAAGAACCTTGTGCAGGTTTTCATTTCTGTTTGTTCCTATTCCTTGTGGTATTCCAGACAAGCATCCATTTTGTATGTGTTTCAATAATTTATTTACCTCAGTTATTAGCTTTGTCAGGTAAGGCTTTCACGCCTTTATATTGTGTTCCATCTTATCTGGAGTGGGTGTTTCTTTCATTCTTTTATTAGTGAGATCTGTGTCTTCTCTAAAACACAACCTTAAATTCTTGATCATCTCTGCTCGAATTGTTCTTAAAATTGGTGTTATACACCCTTTCTGGGGATTTTTTTAAAGAACTCGCTTTATAGGATGAAAAATATCCAGCTTTACTGCCATGTTTTCACCAAAAATATTGTTTAATTTATTCCGTACATGACAACAGATGTCCACCACTAATCCATCTATACAAATGCCAGCTTCGTCATGCCTTTTTTTTAATCCAAATAAAAGGTTTTTTACAATGTCAATAGACGTTCCCTGTGTCAGTTGCCAGGCCAATACCTCACTGTGTTCATTCATAACAATAAAAATAGAATTGAACATTTTAACCCATTGGTTATTTTTCCAGTAGCCAATGTTTGCTGATATTTTAAAGGCATGATCTGAAGAAATCCATTTTCCTGTTGTTGATGCCATGTGTTGAGTAAACATTTCTCTGCATTCAAAATAATTTCGTAAATACACATGATTGACTAAATTTCTGCCTATAAAAGAACTTTGTTAGCTGGTACTCTGGAAAAGGCAAACGTGTTGAATCACGCTTTGTTCGGTAATATTCGCAGGCTTTGCGGCAATGCTGTGAACTGTGCATATTGATGATAATGCTCTCGACAACCTGAATACGAACTCCAGAGTTGATACTACTTGAAACGAAATCAAATAGTTCGTTCGTGATTCCAGACTTGTGGAATAGTACGAAAGGAATCCGAATGCCTTCTTTTGACAGAGATTTTAGTATTTCAGGATCATGAGCTACAACTTGGTGGTGACTTTCGCAAAGATACCACGACGAAACCAACAGAACACGTTCTTGAACACAAAACAACATACGAGGCATGGTTAAGGCAGTTGATGCATCAGTCCATCTCCAAAAACGCAATTTACTCAAGCAAACAGAACATTTTAAAGCTAGATCCGTTTGTTTTAATGGATTCCACAAGATCAAAAGTGTAATAGTGAAAGTTGATGGATCATCAGGTACACAATCGCGGTAACTCGCCATAACTCTTACGGTTGCACAGGTTCCGGTGCTTTCAAACTCCTGTATTGACTTTTGAAGGAATGATATCCATGACTGAGGAAACTGAACCGACAGACTAGCGTTAAAAACAAGACAAAGCTTTAAAAAAGACAAGCAATTTATACAACGCGGAATGTTCGCCATTTTGTTATGCATGTGCTTGTCATTTTACCTCCGCTGACCATTATTGCCCGCAGTGTACGGGCACAGGAAACCCATTAACAACAATCCCCGACCGATCTACTGATACTATTATTATAATTATTATGATCCATGGATCCATGGATCTACCGATCCATCGATATACCGATCCATCGATCTACCGATCCATCGATCTACCGTTCTACCGATCCATCGATCTACGTTACTGATCCATCGATCTACCGATCCATCGATATACCGATCCATCGATCTACCGATCCATCGATCTACCGATCCATCGATCTACCGATCCATCGATCTACCGTTCTACCGATCCATCGATCTGCTGATCCATCGATCTACGGATCCAACGATCTACCGATCCATCGATCTACTGATCCATCGATCTACCGATCCACCGTTCTACAGGACCTTCAATCCATCGATCTACAGCTCCATAAATGATTTATTGCTCATCATACTGATTGATTGGAGCAACAACTCCAATGACGTCACTGGTGAGTTGTTATATCGTGCATGCACCAACCATGCCGTCGCCTTCATTTTTGATCTTGTTTGAACGCTCGATTTACATCTCCAAATTGTCAGATTCTCAGTTGAATTCCTCTATCTTGCCGAAGATTGACATTTCCACAATCTTCGTCGCCAAAATATGCAGTGTATTCATTCAAAATAATCGATTTTGTCTGTCAAGATGGCGGATCTTTATTACAACTCAAAACCATGTTGACCCATCAGACCTTGCGGTCACAACACAGGAAGCCCACATTACAAATACATTACATACCCATATACAGATTTACTGTAATGAAAATGGTGATTTAAACAAAATGCTACGCCATTTTGCTGTTCATTAACTCTGTTTTAATTTAAAAAAAACCTCAACTTTTTTGTTATACATATCTTTAACTCAAACTACGAGGTAGTAGGTGCATTAACAGACTTAATTAACTGAGGTAATGAGTGGTTTTCGTGAAGTCCCATTTGTACCTTAGAACAATATAGCATTCTGAGTAGTTTTATAAAATAGGTACAATGCAATTTGTGTGTAACAGCGCACATGTCATAGCTTACACAAGTTAACATAGCAATATTTCAGATATTTTTAAAGGTTTTATCGAAAGCTACTATTACACGTCGATATATATGATACACACATTTGCACTGGTAAGGATAAATAAGAAAACGAGGTGTCTAATAATTTTCTTTTTAAAATTTTATATCTCGTGACTGGCTGTAACATCATGCAACCATTTGGTCATATCACTTCCATTCATTAAAAATAATAAATAAAAAAGGGGTATGTATGTTGTTAATTTTTTATGAAATATAACGTATATTTTCCTGCAAACATTTTGGAGTAGATTTTACGCTAATCGAGATTCATATTCGGGAGCAGTGCTCTATTAAAGTTTATATTTAATTTTTGACATACCGAAAAATGAATGGAGGAAAATTTAAACACTTCGTATTTCGTATACTACTATAGCTGCAAAGTCTTGATTTTTATAAATACTTCAAGACGTAATTGGTCATTACTTATTTAATATATTTATGCAGAAAAAAAAATTAAATTCGTACTTCCATAATTGTGTAGTTAACAAATAACTAAGGCTCAGCCGTGGTTTATACTCTGATAATTGCATGATTGGCTCTTGAAAACCCTCAAAAAAGTCTAAAAGGACTAGCATACGCCCGTATTTTTAGACTTTTTTGATTGTTTTCAAGAGCCCATCATGCAGTTATCAGAGTATAAACTACGGCTGAGTCTTAGTTATTTGTTTTATTACATTGATTTTGAGCAAAAATAATTGTATTTTTCCAAAAAAAAAAAAAAAAAAAAAAAAGTTTGTGTTCACAGGAAAAAAAAATGGCATACCAATCTTGGGCCATTACTGGAAAATCATTGGTGCAATATTGGTAAATTGCACTAAATTACCAATGTTGGGAAAATGAAAACTACCAATTTTGGTACTTTAGTTATATTACCAATACTGGAAAATCAAAAATCATATTGGTGAATTACTGGTACTTTAGATATATTGCCAATATTGGAAGATCAAAAATCATATTGGTGAATTACTGGTATTTTAGATATATTGCCAATATTGGAAGATCAAAAATCATATTGGTGAATTACTGGTACTTTAGATATATTGCCAATATTGGAAAATCAAAAACCATATTGGTGAATTACTGGTACTTTAGATATATTACCAATATTGTAAGATCAAAAATCATATTGGTGAATTACTGGTACTTTAGTTATATTGCCAATATTGGAAGATCAAAAATCATATTGGTGAATTACTGGTACTTTAGATATATTGCCAATATTGGGAAATTAAAAAATCATATTGGTGAATTACTGGTACTTTAGATGTATTGCCAATATTGGCAGATCAAAAATCATATTGGTGAATTACTGGTACTTTAGTTATATTGCCAATGTTGGGGGAAATAAAAAAATCCTGGTAGTTTAGTTATTTTACCAATACTGGAAGATCAGAAATCATATCAGTGCAATATTGTCAACTTTAACATTTTACCCATATCAGAAATAAAAAAAAAACTTATCTAGAAATCACTTGGAATTTATCATTGTCGGTTGCTTTGATAAACTGTCATGAAAATCTCAATAATTATCAATGCACACAATTTGTTACTCCCATTAACTTTTAATAGCAATATATAACACAACAACGGTGTACACTAATATTTAAGTGTTCATCATGCAGTTACAGTTCAAAAGGATTTTATTCGTCATCATCAGTATCATCACCATCATCTTTTTCTGCAACTGGTTTGTTTCCTGTATCACCACAATGGTTGAGATTCTTCACTAATTTAACACTCTCACGAGACAGATGCAAATAGTTGCATTCTTTATTGCCAATGAGATACTTCTGTTCAAACAGAGCTTTAGCCAAGGGGGGAATGATTTCGTACTTGCTCAAGGAACGATGTTTTATTTTTAGTTCTTTCGCCAATAGTACCAGATGCTTCTTCAAGCTAATATCACTGAGTGATGATGCTTGGAAGGCAACCAAAACAGCAATTTTACAGCTGTATATTGTTATGCTATACATATTAATCTGCTGATGTAACATCATGATCTGTGTCTTGGTTACTTTCAGCTGTAAATTGAAAAAAGGATATGTACATTTTTTGTGTTCAGATCACAAGGTGTTACATTTTATTTATATTTATATAATTTTAACAATTTTTTGCATTCATTTTACCTGCAGTGCTAGTGCTGCTGGTGTATGGGGATGGGGAAGTTCTTGCTCTTTTGGCTCTCTTATGTTCTTTCTTGAAGACAAAAAAGGAATTATTATTTTCAAACATTTCAATCTGTAATATATATGCAAAATGACAGTCAAATATTCAACAGCATATAATAATAATAAATTCTTCATACCAATAAATAATCAAGATATAAATAACAATATTACTACTATCACAAAATGGGTGGTCCATTTGTGGTCTTAAGAAATTACTTACCACGACCAAATCCAATTTCCTCTATTGAGCATGTCAATAAAAGTTCCTTGACTAGTTCTTCCAATTTGAGAAGATTTTTCTCATTCCCTTTGAAAAATACCTTTGTATTTCCAGGCCAAGCTTTTTTGCAAGATTTAATAATCATTGATGTCCTGAAAAAATAATTAAAAGTAATTAATAACACATCATTCTATAGAAAATGAGAATACTTCTTGAAAATAAAAAGCTAAAACTAACACAAATATACACAACCCACAGTGCATATTTTGTAGATGTGGCATTATAGTGTTAACAAAAATAAGTATGCCATCTCCTAAAGATTAGTGGCGAGATGTAAGTATGATTCACATTGTCAGTCACAATAATAATAGGTTTATAAAAGGTTGTGGCTAGATGGGATCCTTCAAAAGTGCTTTACGAAGTCAAATAAGACACTTGGATGAATACTGTTTTCCTGCCAGTATTTAAGTGTATAATACTTACTTGGTATTATTTTCTGTTCGTTGTTCTGGTGTCCAATAACTTTTTTCGGCCTTCGTTATTTTTTTTCAAATTGATTTGGGTGTATTTTCAGAATCTAAGAAAATACAATTTTTAATTGTATATCAAGTAAGTTTGTATAAAATTCTGTTGAAAATACTCTGCTATCAAAGAAATACATAAAAAATAAATATCAATATCATGCTAAATAGACTTTGATTTTAGCAATTCCAAGTTGACCACTTAAAAAGAGGAAAATAGCCATCTATTTCTACTTCCTGGTCTGTACCCAAGGAGTGAACTATGCATTTAACAAAAATAATAAGTCATCAATGAATGTAATGACCTGGATCTCCTTAGAATATTGAATACACATAGTGAAATTGAATGTGCCACATAACCTAGGCCTCGAGCACAAAATACTACAAATCATTTTCACTACCTGCAGCTTGAGATTGAGATCTTTCAATTAGATCTTTCATCAAGTCAAGAATTTCCTGCTGTGTTCCCACTGCAGTTACCCCAATTTCTTTTAATGTTTCTCTTGCTCCATTGGTGTTCTGCAGTGGCAGGGACTTCATCGACCTTCCACTTATTTTGGATGCTGATAAGTAAATATAACATGTTCATTATCATTTACTCCAGGTATCAGTGAAAACATTAAAAGAAACACCTTTTACCTTCAAACAGTCCAGCCTCTGTCTCAAAATTCTTACTTAACAGCCAGTCTTCCACGTCTTGTACATTCCATTCTAAAAAAAATACTTACAATCAGAATAGAGAAGGAAAAACACTTTAACGCAAGTCTAAAGATAGAAAAAACCATCAAATTTTATTAAGCAGCATAAAAAGGCAGAAAAGGCTATAGCATAATTTCACAGCAACTAGCATTATTTTTGGCGCCAAAATGTGTCGCAGGTAGTGCGACCCAAATCGATGAAATAATTGTACATTTTTCTTTCTTATCTTTTGCTTTTTTTTGTAGAAATATTACCGTGATGCACAAATAAATATCCAGGTCATAAATAAGACAAACTTTTTAATAATCTTTTCTTTCTTGAAGAAAAGATTTTGCAGCATTAACGATTTTTGGCGCCAAAATCTTCATGCAAATAAATCTCCAAATCAATCAAATAATAAAACTTTTTGTTTGGAATGATTGCTCTAAATTGTTCGGAAACAAATGCCAAGCCTTTTTTCAACCCTTCCCGGGAACTTAAGAAAAGTTTTCTTTCAAGAACAGATAATGGCAAAATATCGCATATCTTCGCGTAGGTTCGGTGACAAACTTGGTAGCTTGCTAGGCGTGTTCAATTGATCTCACGTTAAAACTCCAAAAAAGCAAAAACAAATGTCTATTAACATATATACTGAAACACAAACCTTGAAGAGATCTATCGCTAGCCATCTTCGCACATCGAACACAGGTAAAACCAAGGCGAATCGGAGTTATAAACTCTGAAGCACACACATGAAACGTTCAAGCAAACGTGCCACGAGGATCGAACGGCGTATTTGCATCGTTCAAAGGTCAGCAAACACAGGAAACCCACATTTGGTTATCAATATTCTACTCAAGTCCATCCATACAAATGTGAAATAATTGATGATTCAGATTAAAAAACTATTCAAAAATATGCAAAGAAAGCTAAAACGTGACAAAAAACTTTCAACTCCTGATATATCTTGATATTATTCATATTTTTGCTTGTTGGGTTTCCTGTTGTAGGGACCGCTGACCAATAGCAGGCATTGATATTGCAATAAATATGTCAGACAAAAATAAAACTCTCCATCAGAGTCGATGCAAGGAAAAAGCTGCAGTGCACGTACACTGCTCATGTGAAATTTGTGAAGGTAAAGCTGTTTCAATTGCCACTGCTTGGAGGCATCGCAGCAATTTAAGAAATTTGACAGGTTCTATAAAAACGGCATCTGACGAGCGTAAATATTTCTGATTCCTCCTGCACTTTTCAAGATCTTATGATGATAGACAATGCAACTAAAGATGACTCTTCATGTTATAATTGTGACAGTTCAGAATCAATGGATTTTTCATTAGGGCATGGTGCTCATCTTGTTGAGGATTTCAGTGACAATGAATCAGATACATTTAGCCACATATGTGGTAGTGATTAAAATGATAATGGTCTTGACTTGAATAATACTGCGAATCCCAAAACGACACCTTCTAGCGATTTCTCACAGTTTGTTGAAGATGCCATTTTAAGGTTGGTAGATATAAAGGGGCAACATGGTTTCTTCATAAAAGCATTTGATCAATTCAGATTGGGGATGGACCCACAAAAATGAAATCTGGGATGGAACAAGGTTTGCAGAATTGGCTTACTTTTGGAACCCTGATGATGAATGGGTGCTTCCAGTATATTGCCCAAACCCTGACTGTCAAATTGTGATTTCTGCAACTGAGGTCATAAATTCTCCAACCACATTTGGAAAGCAGAAGGTCATTTGCCCTGGTTGTTTCAACCAGTTCCAAACAGAGATAAAAACAACAGCTGGAGATCCAAGAAACTTAGCTTACATAGGTATACATTATACTGTTTTTACTTTAATTTCTTTTCTTTCTATTCTTAAGCTCTTGTCTGATCCTCTAATTAGGTTTAATCTTTTATTTAACTTTGTTTTGTACTAAAGTGTTAAGTGTATTTTGGTACAATCTATTTCTAGTAGAGGAATGAAGATTGTATATAATTTTTGTTAATTTACAATGTGAGCTCTGATATTCTGTTTAATTGTATCTAATTTGAACACTTTTCCTGGTTGCTTTTCAGCACATTGGGATGGGTGGCAACCTTTTTCATCGACAGCTAGAAGCTGTGGTTTGTATGAATTTGTAAAATGACAGTATAAATAATTTGTTTTTGAGACAACATTTTGTGGTATGCTACAAAAATAAGATAATTATTAAACTTAACTTCTAGTGCAGGTTTTGTAAAAATTTCTTCATTCTTTACTTACTTACTTAAGTTGCCCTCCTGAAGGCGAGCCTTCCCCTCACACGCCATTCTCAGCCATCCTCGATAAGAGTTTTCAACTCCTCCAGGGTGGCAGCCCCCCGGAATTCATTCCCAATCATGAATACAATACCTTTAAACATCAGTGTGCTGAAAAATATTGATTCTGCAATGTCATGGTACAAGTAATATTTTGTATAGTACTAATTCATTGTGGAAAAATTAGTATCACATGTTTAGGTGCAATTGAAATCACTATTGCCACTATGTCGAAATCAAGTCGATGTACTACAGATGAGGTTTATGTTGTAGGTTTTGTGCCAACCTACTTGCTTCCCAACAAAACACCAATCTCACTTGATCCATTTCTAGAACCATTGATTAGAGACATTGAAAATGGTTTCATAAATGGTATTGTATATACACATTAGTTTTGTGCCATTTGTGCCATTTACAGCTAAAATTGTTGCATTGCGATCTCGAAGTTTTTGATTTCATGATGGGGTATTGGAAAGGTAACATGAAAACCCATTGATCTATCTTATTTTAAAACATGTAAAAATGCAAACAAATTGCATTGTACTATAAGTGCAATCATTATGTATGTGATTTTATTTACCATGAGTATATTATAATGTCTCCCATCAATTAATTTTTTTTTCAGCTGAAGAATACTACAAGTTTGTATTTCCTGCATCAGAAATAGTTTTTCATGGCCTCTTGTCAGATATGCAAAGGGAAATTTGGTTGTGCTTGACTCGTATGGCTGAATTTCTTCACAATCATGCTCGTAACGGGTGGCTAGAAGAAGATACAATTACATTTCACAAAATGGCTCTTCGACATTAAGTTCTTGTTGAAGAAAAGTATGGTCCAAAAAGCTGTCATGTTTGTCTTCATAACCTCCTACATCTTAAGGAAGACATTTATCGTTTCAGTGGTCTATATAATTATTCATATTGGGTCCAGGAGAGAGCAGTTCAACGATATGTTTCTCAATCAAGTAACTGTAAGAATATAGAAGCTACATTTGCAGGAAGTGAAATCAGGAGAGAAGTTCTTAAAGTCAAAAGTGAGATGTGTACTCCCTTTCCTTCACCTAGTAAAGTGCATGCCAACACGGTATGGTTTGTATCAAAAGTCAATACTTGATATTGTTTTAATTAGAAGTAACATCCACAATGCAAATAGGGGTGTGGTGGCTGACAGGTGACAAGGAGATCAGCTCATGACACTTTTCATTATTTATTTCACATGTTAACTGTCTGACATTTGATTTAGTAAGTGAGATGTCAAACCAATGATTGTGCTCATTTATTAATATTATGTCATTATTTTACAGCATTGGGCAAAATCCTTGGACCAAGCGAAACTGTTTTATAGATCAGCAGATGCAGGTTTGCAGCAAGCCATTTCAGGTATCACTGTTGGAGGAATCAAACATTTTCACTTAAATGACATCGAGTGCCATGAAATTGCTGAGGCCAGTAATGTTGATGCAAATAATGTACACAAAATTGCGTTTACTTGTCGAAGTGCCTGGAAGCCACTTCATGGCTTTGAAGGTTTGCTTTACAAAAATCAAGAATTTGCTGTTTTTATAAGTTGTGAAGATGGAGAAGGAGAGAAAATTGGAAAGATTCACAAAATATACACTGTATCTACTGGTAGATCTTACAGGACATTGGTCACTCTGCTTGTATGCAATCATGTGAATTTCATTGATGGAGGATTCCAGCTTGTTACTCCATCAACTGATTATGTGACAGTACCCATAGCAAATCTAAGTAGGAAGTTGATGTTGTACCCATCTGAAGGTATTGGCTATGAACCCAATAATTTCATAGTTGTAGATTTCATGAGACGTATCTTCCCTGTTTCTGCAGAAACAGTTGTAGTACCGTACTATCCAGTAGTCAATGACATGGTGGACGTCCAAGGGGATGGTGAAGTTTGGAAGGCCAAAGTCGTTGGCTTCTCAATATCAAAACAAAATATCCGAGGTATTTTCTTCATTCACAATGAAAATGACTTATGGGTCCCAGAAGCGTCATGTGCTCAAGATATTCACTTCAATAGTGTCCTTGGAATTTCAAGTGGAATTTGGCTTTAGAAGTATATTTGCTGGTTGCATACCTCTTAAATTTAACTGACTGAATGTGATAGGTATACTTTAATCTTGCTTTCTTATAATATTAGCAATGTAAGTAAGCAAATTACAAAACAAAGAACATTTGAAATGAACAATTTGGTATTTTGTTGAAACATTGTCCATAATTTTGTCTTGACTATACCAGCAAAATACCATTGTTGGTAAAATATCAATGGAGCTACCAATGATCATCCAAAGATTTTCCAAGATTGGGAATTTTCAATCAACAATCTGATATTTTGTTGGAATATTGTTGGTAACTTTGAACTTATGATACCAGCAAAATACCATTGTTGGTAAAATATCAATGGAGCTACCAATGATTATCCAAAGATTTTCCAAGATTGGGAATTTTCAATCAACAATCTGATATTTTGTTTTGTGATATTTTGGTAACTTTGAACTTATGATACCAGCAAAATACCATTGTTGGTAAAATATCAATGGAGCTACCAATGATCATCCAAAGATTTTCCAAGATTGGAAAACTAATACCAATAACAGTGGTATTTTATTGGTAGATTATTGGCATTTTCATAAAAACCAATAATTTACCAATATTGGTATACTAAAATATAAGATTACCAATAATATCCCAATTTGGTATTTTATAATTTTTCCTGTGGTTTTTAGTGCTGACGTAAATCTTGATATAACAAGCAATCTGATTGGCTATTTATTGACAGCTCAAGTCTCATTGGTTAAAAAATTGACATAACTAACGAATGGCTTCCAGGGTAATTTTTCTGTTTTTATTTTTATGTTTTATTTCTTTATTTATTTTTTTTTTGAAAACTCGATGCAAAAGACGTCAAACAACTTAAAAATCCATTCTAACTAAAATAATTCGATTGATAAATGGCAAACGACTACAGAAACATAACAACATTGTTTGAAAAGAGTCAAATATCGCCAGTGCAAGTACAAATATCACAACCAAGAGTTATTTTTGGATATTTAGAACAAGAGAATTTATTTGACACGAGGTGAACATCCCATCATCAACGTCTCCACGTACTGCTTCCCACGATTGATTGGACTGGTGGACCGAAATTGCAGGCACAATAGCTGTTGCATTTGTATTGCTTGTTAATTTGCTGTGACAAGAGACTGCTGGTTCGAGGCGGCTGATAAGGAACACGCTTCAGAAAGGACATTGGAGCACAATCGCAGTTGTTCAGATGATGGTCAAGTGCTGTAGTGCTTGAGGCTTTCTTCGCTTCTGTGGGCCGGTATCTGCATGATGTGACGGCTGGTTACTTGAGCGTCGGACCAAAGGGTCAATGCAGTTGCACGAACTGAATGGTTTGTGTAAATTTAGGACAAATTACACTCCTTGGATATTTCTTTCATCATCTCTCCGAGCTTGTTGATTCCAAGTGGTCTATTCTCGTACCACACATCATCTGATTCGTTGACATTGAGCCTTGGATACTGAAAAAAACGCTAGACATTTCGGGTTTCGCTTGGATATGAATTTGACTGAAAAAATCATCGCAAATGTCAAAATAAAAATTGTGTTCAAAAGTTTCCTCGTTCATTTTTTCGCCTCTCTCGTCTTCGGTGAAAGCCTTTCTATGGAAACGTGGTTTATACTTTGATAACCCATGTTTGCTCAACCAATCAAAATGCTTGTTAGAATGAATCTATGTAATAATTGTAGTTGAAAGTTTTTTGGTTAATTTTATTATAGCTCGGCGCGGCTTTCGAGTTATATTTTTTTTGGAAAGCAATAACTTTTTCAAACTTGTTCACTAAGTGTTAAACTTCGTTTTGCTTTTTTTTCAAATAGATCGGGGTAATTTATCATTAGAAATCGCACATTTATAAGCAGTACACATTTTACTTCAAAATAGTGCCCTTCATATTTTTTGTTGCTGCACCATTAAGACTGAACATTTTTTTAAATAATAAATAGCAACAGCATAGATAGCTTGCAATAAAGAACACTTTTTATCAATATCTATCATTCTATTGCAAAGTGTACATTTCACGTTTTTCGTAAAATCGTTCTTGGGATGGTAATAGGTACCGCTTCGCTGCTTCCAGTCTTTTGGAGTAGAGTATTAAGGACATATTACAATACAGCCTACAACGGTATTAAAGGGTTGTTCTTATATGGTGTAAGTGATTCAGACACGAATATGCGGCGTTCGGGTTCGTCGGGGTCGAGGTCAGGTAGTTCTTTCGCTCTTTTATTGGCCAACTTCTTGCGGTTCATGTAAAGCGAATTCCGGATATCTCTCCTAGTAAATATTTCAATTATCTTCGGAGGTGAGTCCCTTTATAACGTTGGTAATGTATGGGCTGTTGATATTTCATCCTGAGAGATGATTACGCCAATTGCTTTACCTATGGATTTGACTATATCGTCTGCTTTACAGTCGTTCCTTGCTTTAATTACCGAATTTCCAAACAGTCACGTCGTAGATATTGTGCTATTTCTTCCACCATTGATTTAGAACAGAAGATCACTTGAAGAAATAGATTCAACAAGGTTTATGCTTCATATTTCATTAACTATTTAGATATGATCAAAGGTCATCTTAGCGTGACTGTGAAACGTAAGCTCTTAATTTTCATTAACTGCTCGATTTTATATAATTCTTCGTATCTTTCTATTCCTGTTTACATCGAGTTTGGCTGTAGATGACTTCAAGAAAATGATTAGAAAGTTTTTACTCTAAAAATTAGCTCTTAATGCTAATAATGAAGTTTATAAGATGTTAATTTTTACACTGTGTCTTGATGGCCAGGGTCTTCAAATCAGTAGATGGCCGGCAGTCGATAATTTTTTCTGATTTATGGAATAAATACTGTTCTACGGAATACAAACTGCTAAAGAATGATTTAGAAGTAGCAAGCGCTTATAGGTCACCTACCAGCATTTTGATTGACGTTTCGGCTTTCTCCGTACACACCTGGAAAACGACTTGTGGTGTGACACTTAGATTTTTCCTCGACTGCCGGCCAGGGTCAATTTATGGAATTTTTGGAGCTTAGTGTAAATATACTGAAAAACTAGAAAAATAGCGTGCAACGAAATTTTAATTCATTGAGTTAATCCTGTAAAAAGATTTTGTACAAGAGCTGTGTCCAAAAGAAAAAACAAATACAGACCCTCATAAAAAATCTAATGATTCATTCTTTTGCTGTGCACAATATTAATTTGATTATATTTTGAAGGACGTCTTTAGAAGTCTTTAGGCTGGAATATACAGAGGACGCGGCGAAGGAGGGGCTGCGGGGGCCTTAGCCTTTTAGTGCACTTTTTTTCACATATTATTGTACTTTTTTCACGATCGATTTTTTTTTATTTCTTTGATTTTCTTACGACTTTTGCGAGTATGCCATTTGCCAGATACAGTACTATGTCTATCATTTATTCCTATTGGAGCCCACCAAATGTATGTCCAGCGTGTAACCAACAAAGCGCCGCGTTTCTATGCGTTTTTTCTTTCGCATGCCTGATAAGCTTTAGTCTCCCTCGCATCCGTTTCCGGTCTGTTCGAAAAAATCTCCAGCCCAGTAACGGCTGCTAACATTCGACGCTAATCTCTTGACCAATCAGATTTTGGGTTCTATATTTCACTACCACTTCGCGCCAAAAATCTGAACCAACCACAGATCATCTTTTATATTTAAGGTGTATTGCATCACAAACACTAGTTTGTGAGATTAATAAACAATATTGTTTATAATTGACGGGGAATTAAAAGAACTATTTCCAAATATTAATACTTTTTACTTCTTGTGAATTACGGATGAGCAGATAAAACATCGGCCTGGTTTTTGATTATAGTCCTAGCAGTGCGTTCCTGACATTTTGGTGTTACTTGCAAACTCTCGAGTTTGACCTTTGATACTGCGCTCAGTATGGTGCTGGCTTTCGCGGTATCTTGTCATGTTTACAATTAATCGTGCTCTGATTGGCCAACAACCTATGAACTCTTGACAGATTTTGACAGTTTTAGAACAAACGGAAAGAGATTAGTGTCGAATGTTAGCAGCCGTTCCTGGGCTGGAGATTTTTTCGAACAGACCGGAAACGGATGCGAGGGAGACTAGATAAGCTTCGAGTTTAATAGATTTGTAGCTCATCCAGTTAATTTCTCTAGATTTATTTCAACAAGTTTAGAACAAAAAAGTCAGAAACATTTTTTATTATTTTATAAAATAGTCCCTGAGAACTTCAAAAAAAAAAAAAAAAAAAAAAAAAAAAAAAAATCGTTCAAAAACATGCAAAGACACAAAGATAAGAGAACAGGTATGTTTGTGTTAAATTACTCCTAGAAACGCATTTCGGGAGAGATGCCCCTAGACCCCCCTAGTATACAATTGCCCTTAGTAATGGTTTCGCATTAAACTCCCGCCACTTCCCTGGAGAGTAATGTTTTTTTTCTTATCATTTTCATAATTTAATTCTAAATAGGGTAAATGAAGTTGTATGTATATCTAGAATATTGAAAGTCAATATTCATAAAGTTTATCAATTTAATATCATTTAATTCATATGAAGCTAATATTGACGAGAAAACACAGGAAGCCCAGCTACCTGGGCATTGAGCGTGTTCCCTCGATTTTCGCATTCGAAATCCAGTTATATTCAGCACATAGCTCAATGTTCTTACTAGTGACGTTAACGTCTGCTAACACAAACATTACATCTAGTAATTCTAACATTACGTCTAGTAATTCCTTGGACCAGAATGAATGAACAAATGAGAAATCCTTTAATGAGCAAAGGAGCTAGTATATAAATGCATTCAGTGGATGAGTGAATGAAAACATGGAACAAAATAATTGATTCACCAATGAGTGAAGACGTTTCAGATATGCCGTGCGAGAGCCCCTACATATGATCTAATCATTGATCAGATGCTAATATCAGGGGCCGTGTTGCAGCCCAACGGCAGGACTAAAATGCAGACTGGGAAAATGCAGACTGGGAAAATGCAGACTGGGAAAATGCATCATTCTTTTTAACTTGATTTGTTGACTGTCATTGAATTCGGTAGATAATTCGAGTTGCTAAACGTTGAATTTTTCGTAGTCTGCATTTTACCGGTCTGCACTTTGCAGTCTGCATTTTAGACCTGGCGTGTGTGAAAGTCTAAAATGCAGACTGAGAAAATGCAGACCAGTAACAATACCTAATTTTTTTAACATGATTTGTTGACTGTCATTGAATTCGATAGATAATTCCATAATTCGAGTTGCTGAACGTTGAATTTTTAGCAGTCTGAATTTTACCGGTCTGCACTTTCCAGTCTGCATTTTAGACCTGGCGTGTGTGAAAGTCTAAAATGCAGACTTGAAAATGCAGACCGGTAAAATGCAGACTACCTGGTTAAAATACCCAATTATTTTTAATTGATTCATAGTTTGCCCATATAGGAATTTGAAAAAATAATTCGATAACTCAATTTGTCAGACGCCATCGAAAAATATCAGTTGTCTAATTCGGAAAAAAATACGTTGAAGGAAGATTTGAAATTTTGGTGTATTTTACTTTTTACCCATATATGAAATAATAAAATGTTCAACAAATCAACAAACGGATACAACTGATAGGATAATGTTGAAATGAATGTTGAATTGTTCGTAGTCTGCATTTTACCGGTCTGCACTTTCCAGTCTGCATTTTAGACCTGGCAACAACTTTGCAGATTCTCTCCCTCACACCAGCTGTTTTCACTAATACAATATCTGTTTTACTGAACACTACCCTGCATTCCTCACATCTCTTTACATACTTTGGGCACATCTTACTATCGTAAAGATGTACTAGTTCGTACTGCTTGGCAGCAATTATGTCGGGATCTGACTAGTGGGACGCCAGAAGTACCAGTGCCACTACTTTTTGGCTGCGCCTGCAAATTCTAAAGATCAGTTGTACTTATGCTGTTATCTTAGGGAAGTCGAAACTAAGGTGTTATCATTGTTGGATATTCCCTGATAAGTTATTTTGTTAATAAGCCACAATATGTATTTAACAAGCGATGTTTTTAAAAGCAAAATGTATTTGAAAAGCAAAAACTCTCACTCGCTGTCATCAGGTATGAGATAAAAATCATTTTAAACTCATGTAGGCTATGAAACAGCAAATCACTTATGAAATGTGTAATAACATCTCATACCTGCCAGCTGTTACAACCATCAGATCCTTTGCGTAGTACTAAGGGAGGGACAGCACATGGTTTCTTAGCAATCTGAGAAGTGCTCTTACTAGTAGGTTCTGCCACTGTAAGTTCAACAAATAGCTCTGGTTCTAGAAGTCTTGCTTTGCACTTTTTACTTTGAGGAGATGCTTTATGTCCAGCTGAACTTGGTTGCTTGTATGGATAATGAGAACAAAGTCTCTGAAAGCTTTAGCGTGTTGCATTTGTCTCTCAGAACTGCAGGGGTTACAGCTTAAAGGATCTACTTGTAATTGCTCAAAACCAGGGAGCAGACGGTACTTCCCCAAACCATAAAGGGCTCTCATTTCTTCTACTTTGATCAAAATCAGTTAAACCTATATCAAGAAATTTTGGTCTAGGTGATAAGCAATTTGATCCAGATACAGAGAGTGCTCTTTAGACTAAAACAGGTGTATTACAAAAAAAATTAATCAATGTACACAACAGGTCCCACAATGACAAAGTTTCAAAGTGATAGATATTTTAAAGCGATCAGATTTTATTGTAAATCTTGATATTTTTTACTCTATATAAATCTGGTAACACCTTCTGTTTCCACTGTTGGTGCAGATCATGTATAGTTTTTTTTTTGCGTTTTCTAGCATGAACTGCTTCTCATATATGTTCTGCATTGCTGTCTTGGTGTCTTTGACACGTGTGGCAAACTTAAGAGAGCGTCCATATAACGACCAGGCAGAACCAGGCAGGAGGTGATAAACCCGATGTCGCCAAACCTGCTTATATTTGGCTCACATGTAGCACTCAGTGAGCATAGCATGTGGTAGAAGTTTCAGATCATGGTATTGCATAATCACGGAGTTGACCACCCCCCCTTGGTTCTGGAGCATTTTTAGTAAATTTCTGTTATTTTGGAGTGAAATTTTGAAAATTTATAAAACAACAAAAACATATCTGACGGCAATCAACTTTCTGCTATTGACTACTTGGCATTTGGTTTTACAAATTATGGGCAAAACAATGATGTAAATTGTTTGTGGTTGTCATGACAACGCCATTAAGAGAGTACATTTTTCAATTTTTCAGCAACGATTCATTTTAGTAAACTTTGCACACAAATAAATCGCAAGGCCAACTTGATGATAGCAAAATTGACTTATAACTAATAAATATAACCCTTTGGCTATGTAGAAATGTAATAAAAGTGGTGGGTTTTTTCTTTAAATTTTCTCAGTGAAGCATTCAATATACCTAATATCCAAAAATTGCATATTTTCCATAAATTCAACAAGAAAAATAAAATATAAAGCGAAGTCAAAACTAACCACAATCACATAAAATGATTAATTGGAGATGTGCGTAACGAGTTTTGAACCAAGTGGGTACAAAAAAAAGCATTTTCAAGACACAAACCTCACTTTAAATAACGTCCTATGACCAATTTATGGTTGAAATTGATTCTAATCGTTACTATAGATTTCGTATATCTATACGACTTTAATATAGCGACAATGCACCTCAGAATATTCAATTCATTTTCATGAATTAATTTTGTGCATTATGTTTGAAAATCTTTGGGAAAAAATGAGGAAAACTACATTTCATTTTACGTACCGTTTGTTTGTTTACAGCCGCCATATTGAATAAATAAGGAAGCCCACGCGCAATACAGGAAACCCACTCGCAGAGACGAATCGACCTGCAGATTTCTACTTTTTTCCACCAATGTCAGCTTATCTATTTATTGATATTATTCATTTACTGATTTGATTCACTAATATATTTTCTCATTTATTCATCTATTTAACTATCTTTTTGTTACATTAAGTTATGAATTCATGTATATATATATTTTTTTTGCATCTCATAATTTGTTAATTGATTCATTCGTCATGTTTTTTATTTGGTTTTTATTTATTCATTTATTTATTCATTCATTTTAAATTGATTCATTCATGATTTCAATGATTCATTTATTCATTCATTCAATCATTTATTCATTTTTTTACTTACTCAATCATCATAGTTTAATAAATCAATGAATGATTGATCAGGAATGAATCAATGAAGAAATGAATAACGAATAAATAAATAACTGACAAATTAGTAAGTTAGTAAATCAATTATGTATTAAATCATTAAAACATCAATGTATATATGTTGTTTAATTTATGTACCAGTGTCCGTATTCAAACGCACATTTGTGATCGCTCTAGAAGTACTTTCAACCCCGATTGACGTACATGTAAGAGTCTTTAAGTGACGTACCACTAGAAAAGTTAAGTGAAAAACAAAAAAATTCAAACACGGTTAAAAAAAAAAAAAAAAAAAAAAAAAAATACATCCAAGCATACAACCAAAACTTGCAAAAAAAAAAAAAAAATAACAATATATATATATATATATATATATCAGTGCTAGTATTCAATAATTTCTATGAGCGCAAGATATATTGCCGTTATGCAAAGTAAAGAAATAAATGAATGAATGGATGAATGAATTGATGAATTAGTTAATGACAGAATAAGTGAGTGAGTGATTTAATAAATGAATGAATGATTAATTGAATGAACAAATAAATGATTGAATGAATAAATGAATGAAAAAAAAAATAGTTAAAAATAAAAAAAAATGAAAACAAATTATGAATTAATGACTTGATAAATTAATAGTAGAAAACATAGATAAAATACAAGTTCAACAAATAAATAGATAAATTGAAAAAAAGTTTACTCAGTCATTCTATCAATGAATAAATAAATGAATAAATGAAAAAATAAATTAGTGAATCAAATAAATAAATGAATAAATAAAAACCAAATAAAAAACATGACGAATGAATCAATTAACAAATTATGAAATGAATATATATATGTATATATATACATGAATTGATAACTAAATGTAACAAAAAGATAGTTAAATATATGAATAAATGAGAAAATATATTTGTGAATCAAATAAGCAAATGAATAATATCAATAAATAGATAAGCTGAAATTGGTGGAAAAAAGTAGAAATCCGTCGATTCGTCTCTGCGAGTGGGTTTCCTGTATTGCGCGTGGGCTTCCTTAGTTATTCAATATGGCGGCTGTAAACAAACAAACGGTACGTAAAAAGAAATGTAGTTTTCCTCATTTTTTCCCAAAGATTTTCAAACATAATGCACAAAATTAATTCATGAAAATGAATTAAACATTCTGAGGTGCATTGTCGCTATATTAAAGGCGTATGAATATACGAAATCTATAGGGACGATTAGGATCGATTTCAACCATAAATTGGTCATAGGACGTTATTTAAAGTGAGGTTTGTGTCTTGAAAATGCTTTTTTTTGGTACTCACTTGGTTCAAAACTCGTTATGCACATCTCCAACTAATCTTTTTATGTGATTGTTGTTAGTTTTGACTTCGCTTTATATTTTATTTTTCTTGTTGAATTTATGGAAAATATGCAATTTTTGGATATTAGGTATATTGAATGCTTCACTGAGAAAATTTAAAGAAAAAACCCACCACTTTCATTACATTTCTACATAGCCAAAGGGTTATATTTATTAGTTATAAGTCAATTTTGCTATCATCAAGTTGGCCTTGCGATTTATTTGTGTGCAAAGTTTACTAAAATGAATCGTTGCTGAAAAATTGAAAAATGTACTTTCTTAATGGCGTTGTCATGACAACCACAAACAATTTACATCATTGTTTTGCCCATAATTTGTAAGACCAAATGCCAAGTAGTCAATAGCAGAAAGTTGATTGCCGTCAGATATGTTTTTGTTGTTTTATAAATTTTCAAAATTTCACTCCAAAATAACAGAAATTTACTGAAAATGCTCCAAAACCAAGGGGGGTGGTCAACTCCGTGATTATGCAATACCATGATCTGAAACTTCTACCACATACTATGCTCACTGAGTGCTACATGTGAGCCAAATATAAGCAGGTTTGGCGACATCGGGTTTATCACCTCCTGCCTGGTTGCTATATGGACACTCTCTTAAGTTAAAACTTCATATTGCGGTAATACAGCCATTTTTTTTTTCAATATCGCAAGTTGAAAATACGTGAACATTATGCATAATATTAATATCTTGCTCAAAAAGTCGAAAAATCACTTGCAGAATGCTCGTGATTTTTTAGCCCTTTTTTCTTGTTTCCCGTCATTCAGTTTTCTGAATTTAAATGTGGCTTGTGTGTAGCCAGCTATATTGGCTTATATTACTTATATACTCCAGCGTAAGTTTTTTTTATAACAACAATGTCTATTCTTTGTTGTATCCTGACATTGAACATTGACTATCGCATCATAATCACTCCACCCTGATGATGATCGAAACGAAATAGTACCACATATTAAAAAAATTCAAATAAATAAGCAAATAACAAAAACGAGTAATCAAACAAATACACAAACAAAAAAAAACAAACACAGTGTAGAACACAGTTATTTCTACATCATTTTAATACTGATAAGCTTTTTTAATTACATTTAGTGCTATCTTTCTTCTTTTCTATTTTTGAGTTGATTTTTATCTGTGATACTTAAAGCCATGTAATGTTACGCATATATGTTGTTATAATTGCTTTTAATTTCATAAATTTTTGGGGCAGATCAAAAGAAGGGGGTTCTAGGGCGCCGGTGCTCACTAATTTTGGATGAAGGCCTGATATAGTTTTACATGAACTGTATAATTCAGACAGACAGTCAATAAGCTGCACCCCCTTTCAAGATATATTGATCCTTCCCTGCCCTATATACAGTCGATCCCATTAACGTTGTTCAAAAAGAAAAGAAGTTTACGATTTGATAAAACAAAAGCCCTAATTACGGAATACAATCACTTTGCGCGTGAAAATGTGATTTGTTAACTTGTTAACTTCTTTTTTCTTGAACAAAATAAATCAGATCAACTGTATATGTAGTTAGTCTTAGTTATATTTATTAGAATTAGCTTTACTTTAAAATGAGTCCTTTTCTTGTAATATGTAACTCGTTCAACTTTAAAACATAGTGTCATGGCAAGCACTAACAATATTAATTAGTAATACTTATTGTAAAACGTTATATGATATTTAACCAGTATTTCTTGCATCTTTCATATCGTATTTCTACTATCCTTGCATTATGAAGCTGATTCTTGTTTACACCGAAGTGACGTCATCTTCTTCCGAATCATTCGGCACCATATACCCATTGTCCACTTCGGTCATCTCCATCAACTCAACGTATGGCTTGTCACGTGTCATCAGAGTCTCCAGGCTTTTGATGACGTCACTAAAGGCTGGACGATGTTTTGCTGGTTCATTCCAACAGCCGAGCATCAATTGGTATCTAAAACAAAATAATTGAAAATTATTTTGAAATACTACAAACAGTATTGTGAGTACACTTTTTGTCTGTTTATTAAGAGATAGCATACTTTTATTTATGTATACAATTATATCAAGAGCGTAAATATGTTTTTGTTTGCCTTACAAAACATTGCAAGTGTGAGTTTCAATTGCGATATTTGAACATTAGTATTAAATTGTATTAACTGACAATAAACAGACATGGGCGGAACAGTATTCATTTTAACTGAAATAAACTTCAATAACTTGAAGTAACGTTCCGAGTAAGAACTAGTGTAGCAAACGGCAATGGAATGCATAAAGGTGTTAATTGTATATTGTTTAAATGCTTGATCTGATTGGGTAAAACAAGAAAATTGGCCTTTTTTCAAACTTTGGGGATATTTTCCCTATATTTTACTCAAAATCTCATTTCACTTTTTTCACATTTTCACGATCTTACTTTTTCTATGAGAAAAGTTTACCGTGGGGCTCACTATGAAAAGCAAGCGTCTCCTAGCCATTGTTTTGAGCAATTATGATTGGACAAAACCATTGAAAACAAAAGAAACACTGTCTTGTAAACAGCATTTTGTAGATTTTACTTAAGAAATGTGTAACCCTTAGCTTAATACCTCAACATCGTGAAATTTAAAGAATTTCTACGTGGGGAGATTACAATTGCCACAGAACAATAGAAACCTCACTAGTTCTTACGCGCATCGTTACTTAATCAACAATCAAATTGCATAATTATTATATGTGAAAGTATATTTTCTGCTAACAAACAGCAAATGGTATACTGATAGTATTTTCAAAGTTACACATCTGGTACTATATCCAATTTCTTATTCTTCTACAGAAAATACGACTACTATTTAACTACTGTTGCGCCACAAAATGTAATAAACCACACAAAATGTAATAACAACGCAAAATGTAATACCTTTTGCCACAAAATGTAATAACTGCTCTAACGCAAAATGTAATAACTTTTGACGCAAAACGCAATAAATCTGTTTAACGCAAAACGCAAAATGTAATAAGATCACAAAAGTAAACAAAATGTTTTAGAAATGAGAAAACACGATATATAGGTTGGGCGGCTAGTATTGAAAGCACAATGATAGAATGGCATTAAACATACTGCACATGTCACAAAACCTATTCACCTTGTTATCCAGTAGAAGCAACAGATAAATGATAGATGCATTATTTTGAAACGGATACTGGGAAATGTTACACAAGAGCGCGCTAGTGGTCAATAAAATCATTCTCTGAGAAATTCTTCACTACACAAAAAATGATATTAAAAAAAAAATAGTAGACGCGAACAGCCCCGATAATAATTTTATTTGTTTATTATTTGTTTGTTTGATTTTTGTCTGTCCGTCCGTCCGTCCGTCCATCTTTCGCTCATTCGCTCTGTCCATCCAATCAAAACGTGCAAACCATTGTAAGCTTACAATTTCAAAAAAATAGTAGTAAATAAGAAAATATTTCACATTTTTATCTTTCAAAGCAAATGTCAAGTTTTTGAATGTTATGTAGGGCGTGGCGAATCCGGCAATATATAGTCTTGTTGATGGAGCGAGCACACAAAAAGACGTCAGTAGTAACACATCATTCACCAAAAAATCATCTAAGAAGACTTTACAAAGTGCCATGCCATGCCAATACATTAACATCCAATCCAATCTCATGTGATGCCATCCACTCACATCCAATCTAATCTCATCCCATCCCATTCATTTACACCCTATCAAGTCTCATTTCATTATTCTATTCTAGACCGTCTTTGTCTATCAAGAAAACATTGACTTCAAGCTGCAAGTTTCTAATGTTATTACATTTTGCGTCAAAGTTATTACATTTTGCGTTAAACAGAGTTATTACATTTTGCGTTAGAGCAGTTATTACATTTTGTGGCAAAAGGTATTGCATTTTGCGTTGATATTACATTTTGCGTCAAAAGTTATTACATTTTGCGTTGTTATTACATTTTCAGTTCTTACATTTTGTGGCGTAACAGCTACACTATGTTGGGTTATCTCAAATAAAACGCCCGCAAAGATACCAAACTCTAATATGGTATGTTATTAAGTTGAATCAGGTGCGCCAAAAAATGTTATTATCTTCCCGACTGAATAAATTCTTAAATGACACTTTGTCGTTATATATACATTATTTATATCACGTGGGATATTCTTCATCAATTTACCAAATAAAACAGCAGAAGATACCACTCCCTGGTATTTAAATTAATTTGCTAAATTGATGATTTATTTTGTAAGATGTGCGTGTGCTTGTCGTATAGCATTTCTAATATTAAATTTGATGATCTGGAAGTGGTGATTTTTTTTCCTGCATGTTTGGAGCTGATTATTGACTTCATTCGCGATATGAAAGACAACTTCTAAGGCGAGATCACCCAGTACAACCGAAAAAAATATTGTATAAATCTTCAATCAATAACTTACATGTCATCTGGACACAAATCGGGTTTTTCCAGTCTTTGTCCATTCTTCAGGAAACGCAAAAGTTGCTCGTTATAGAGAGCGTTGTACGGCAGCTTACCTGGAAATGAATATAACAAGCAAAAAAAGAATATATATATCGATTATACCCAGAAAATGATATTTAGAACATTTTTTACAATATTAAGGTCTTGAGTCAGCTCTTTAGAACGTTTTCAGTAGGTCTTTTTAAACAAAAATTCATTTTCAAAATGAATTTATTTTATACTGCATTTTACCTTTGGAGTTGTCATGTGTTCATTCGTAGAGTTACAGCAAAAATGTCAAAAATCGCTGACACTTTTTCTAACTTTACTTCGTTGTTGCCACTATTGTGAAAATTACACGCCCGTCTACATAAAAAACAGTCGCTCCCAAAGTGGTCGATTATCTTGTCTAGACACTAAATATATACAGTATATATATATTAGCACTTATATCGGTTTTAAACCATTTTTAATCCGTTTTGTTTGCTAGAAAAAGACTACGGCCATCAAATAGTGAGTTGTTGTTTGAAATCATATATGCTACAGTGATATTGGGTAAATACTCGCAAAATAAGAGCTTTTTTGAATCATTGTTCTAGCAGTATTTTGCATTCATAAACTACTTACCAAATGAAAATATTTCCCAGAGAACAATGCCGTATGACCAGCTATATATATAAAAAAAAGAAATACTAAATTAGCCCGATTACCAAAAAGGTTGACCTTGAATTAACAACTGGAGGTCTCAGTAAAGTGAATGATATAAATCCCGTAAATCTACTTGTACTGTAATGTACTGTAGTGCTTATATAGCGCATTTTACTAATGTCTCGATGCGGTTAACAATCTCTAATATGTTTAGTATGTAATCCGGTTTTACAAGGATGAGTTTGATTAGTAGTTAGTATGTATTAGTGTAGGTCTACCACCGAGGATGGTCGTTACCTGCATCCTCAGTCGTTCTTTTACGCCCCCCAATATCGGTTAATGTGAAGGTGTGGTGAGTCGGGACCTACAGTTTATCGTCCTAATCCGAGAAGAGTGGAAGCCTAACAATTATAAATCGAAGAACATTCTCCTCAATTATTTAAAGACCCTGAGTGATGGTCCGGCTGAAAGTTCGAACCCGCAGCCTCCCGGTTAACAGCCAAGGTCTCCCAAATGAGCTTCCCTGTTAATGTGTAATACTTACACATCGCTTTTGGTTGTAAACACTTGATCAGCCAGAGCTTCAGGTGACATCCACCTAAGTGGAAGACGGCGACTGGCAAGGGATTGATACAGTTTCGTAACATAAGTCACGTTACGAGACAGGCCAAAATCAGCAACTTTGGCTACAAGATCATCAGCAACGAGGATGTTACGAGCTGCTAGATCACGATGAACAATTCCCTTTGAAGCAAGATATTCCTAGAGAACACACAAGTGTCGGGTTAGCAAACGTTTGTGACACAGGTCGTTTTCGGTTTCTTTGTTTATTGAGTAAAGTGAGTCAAATTCAACAGGTAACCTGAAAATTACAAGCTTGTGGCTAAAAATACCATTATAAAATTATAAAGCGAATGTTCGATAAGCATTTTAGCAAACTTAGCCTGTTGGTATACGGTTGTACTTATGTAAATTATTACTTTTTCCAGCAGTAAAGATATCTGAAGTGATCGATAATGCACCTATAAATGTCTTGCCCCAACGAGGGGAATGTGGGCATACCCAGGGTTTTTTTTTATGAAAAATTACAATGATATGCTATTGATACGCTTTTTATGCACAAACTTGTGCGTAACAATTATGAGGTGCTCATTTGTTTCTTTGCTGGCTATCAAACTTGAAGGTGCCATTTTGAAAGTCACATAGTGTGTATTGCTTCAAAGATATTCCCCTTATTAACAAAAACGTCCGTTTCTTATAATATCGCAAATTGTATAAATCTTTATTCTTTTATTATTTAAGATGCACCCGTAGAACTTTGGATAGAGATATCCATATAGCTCACATTTTTCTGTAAGCTATCGTGCAGGGATCTAAACTTTAATGTGTTGACTAATCAATCGCGTGTATAATAATTTCATATCAACGATATCTGACTGACATATTAAAGTGGCTGATTTGATATGAAAAATCTGTATCAGACGGAGAGTCCAACTGATCTACAGCAATGACATTTAGTTTGTCCCCATTATATATATCAGCGAATTGATCAATATCGACATTCTTGAGACTCTTCGTCTTTAAACTGAAACTTCTCAACGGTCTTCGCTCTGATTTCTTCAAAGCTTATCGCTGTTATAACTTTTCTCAGTTGTTTTTTTTTATACATAAAAAGGCCCTGTGGATGTTGAAAAAATTTATAAAAACGTGATCTACGGTCATTACATTGTACCCTGTGAGCAGAAGAGTTCTCTCCCAACGGAAAAAAGAAAAATACTTCCGTACGAATCCTGTAGAATTTCATTTAAGCATGCGACAGCCGTCATCCAAAGTTTTGGATAATCCACTTATGAAAACCAGTTATTAATCCATTGTTAACCGGTTTCTATGCGTGAGCATATGTTTAGCAATTTAACTACTGATCAAACATTGCCCACATTGTCAACAATGGCGTCTGATGTTGATAGTTTTGATAGTGTCTTCTCCAAATTAGCCTTCGTGTTTCTAAGCGTTTTTAATCTGCTTAACAACATCAAGACGCAATCAGTTTTGTAAAAGGAAATTATATTTTTGTCTCTTTACCTAGTGGGCACTGTACATCGTTGATTTACCAAATTATTATACCGTTGATGAACAGAGCTTATGTTACACAATCACCGGATGTGCCGGAAGCGACAAGGCGCTCAAGTAATCTTGTTTCCCAGCAATGGCTGGCGCATGCAGAGGTAATTTTCTTTCTTCCGTTGGGAGAGAGTTAAAAACAATTCATCTGCTCGCAGGGTAATTACATTGGAAATAATGAGCTAAATTTGCACAGGGTACAAGTAGGCAATATCAACTGGTATCAATGGTGAACAGAACAGCTTACCATTCCCTGAGCTATTTGCCACGTAAAAGACACAAATTGCTCCATCAAACTATCCATGCTTTCTTTCTGCTCAACACTGTTGACCGGGATTGATTTTGAAGCTTCATTGGTCAAGGGGTAAACCTGGACATATGTCAAAACATCAATATTTCAACATATCAAAAATGATATTGAAATCATTATTTTAATATTAACGATTAACTCCTTTTGAATTTTACAGACATTTACGTAAGTTACTATTCACATCTTCGTTAGAGTTGTTTTTGTATGAGTGCTAAACAGTACTGCATCGTATCCTAGCGGTAATTTCTAAAAAAACAATTGAAGTCTCCACCGTGTGGAAACGGTATCGTAGCCTTACTGTTTTCCACTCATGCAAAAAAGATAATACAAGATGGTAATTCAAAACGTACCCTTAAAAATTCAACATATATATAAGATGTTTGAAATACTTATTGTTTTGGGTATGAGCGTTTACCTTTACAACTGTGTGGATAGGAAGTGCAAAATATGTTTAAAATAATTTTTTTTTAAATATACATTTGACTATCCAATTTGTGTGTTTTTGCTTCGATGTTTTATGGAAATATTAAAATAATCTTTACATCGTGTTTAGACAGATTTGCATGTTGTGATGAATACCTTCTCCCCTGGTCTTGACTAAGATTTTCTAAAGGTTTTTAGTCAAACATCAATTATTGGCAATTAATATAGCGATTACTCAAAATCTTCTAGGATAAACAATGAGGTCTGCTGATGAATTGAACAAATGTTTAAAAGGGATTCTCGGATGTGCTTTCTGTATTGTCGAACATCAAGGACCTGTAAGGTGTGTATGTATCACGTCAAAACGTTTTACATTTTACCTTATTGCGTTTATCCTTCAGAAAATGTAACAAATCTCCATGTTGTGCATATTGTACAATCAAGAAAATCTGATCGCCTTTGGTGCAACACGCCAGCATTGTCATGATATTTTTATGTGAGCCAACGTTCTTCATGAACTCAATTTCACCAACAAACTCGCTTTTCTCCAATGCAGATGCCTCTTCTAAAAAAAACCGAATGATTATCGTTTTGATTCAATCACAAAGTTCTTGTTATCATTGTTGTGTGTGGTTTATTCTTTTCGTTTTTTTTTTGACAGACAGGAGTCATAAAGTAGTGACTGATACTTGTAGCGCTGACTTGACATTTTTGATGTTTATTTCATTTCATTTTTTTTGCCGATCTTTCTTTTAATCTCGTTTATACCATCGTTTGACACCAGTTTGCAAATAATTTACTTTTCTTTGTAAGGTTTTTCTCAATCGCTGAGGTCTTAACTATTTTTTGCTTATTTGATTCTTCTAATTCTTTGATTTTTTTTTAAATTTCAATAAAAAGCTTGTAATCATCAGTACATTCATTGGCAAGTTGAAATTTCAAAAGTTGTACTAAAACAAAAGTTCATGTTTAAGAAAATACGACTGTGTATGAATTCCACGCCTGATTAATTGATTGATCAACAATTTTAATAACTGTTAGTGAATGAATGAATGAATGAATGAATGAATGCATGAATGGATGAATGGATGAATGGATGAATGGATGAATGGATGAATGGATGAATGGATGAATGGATGAATGGATGAATGGATGAATGGATGAATGGATGAATGGATGAATGGATGAATGGATGAATGGATGAATGGATGAATGGATGAATGGATGAATGGATGAATGATCCTCTTTAAATTGGATATCTGGATGATTTATTTTGTTGTTGGCTATTCCCAAGGAGGTACTTGTTGGAAATGTTTACAAGTCCTGAGAAATGATTGAACAAACAATGTACCAATGCCAAAGTTCCTCGCGAATTGATTTCTTTGAAACTATAAGGATTTTTTTAAACATTTAAACAGCAAAAGTACTTACCGTGCAACATTTTAACAGCTACAATCTTATCTATTGAAGAATTGGGAGAACGAGCCTTCTTCTGTGGTAATGCTACAGACGGCTTTCCCTCCAGTACAGTACTGTCTAGTTTTCCTTTCCAAACCTTACCAAAGGCACCCTTACCGATCTCGTCCACTAACTCTACTTCACTGATATCAATCTCCCATGGGTCATTCGCTACACACCTAATATCAACCAAAACACATTTATGAAGCTGTAATCTATTTGATTAAACTGCATGAGTATCTATCAAATAATATGAGCGTTTGGTTTGATTTACTAGATATACCTCTTCTTCATTTCTCTTCTTCTTTTTAGAAATCCAAACAACAAACTGAGAAAGACAAGCACTAACAGACCAGAACCAAGTCCCACTCCAAGAATGGTCTTGACAGAGTCTTTCTTATTTTCTTGAGGAATTCTCTCTGCATTTGGGTGTGATGCACGATTCGTGTCTTGAGTAAAGCTTGAAATAGGCTCGTTAGTAGGATTATTGGCTAAATAAAGTAGAACAAAGTAAAAATAAAAACAATATGCAGAAATTATGAGCCACTACCAAGTATATAAGTATATATCAAAAAGGGCTTAGAAATTATGGGATACCCTCAAATATATATTTTTATTCTTCCTTAGGAATATATACTTATATACTTGGGACGGCTCATAATTTCTGCATAAGTAGAATAAAGTAAATCAAGGCCACACAACTTGAAACTATAGAAGCGCTGTTTATTCAGAACGTTTCGGCTATTCAGCCTTCTTCAGCAAACACATACATTCTACATAAAAACATAAATAATCTACACATACGTAAGATCATTGAAGCATTAGAATTTCGAAAACACAATAATATCATGAACGGATGTATAGGTCGAACACTAAATTTAGAATAACAATGACTTGTAGTACAATAGCTTCACACCCGTAAAGGAATACTTATACTCTCGTTAAACTATGTAAATCACTCACTGATGATGAGTTGTTTCCATCTATTTTAATTACATATTCTTATGCATAGTCTTATAAATAGCCTTAAAATATGCATTTTGTCATAATAATAAATGATAATTTGTTAAGCCAAATCTAAACGGTATATTATTGCTTGATGTCATTTATTTCTATATACTCACTCATAGGTATATATTCGAACTCCACGTAAACCCTAAACCCTTCACTAACATGTTGGTCATCAGACTTGAACTTTATCCATAAGAACTGTCCTGTCGATTTGCGCATTTGGTCGGATGATTGCGTCTCCGTACTCGAGAAGTTCTTCAACACCACAGCACTTTCGTTTCTACCATCTCGTATTTCCAAGTAGTCTTGGTGTCCCAGTTTCACCTTAGAAATCATAAATTTTACAATGCAATTTGAGGGAGCAATGGCAAGCCACTTGCATTCTTGGTTGTTTGCGTATTTAGGAAAGAAAGGGCTGCTTATCAACATCGAGGAAGTTGTTATCTTCTCAGGAGATAAAGATGAACATGCTGCAATTAAATAGAAAGATTCAGGTCGTTTGTCACTGCTCTTAATAAGTTTTTAAATGGATAAATAGTTTTGCCATATTAAAAAAAAAACCCTGTAATTCAAGACCTTGAAAATTTGTAAAATTATCTTTTATGCTACTAAAAACGTATTCTGAAAATTGTAAAACAATCAGTTTTGTTTGATTTCATTAAAAGCGCGCATTGTCTATTTTCATGACGTCATCAAAATAAAAATTATTCAAGTTCCACAAGTGTGCATAAATATAAAAAAATATACAAAGATGCAGTTACAACAAGGATTTTGTTTATTAAAATAAGAATAAAAAATAGGCTGAAAATGTTTTAGTGCTTTCTATGGAGCTCGAACTCGCGACCCTTCTATTACAAAAACACAGGAAATTGGCCTGGTCCGCCGGCTGTGGAGGCACACTAACATACTACACACAGTAGACAAAGACGAGCGTATAACAGTTGTTGCTACCACAATTCTATATTTGAGTACAAACGCACAGAAAATGAAACAATTTTGTCTTATATCTAAATTTAATCTAACAAAAGTGGGTTGTTTGCTTTTTCTATATTTAAACATTTTGACTAAGCGTGTTTTAAAAATACTCCAAATACCAGTGACGTCATATGTTCGTCTGTTCTCTAATAACACATAGCTTTTGACCAATCAATACGCGCGTATAGTATGACAATATGACAAGATCAATTTCTAGTACCTTTTGGCTGGTTGACAAACTTATATGTTAAGTTGAAACCCTCTGCAACAATAGATTTATCAGATTGAAACCTGACAAATAAGTATCTTCCGGATGAGACCCATCTTTCATTCTTGTCTTTGTCGATTGTGAAGTTCCTTAAAATCACTTTACTATCATTCAAACCATCTCTTATTTCCATAAAGTCTCCTGGTTGCACCAATTTATATTCAGTGAACCAAAATATGATGATCTTGTGTTCAGGAGCTTCAATGAGCCACTTGCATTCTTGGTTATTTGCATAGTTGTCTGGGAAAAAGGGGCTTTGAATAGATTTTTCATCGTCTTTTATGACTTCTGGCGATGAGGTTGAACAAGCTACAATAAAATAATATATATTTTAATATTTTTAATATATTTTATTTGTAATTGCCATTACTGTGAATTCAGTAAAATAGTAAACGATATGGTTTAAAAATCAATGTTAAGAAAATAATTTTTTCAAGTCTCCCTGCGTGGGACTCGATTACTTGCAATGAACCAACATTTTGAAAAGAAGACAAGTAGGTTCCTTGGGCTGTCTGTGCTTTGGTACGATGGGACCGTATATTTGCAAAAACAAACCGTCTAAACAATTTACTTTAATAGCAAGTTCGCTGACCGACCCGTTCTGGAAACGCTCAACATCCTTTAATATGGATCTGGATTGAGCGGATTAGAAACTGAACTTTGGGACAATTTCTCTCGTTTCAAACCGAGTCTGAACAGAGTCGAAGTGTCTAGTCTAACTACTACCGCGTGCTCGTGACGTTTGACGTAATACGTGATCGATTCTACCAATCACATATCGAAATACAAAGTGCGAAAAATTTAAAATCCGAACAGATCGAAAATAAAACCTAAGAAAACAAGCCGAGAGCATGACTCGGTCCAGCCTGAGTGAATACTGTACAGCATTATATTTTTCAACGAGAAAAGACATAAGCGTAGGAGAAAAAAAGCTCACTTCACTCACGTCTTGAGTGCCCTCTTCACTTTCTACAATTATTACTAAACAAAGCACGCTAAAGCCTTTTCTGTTTGAATCATTATGTATTTGATTTTAATTTTCGTTAAATTTAATGAATGACAATGAAAACCTACATCAAAAGATCTAACGGAATCACGACCATTTTGAACTGTCTAAAAGAAGTCAAAACAGGCAACGACATCAACTTAATAAAAATAATAACATCGATAACAAAGTTATTTTTACATATGTAGATAAGTGCATTTTTGTTCAACTGTTCTCTAAAAACTTGATCATTTGTACTTTTTTTGCATACAAGTGAATTACTGGATTAGCCGTCCGCGTTCTTTTTTGACTTATGGAGCATGCTTTTCATCAATGAAAAGGCGCGTTGTATCTCAAGTATTACGGTGGCCCACAACTGTCACATCAAAATAAAAAAGATCACATCAAAATAAAATATCCCACATCAAATTCAAATACCTCACATCAAATTCAAATATCCCACATCAAATTCAAATACCTCACATCAAATTCAAATATCCCACATCAATTTCAAATACCTCGCATCAAATTAAAATATCCCACATCAAATTCAAATAGCTCACATCAAATCAATATTGCTCACATCAAATACAAATTGCCAACATCAAATTTAAATTCACGATTAAAAAATTCCGGTCAGCAGTCTTACTCAATTCTTCGCGGGTTTCCTGTGGGCAAAATTTCCCAGTTGCCAGCCGTGCACTCCGAATGCAACCTCGAATGGTGCCATATGCAGTTTTTAGTAGTCAATCAAACAATGTTTTGCCCTAAATGTGGAGTTCAAGTCGGCCTTTATGACAGTTTTTGTGGTAGCTGCGGTCAAGGTACGTTTATATTTTTTTAGGTTATATTTTTCATTTATCAATGGTCATTATCGATAATACCAATAACTTACCAATTTTTCGATTATTGGTAGTACTTAGTTGATTTAACCCAAACGAGAGAGCCTCTGCTAGCAGGGAATAAGTGGATAGTTCACCGAGTCTATTATTTGGACGTCGTTTTGAAAGACCATCTTGTGAATACGAGATGTGAATTTGTGTTGATTTGTATGCAATATAAACTTACGAGCGTAGTAGCAATAAGCTTACTCATATGAAGTATTTTATCCACAAGATGTTTAAAAATTAAAAAAAATATATAAAGATAAACATAAAATCTGTATTGACCATGAGCAGTTTAGGCACAAGTGTACACAGTAATACGGAAAGCTAAACTGGGTAATAAACCTAGGTGTTCATTAATTATCAATGAGTTTTTGAGAGATGTTTTAAGATGTTTTAAAATCATCAATGAGATTATCTTTTCAGTGTTAATACTTTATTCAGGATGAATAATAACCCTTTTCACTTTATAGGCTATATTAATGAGCATGAAGTTTCAAAAAGTATATTTTATATTGAATTTCAGAATTAAAAAGTACTTCTGACTCTGGGCCAGATAGTGATTGTGAAGAATTTGATGAAGAATCAATTTTGACATATTACTTCAACTGAGGATTTTCATACAATGAAATTCTTCATTTCCTTTCCAAACACCACAACTACCATATTAGCTACAGCACTCTGTTAAGAAGATTGAAATTATATGGGCTTCAGAGAAGAAACTCTAGTGGTATCTCTCAAGAAAAAATAGTAGAAGTACAAGGGTACATCCAAGAGATGTTAATGGTCCAGGATCATCTGGAGGCTATCGAACTGTGTGGCATGGCCTGGAATTGCGTGGTGTTCCAAGGATTATAGTGCAAGAACATTTAAAAGAAATGGATCCAGATGGAGTATCTGCTCGGAGAGCTCATAGTCTTAAAAGAAGAGTATATAGCAATCCAGGACCTAACTTTGCATGGCATATGGATGGATATGATAAACTTAAAACATGGGGATTTCCCCTCCATGGTTGCATTGATGGATACAGCAGGAAAATATTGTGGCTTAATGTATCCCGTTCTAATAATTTACCAGTGGTCCCAGGACGGTATTACCTGAACATTGTTCATGAATTAGGAGGTGTGCCAGTCGAGCATATTACAGATTTAGGCACAGAAAATGGACTTGCTGCTTCTATGCAGTGTTATTTTAGAAATAATTGTGATGCTCATAGGTATGAACCTTCCCCAAGAAACCAACGAATTGAAGGTTGGTGGAGTTACTTTTGCAAAAACCGTTCAAAATGGTGGAGGAATTTCTTCCAGGATCTAGAAACCCAGAGGGTAATTGATATGGCCTGTGAGTTGAGTAGAGTGCTTGTGGTTTTGTTTTTCTGGACTACTTCAAGCTGAATGTGATCGTGTGAAAAACCACTGGAACAGTCATTACATTAGAAAATCCAGACATGATACTGTTCATGGTAGACCCGACTTTTTGTTCTTTCTTCCTGAACGTCATGGAGGTAGTGAAAACCTGTTACTTCCAGTCCAGCTTGGTGACATAAATTTTATTTCACAACAGTGCATTAGTGATGACAGTGATGATAATGAATATCAAGAATACTTCAGATATGTCAAAGAAACTCTTGATTTATTAAATCCAAACACATGGGATGAGGCTCTTTCAATGTACAATACTTTTTACAGTATAGCAAAAGATGGTCATGTTTCTCCATAAATGTGGTGTCATTGTTGGTAATATGACTTTTCCTCTCAAAAGTTAAATGGCTAACATCTTGCATAATCATGTTGCTAATTTGTGCAACTCTTGAAGACCACCTTGACATCTCTTGACATATTTTAGGCACAACAAAAGTAAAACCAAAACAAGTGAAGCACATAAAAACAGAGTAGCTGCAATATTTTATTTTAATTTGATTAACAGTTGTCTAAAATTTGAATAAGATGTATTCACGTTTTTCGCAGTGTCTCACTTTTCTTCAGAACTCATTGCACTTGCTATTATTAACTTTTTACAACATTTAATCTCATGTTTTCTTTCCCGTCAATATAATTACATATAATTTTTGTATATATATTGTATCATGAAAAACATGCATTTTGATGATATTTAAAACCCCTGTAATGTTACATATCAGGGATTTTTTTTATAAAGATACATTCTTTATCTGTATAGCATTCAAACGTCACAATAACTCAGCTATCACAAACACAAACACTGTTTTGGAAGTTCTTATAACAATGAGATCAATCAGAACAAGCAACAAAATAAGCTAAAAGTATTGTTATTAAACACTCAAACAGTTTCAGCTGCACAAATTATATGGTTCCAAATCCAAAACACTCTTTGAGCATGGATATTCCACACTCTGTCATTTGTTCTAATGAGGTGATGTGAACTGGCAGTCGCAGCTGCAGGTCACATGTTGATGCTGTTGGGCGACAATGACAGCCTTTCTGACATCCGTGGATAAACTGTACAATGATTTTCTTTGGAAAACCTAGAGGTGGTAACTGACTACATCCTTAAATAAACTTGAGAAGATCTGCCAAAGACACCCCATACTCTGACATACCTGAAAAAAACAAAAAACGTATTAGAACGTTTTCATGTAACTAACAATATAAGTATTAGTATGTAAATGAGCATATGCACAAAATAACATGCTAATTAGGCACTGGCTCTGATATTCCCATACCTGGGGATCAAAAAGGTACCCTATTTGGGCAGAGCATCCCTGTATAGTAATTTATAGGGAGTACCCTCCCCCTTGGATATTTAATATTACTTAACAAATATTTAGGCAAATGCTTTTTTTTATTAAAAAAAATGACAATAACACTTTATTTGACCAAGATATTTTAGCTTAAACATTTTGCAATTCAGTACAAATTTTGTATATATACAGGCACAGTCACAGTAGTTATTTTGTATTGTTCTAGGGTCATGAATATGAATGAATTATACAATTAATGTCTGAGTCAACCAGTTGATGTAACTCTTTTCTAACACAACAATGTTGCTTTCAACAAGCTAGTTGCATCTTGCATTGATGTCCAATATCTTTTAGATCTGTTGCAGATACTTCATGTCAATCACAAAAATTAGCTACAATAATTCTTTTTAAACCACAACCAAAACAATTTTGAAGTGAACAGTTTCTTTAAGATATTTGAGTGTGGCAACAGCAAAGCTAAAGTACTACAGCTACATGTATAACAGTTGGGCTGATTAGAAACTGCAGGATTTCCTGTCCACTTTGAAAAACAAGTTGCATTGATGCACCTGTGAAACAAGTTTTAATGTGTTAAATTGTTTAATGCCTTATGATACTATAATGGCCAAAAGGGACATTGTGTGTGAATTAAAAACAAGTACATGTAGAAGTAAAATTAAATTAACGAAACTTTGGCCAGTTTTTACTTGGTAATTTTGTTAATTATTTCTCAATTTTAGGCCAACTAGACAAGTATGAATTTTTAATGCAAATTACCTTCATACTCAATCATGTGTAGGAAATCACAGAAAACCTTGTACGTAGTTATTTCAGAGTCTTTCATGAGCTGCGTCAGAGAAAATGTGGCTGTGAAGAGACCAAGTAAGGACTCGGCTGTCAATTCCTCACAATGTTCACAAGTAAATACATTCTTCATTTCCTCCTTGTGCTTCCTCATTTCAGCTAATACTCCATTTTTGGCTCCACATGAACTTTCACATACACTGATCTAGAATGTCAAATAATTATTATTATTAGTTATGCCTTGCAAAAATTCTTTTGAATATATTTTGTATGCAACAGTCTGCTACTTTTTATACAATTTTTACAAATTGCAAGAAATATTGTCCCAACATTGAGATATCAGTCATTGATGTTGGTTGCCTTTCACAGTACAGTTTAATTTGTCATTATTGAAAATGTTACAAAATTCATTTGGTGTTGGTCTATTCTGTCAAGTAAAAATAATTTTACAGAAATCTTAATTCTTCAGGTAATACAACCAACTTGTTGACTTAACTAACCTTGGTTAAAATTTGGTTTTCAAATTTCTCTCGTTGGGGTACCCCTCTATACCCTACTTTACACAAAACATCCATGCAATCATCATCAACTAAGGTGTGCCTGAGGTCATCTTCTGTTTGTGCAGCCATGATCTTTAATATAACAATTGATATTTGTTTTACAAGTTGATTAAAATGGTTTAAGGCGGGCATTATCATGCCTTTACAAAATATAAATATAAATATAAACTATATTAATGAGAGTAAAAGATTATTAACACTTTCCGAAGAATTATAGTTTGTGTGGCTCCGAGTATATTGATAAAAGATTATTTGAATTAAATATTTGGTACTGTAGAATAACATGTATTCAACTATACTGACAAATTTCACTAATAATCATCACTTATAACAGCATTTGATATGCTACTTAGTGCTGTAAAGGTACTAGTGATAGTCTTGTGAAGTTCACAAGGATATGGTTAAGCACTGAGAAAAGTACAATCAATTGAATTAGATTAATATTTTAGGATATTTTTTATCTACCTTGCTACCACTGCTCCTAAATAAGACCATTAAGAACTATCCCCCCCCCCGACCCCCCCCCCCCCCCCCCCCCCCGGCCACCCATCCCATGGCTAATGTCCATTCCTATAACTTTATTCGTATTGTTTACCTTTAGGGCAACACTCTTGAACTGACTGTCTTCCATTTTTTCTATTTCAACTTTGATACCATCAAGGCCACTTGTAAGGTAGTTGTACACCCAAGGTGCCAAAAAATTTGGAGCAGGTCCCCCTTGAGCCAGAGACATAGCCATTAGTTCTCCAGCTACCTCAAATCCACCCTCAGTGAGAGCAACTGTATTCTCACAAGGCACATATCCTCCTTGCTCTCCAGCTTTCATAAAAAAGCGTCTCTTGACTTCTTCAAGTATCCCTACAAACAAACAAAATGGAAAATAAGAGAACCCCTTAAGTGTAGATTCAGTGAAAAATAATCTCTTTAACCACTCCTGTTCTAATCTTGCATTACCATACTTTCCACAATAATTCAATGTGTTCTGATGGGGGGGCTGTTACATTTATATAGTCAAGGTTGGAGGGATTGTGATTTCATTACTACATTCTAGGTGGGCTGGATACTTTATGTAGACAGCCACATACATTTTGCCAGACCCCATCCTCCTTCCCCCCCCCCCCCCCCCCCCCCCCCCCCCCATGTACTAACAAATGAAAGCCCCCTTACCTGTAAAAAGCTCCCGCTTGGGTCCTCCATCATCCACAGCAGGTTCACCCACGAAGTAAATGTACAATTTATTCTCTGGTCTTACCCATGGTCGTTTTCTTGAAGTCATATAATCCTCCAATATCAATTTCCGTTGAATATTGAGCATCGAGGTCTTCTCTGATACCCGACTTGAAATACTTCTTATTATGTCATTGAGATCTGACTTTTCTGGTTCAGATTCTTGTGGTAAGCTGTCTGTGTCATCATGAGGAAGTTGGTCTTCAAAAAGTTGTGCATCCCTCTGTATGGTTAACATCAAGTTGCTATAGTACTCTCGTTCTTGCAAATGCGCTCTTGTAGTGAGGTCACAGCATACATCTGCATGTCCCTCGATGAGAGATAGGGGGAAATACCTGCTGCAAGTAGGACACATCACTGTGTTTGTGGCAACTGTTGAGGCATCAGATTTCCATGGTAATGTTGGTGATTGAGCCATGGGTGGTGAAGAAAGAGATGTTGAAGGTAATGTTGACGATTTGGCCATGGGTGGTGAAGAAAGAGATGTTGAAGGTAATGTTGACGATTGGGCCATGAGTGGTGAAGAAAGAGATGTTGATGTTGTCAGTGTTGATGATGCTGTAATCATTGTTCTTGCTGAAACTTTAATAGCTGCTCCTGTTGATGTTTAATACAATTATACTTTAATGCACTGGTTAAAATTTATAATCTCCTGTGTCCTCCTACCCCCTGATGATACTCAGGGCACTCAATGAAAGCTGAACCCTTTGTTACCAAAACAGTATGTTCCCCCAGTTCACATAATACTCAAGCAAAAGTGTAATCACACAAAAAAAGGTGTGATTTGAATGCTTCTTTAAATGAAAATATGGGTTTATTAAATATTGCTTACCAGCAAGTTTAGGCTTTTTTGCGGCACTTGGAAGTATCATTTCCAGTTCAGAGTTGTCAGTGTCCTGGTCTTGTTCTTCTCCAAACTCATCTTCAAAAAAGTTATCTGTTGATAGATGGTATTCATCTGAGGTACAAAGATACATTGTTATTCGATTGAAATCCCTGCCTAGTTCTTCTTTGTATGTTTCTAGGTGGAATTCGTTGTCACTTCCAGGTAATTTCTTGGCAAGCTGACCATCTTCGTAAAGGACAACATAAGCTACATTCTCCTCGTAGAGGTTACTGTTAAAATTTTTCCACTTCTTTTCACTTTCCTGTAAGAGGGTCTTATATGAAGCGGTACTGATGATTTTCAAAGCAAGCTTCTTTCCTCGTTTAGGTTTAAGTTTCTTTTCAGTTTCATTAAAGGTCATTAACCCAATGTTGATCAAGACCTCCTTTGGCTCTTCTTTCTTCATCTTCCCCTTTCCTTTGTTCGACCATTCCTGGTTTTTCGATTTTCGAAAAGCTGGAAATGACTTAACACTCGGCTTTGACAACAACGCGAAGGCTGATGAAGATGATGAAGAAATCGGTGTAGAAGGCGATGAAGAAATTGGTGTAGAAGGTGATGATTTGATTGCTACCAAGAAAATACCAAAATTGAGAAAGTCAGCCTATTGTCCTTCTCTAATTCATAATAAACTGCAAAACTACTTACATTGACCACAGTTGTTGCAATAATTGTAATTTTCTTGAATACTTTGTCCACATTGAACGCAAAAGATGGCGAGAATTACTGGCTGAAAATGGCGGCACTAGTCTATTACGGAGTGCCGATACCACAGCGAGATGCCGCAAATTCGATTTGGCGGGAAATTTTGCCTACAGGAAACCCGCGAAGAATTGAGTAAGACTGCTGACCGGAATTTTTTAATCGTGAATTTTAATTTCATGTTGGCAATTTGTATTTGATATGAGCTATTTTAATTTGATGCGAGGTATTTGAATTTGATGTGGGATATTTTAATTTGATGTGAGGTATTTGAATTTGATGTGGGATATTTGAATTTGATGTGAGATATTTGAATTTGATGTGGGATATTTTATTTTGATGTGATCTTTTTTATTTTGATGTGACAGTTGTGGGCCACCTTAAAGTATATAATAAATTTCAGATTGAAAATCACACTGGGCTTTGATAAGGCGCTTTATAAATCTTCATTTGTTGTTATTATTTTTTTATTCAATGATTTTCAATTTGTTACCGATCTTTGCTCTAAATCTAATGTGTAGTGCTTTAACAAGAACAACTATTGCCAATACTTATTCAGAAACGTACCTTCTGATTTGTTGACAAAGGTCCATATCAATTCAAATCCCTCGGCAACTAAATCAATATCAGATTTAAATTTGATTTCTAGGTTATTCACAGAAGAAACCCAATTGTCATTTTCATCAGGTTTGGTTGTGAAAGTTCTGATCACGCCAGAAGCACTGTGCAGCTTATCTTGTATTTCCAAATAGTCTCCTGGCTGGGCCAAATCAAACATTTTAAAGGAAAATCTAATGAGCTGATGTTGAGGTGCTATGATGCGCCAAGTGCAGAGTGCATCATTTGGATAGAAAGGTTGGAAAGGTTTTAAACTTCTGTCAGACGTATTTACAAACGAGACACTTGATGAGCATGCTATAAATAAACAAACAAAGCACAATAATAATTAGCTAATATTCGATAATAAAATATGTTGTCTAATGATATATTACCTGAAATCTTACAGATGAGTAATACAAACTTTAAGAGTAAAACCTACTGAATAAGGTTACTTTGTCATCAAATATTTCAAATAGTTCTTTGTCATAAATTTCTTCAAAAATAATATCATATCTCTCCGACGAAGGAATAACGTCAGTATCGCCATCATCCCGTTAAGGTGTGCAATTTAAACACATATTTCACAACTGTTTCTTTAGAAACACCGACGCAGCCCACACTAGTACCTTGTTAGATTTTATATGTACGTTATGATCTTTTTACATCATTTACAAAATCAATCTCTTAAGCACTTTCAAGGCCATTAAAAAGGCATCTCGACCTCAACAAGACTATATATATTTTAGAAAAACCTCCTTAGGAAAATTGAAGTGTAAATATTTTGTTCAAAATAAATCTTTGACGTAGTAAAAAATTATGGCCGAACATAATATAACTATGGCCTAGACACGAGATGTTAACAACAACAACAACAACATGAAGAAACAAAGAATGAGTGTGACTACTGAGTAGAATGATGCTGACCTTTTGGATTCTTTATGAACTTTATGTTTATCTTAAACCCTCTGACCTTGTTAGTACTTTTCCATAAGAGTTGAATTCTCAGGTGCCTATTAAGCGTTGTCCTCCAGTGATTCAGTTTTGGTTTAGGGTAGTACTTGCCAAAAGGATAATAGGGCCAAATACGAACTCTGAGATGACAAAATGATCCATTTCAGAAAAAAATCAAAGATTGAAAAACTCACCAATCTAGGTTTTTAAACGAATTCTGGATATTGTGAAGATATGCACCTATTGATCATTAATTCATTTATTTGTTTCTTTTTTATCTATATTCAATTTTGATCGATTGATTGATCAACAATTTTGATAATTGGTAATGAATGAATAATTGAAAGAATAATCATTTAAAAAAATATGAAGTCTTAATGATGCAGCAACAAAAAATATGAAGGGCACTTTTTTGAATTAAAAAACGTGCACTGCCTATAAAAAGTGCAATTTCTGATGATTATTCGCCCCGATCTCTTTGAAAAAAAGCAAAACAAAATTTAATTACAGATACGAATACTTAGTTAAAAAGTTTGAAAAAATATGGTTTGCTTTCCGAAAAATATAATATATTTGCTCCGAGTTATAATATATGCACATGAGTATTGGCCTGTCGAAAACTAACCAAAACATTTTATTACATAGATTCATTCTAACAAGCGTTTTGATTGGTTCTGGAAGTGTGGTTTATCATAGTATAAACCACGGTACTATGGTAACGAGTGACTTAAAAAAATAACTACACAAACACTACACAATGAAAGTTTGATCAAAATCCACATTTTATTACTTCAAAAATACTTTTTAGTCTACAAATATTGTGCAGAAAAAATGAGAAACACAATAATTTAAGTCAACTAATAAATCTTACTAAAATCGATAAATAAAGAAAATCACCCGAAAAAAACTTCACCAATGAGACAAAAATAGAAAACGTACACGACTTTACAGCAAAAAATTTAACCTTTCAGAAACAAATACTAAGACTATTACCGAGTCCGACGTAATCATAATTTCGAAAAACAATGTTTAACTCATTTCAAAACTGTAAAACTAACCTTTCTCCTTCTGATATGAGCTTATGCGTGTACTTAGTAGTCGTATGTACATTTCTCCGACTCGCTTTACTTTCAACTTTCTTTTCACCATTTAAAAAAAGAATGATGCGAAAATAAACCTATATAGAGAACTGTTCTATCGGGTAGAGATAGCTAAAACATGACTTTGGAGGTGAAATGACTGTCCTTTCACAATGAAAAAGTGTTCATATTCACACGAACAGAATGCTTCTTTAGTTCAACTGACAGACCTCGTGGTTGCAAGCTAAGGTGGAAGAATTTCATTCACTATGAACAGTATGAAATCCCTTCGTACAACATCCCTGTGTCTTTTCCTCGATAGATTAGTCAAGTGATTGTGAATGTATTTGACTTCTCATTTAGCTTCATGACTTGGCTGTTTTTTTTTACAGTTGTAAACCATTGGTGATGAATTGAACAAACATTTTTTCGCTTCACGGTAAATCTGCCAGATTTCAGTATTGTCTTTCCTCAGGCTGTTTTCATGCTTTGCATTTCTTTTTAAGACAGTTTTGACTTTTAACAATTAGTTAGGGTGGTTTCTGGATCGTAAATCGCATGCTTTGACAGTTTTGGACGAGTCTAAAGCAAAACTTTACATGAATATTTCAGTGTAGTGAATGAATTTTCTTGACCTTGAGCAAGCCACAACTCATCTTTTTGCTTCTAACCAATCAGCAAACGACTTTATTTTTAAACCGCCAATCAGATCGCTTGTTATATCGCACATTCGTCAACATGAAAATTTTCAAGGTCAACGATGTTTCGTTCTTTCATTGTTGAGAAAATCCATTTTTTCTATGTAATAAAACAAATAACTAAGGCTCAGCCGTGGTTTATACTCTGATAACTGCACGATGGGCTCATGAGAACACTCTAAAAAGATATAAACCCACTCGCTACGCTCGTGGCTTTAGACTTTTTCTCGTGTTTTCAGGAGCCCATCGTGCAGTTATCAGAGTATAAACCACGGCTGAGCCTTAGTTATTTGTTAATTCAACTACAACTGCACAATTATGTAAGTACTAATTTCTGCAGAAATACACTAAATAACTAATGAACAGGTACGTCCTGAAGTATTGTAAAAATCAAGACTTTGCAACTATAGTAAATATACGAATATACGGTATGTCCAAAATGTAAATAAAAAACTTTAATAGTGCACTGCTACCTTATCTCGATTAACATAAAATCAACGCCAGAATGTTTGCTGGAAAATATACGTTATATTTCATAAACATTTATCAACATGCAATCGCTTTTTTAATTAATTATTTTTAATGAATGGAAGTGATCAAAAAATTCGAAATGGTTGCATTTATAAAATGTAAAATGTAAAAAACAAAATTAACAAAAACCTCGTTTTCTTCGTTATCCTTACCATTGCATAGGTGTGTATCATATGTATCGACGTATAATAGTATCTTTCGATGAAACCTTTAAAATATCTGTAATGTTGCTACATTCACTTGTGTCAGCTATGAGATGTTTTGTTAGTAACAGTCAACTGGCTTCCTTTATATTGTTATCATGGTAAAAATGGCACTTGTCAATTAAAATGTATTGTCCAATGAGAAGTCAGAAAAGCACAAACATGGCCTCTTTGAGTTGTAAACAAATCCCCGTGCGATTAGCTCGCTTTACAGCAAAACCCGATTGAGCGTTTAACGCAAACGTTTGTCCGTTTCTTTGATCCGTTCGAACTGAACGTTGCGAGGCTAGATGTCAAGTGTTGCTAAGGGGCGGAGACATCGTTTTACCGCCAAAGACATACGTTTGGCTTGCGTTCGTTCTGTTCGATTCAAGTACAAAAAAATGTCGTTTATCAAGATCAAAGTATGTTACGATTATTACACGAACAAGCGATGCACACCATTTTTCATTTTAGAAGAAGAAATCATAAGTCTTTCGTATGATAATTTCAAAGAACGTTTGATGAAAGAAGTTCCACATCTACGAAAACTAAGTACGGGCGCCTTGAGACTCTCCATTGAAGAAGACGGTTCTGAAGTCGATTTAACAGAAACATACTTCAGGTTACAGATGAAAGGACTATTAGTCAATCATTTGAACGTCATTAACCCTTTCCCCATACAATTATTTTAGGCTTTGTTTGACCTTGTATCAAAGAAAAAATCGTAAATTGAATATTGTTTGACAAAAGTATCAACATGTATACATTTTTAGAAACCGCAATAAAAAAGCTTTCTGATAATCATGTTTGCATCAGGGGGGTGCTATTTTGGCGGGAAAATGACATAATTGATCACGTGACCTCATAATTTATGGATATTTACAGATACACCTGATGTGATATAGAACTCACAGTTGAGACTCTGAAAGGGTTTTTAATGACATAAAATAATCCATTTGAGATGTCCTACAAGATATTAAAAAACTGCTGAATTTTACATTCTCCTTCCTTTGATTTTTTTTTCTTTTTTCTTGACAGTCAATTATGCAAATTAGGCATAATTTATGCATATTTCAAAAAATATAAAAATATAAAAATTATTATTGCTACAAAACTTAACATAACCCTATTTTATGACACCACTGTACATTTTGCTTCAATAACAGTCATTTCAATGCCCATTTTAGAATAATCAAGTTGAAACTACAAGAAATAATTACTCTGAAAGGGTAAAATAACAGTTTCTATTGCTGTGCTTTGAGCTCGTAACTACATATTATCAACTGAACAATATTTACAATAAGAATAAATCTCCTCTAGTTTTTGCCATAAGAGCAACCTGATTATTCCCTGAATTTATCAGATATTGGTAAATGCCATTATTGGAAACAGTTTCTGTCAAGTTGCAAGCAAAGGGGTACCTGACATTCAGAGCATTGCCATGGTGTCCGCTGCTGTTTTTTTCCTTTTGCATAGCAGAGCTTGCAATTTCTTCTGCCTGATGTTGCTCTATCTTGCTTGCCAACTCCCTCTGTTTGAGGAACCAGTGGAATAGGACAATGTTTTGCTCTGACAGTACTTCTTGGTGGTCTGCCTGCTTGAGGGGAAACTACTTCCTGGTCAACGTCATTGTAGTCTTTGACGAGTGCTTTTACTATTTCTTCACGAAAACATTTTTGGTCAAGAGTTCCACCAGATATGTTGTACAGTATGAAACCGTTTACCACAGACATGTCAATAAAGTGATAAAATAATACTTTCCACCATTTTCTTGTTTTCTTGACCACATTATAATACTTAATTAGCTGATCAGAGAGATCCACACCCCCCATGTTCCCATTATAATCAGCTATTGGCGGTGGTATGTTGACATCTTGCACAGTGTAGCTTCCATTAGCCTTCTTCTTACGCTTTACTGTACCACTCCCAGTTGCTTGCCAATAAGTACTCATGGCAGTCACTTCTTTAGTGTCTTTCCATTTTACATAGACCAGCTGCCCATCTCTTAACCACCTTGATGATCCACGTTGTGCATTTTTTGGCAAAATACTTCCATTTTTTTTCGCATTTACAATTCTGTTCTCACGGACTGTTCCAGTACAAAAGCAGCCTTGAGTGAAAAGGTCTTGAAATAATTTTGGAGAAGAATAGAAGTTATCAACAAATAAGTGATACCCTTGATTGAGAAGATCATTCATTAAGCTCATAACTACATCATAACCAAGTCCATTTTTAGTTTTAGTCAAACGTTTGCCAGCATATATTTCAAATGTATATGTATATCCAGTGTTTGAATCAGCAAGTACCCAAATTTTGAAGCCCCACTTAGTGGGTTTATTTTTTATGTATTGTTTCATTACACATCTACCTTTAAATGCTACCATTCTTTCATCAATAGAAACCTGCATACCTGGTACATAGTAAGTCCTGCATAATAAAGTCAAATCATCTAAGAATGGTTTTAGTTTGAGCAGTGGGTCATATGGTTGCTTTTGGTTCTTTTTTCTTTCATTCTCTCTTTCCTCCTCCAAATTGCACAAGTGTAGACATGCAAGAACATTTGTGAATCTTGTTCTATTTATCCCTGAATTCTTGATAAATTGTTGTCCATAAAATCCATCAGAATTCCAGTAATCAGGTATAGTAGGAACATCAACAAGTCCCATAAATATTATGATTCCTAAGATAGCATAAAACTCTTTAACTGTCAAGGGAAGCCACCTCATAGACTTTCTTCTTGCTCTGACAGTAGCTGCATACTCTTCAGTATTTGTAACAATTTGCTTTACACTCTCAAGAGGGAAAAATAATCTGAAGAAGTCAACAGGTTTCCAACTTTGATCTATAGGTATCTGGCATCCTGGCTCTCGCAAAGGTTTGAACCTCCTCCTCTCTGGTTCCTTGTCCTGCTCATCTGGTGTTTTCCAGTTCTTTGCTTGCATTTTAGTTCTATTGTCCATGTTCTTTTGAGGTTGTTTACCAGCTACATGTACTTCATTTTGCGACGTAGATGGTGTAGGATCATCTGGTTCATTGTCACTGAATATTCAAAAAAAAAAGAGGAAATATTATAGCTGTCAGGATATTTTGCTGTTTGAATTTGGGTAAACAAAGTAATTTCCTGCCAGTCATGAGATGTAAACGAAAAAAACACACAATAAATTACATAATACATACTGCTCATGAACTCATATATAATTTGGCAATATATCATAAATAATTATATCATAAAGATTATTAGTTGTTTATCCCTCAACTAATTCACATAAAAAAAAATAACACAAAAAGTAGATCAGCTAAAGCTAGAGTGACAAGATTGTCAAATCCACTAGCTTGGGTTAAAATGTGAGAAAAAATAGCGGCATAGTCTTCATTGACATGGTCAAAACTGTGAAAAAGTTTGGGAAGATGAACAAGCAGGCATGTGTAATCAAAGTCATAGTTTGGGCACAATTGTGAATCTATGTTACTCAAGGTTTTGGCACAATAAATTGTGAATCTAATTCGCAAAAAATCGTGTATAAACATTTACGAAAATGGATAGAATCAACGTTGAAAAAAATGACAATGTTAACATGTGGAAAACAAAGAATAAATTTACTATACCTTGCATCATCAACATCAACTTCGGGATCGATTCCTTCGTCAATCATTTCTTCTTCGTCAGAGGACAAATCTCCAAGCTCAGAATCTGAACTGCATTCACATTCACTGTCCAGCACTTCTTGGAGAACTTCATCTACACTTAAAAATCGTTTTTTGGGCGGTTTAGCCATTTTACGTAGTGTTTTGATCAATCTCAACAAATCAGTAAACAAACAATTTCCAACATGGCGGCGCTCGTCGACTAAAAAAGATTTTTTTGATCAGCCTATTGAATTATTGTGTTTGAACCAATAAGAAACGATCTACTATAAAGTCAACAATTAGATCTAACATTATATGTCATTGGTTGGTATAAAAAACGTCATATTACACAGGAAACCCATTTCCGAACTAATCGGTCGCCGGCGACCGATAAACCACCGCGCGTTAGTTTAAAGGGTTAATATCAAGGCAGTTGCATTCGATTCACCAGCTTCTGTTGCTTCATCATCTTCACACGATAAGAATTATGGAAACCGCGAAGTTAGTGCAGCCAGTTTTCCCGCTCAATCTGTTGATCACCATCCAAGAGCTCGTAAAACACTAAAGTTAGCTGAAGAAACACTTGATGATATAAAGCCAACGTTGCCGCTCGAAAGGTACTTCAAGAAGCAAAACAGTGTTGTCACTGATCTGACTGAAAAGCAAAGTGAAAAACGCGAGAAACTTAGAAAAATGAATGAGAAACTTCAACTTGCCGAGAAACAAAACACAGGCGCGCTTAGCGCGTGTGGAAATTGTCACCTGAAACTCGGGCATACAAAACGTAGTTGCACTTTTAGTCCATGTAAATCAGCTTATTCTTGTGGTATACTTTCTAGGCATCCTATTGAAAAAACAGTATTCATTAACTTGCAAAAGGAAGTTCATCATTTAACGAAGCAAATCGAAACGGCGGCCAACGAAGTACAAAACGCGCAACGCGCGTCCGAGAAAGTCAACAACTCAATCCCGAAAAGAATTGAAGACGTAATAATAAAAGAGCTACCAGATAGGTACATAAGTTGTGGAGGTCTTAAGAACTGGATGCAACTAAGCAAAGACGTAGCAAAGGTGCAGAAACTTCTGCAAGGCAAGTTGCCATCTCGCGATAATATCATGCAACTATTGTGTCAAGTTACAAGAAATGAACAAAATGAGCCAGCGACTCTGACTGGATGTGATGCAACCAAAGAAACAGCACAAAAAAAACTTCTAGCGTCTGATTATTGAATTAAATTCCCGACTGATGACTTTAAACTTGCTTTGAGGTTACAACAAGAAGAACTGAATCAGGTAGATGTACAAGAGTGTGAACAATCGACAATGACGACTGAAACACGCACAACTGATCCACAAGATTTAGAATACGAGGCAAATGCTGCAGCTGCACTACTAGAGTTGAGACGACGCAGTAAATAAAAGATTCCCATGTATCATATATAATTCTGCCATGTTTGTAAACTTAGAATACAAAATGAACCATGTACAGACATCTTTGTTAATTTGTCTGTCTGTTGAGTTTGTTTACTGTTATGTTATGATATTGTTGAGGTATTTTTGTATTTTAGTGATCTTGTAAATAAAATTCCTGTTGAGTTAACAAGTTGTTTTCTTTTGGTGTACGTTTTTTTTTGCGAATTATATCCCTGAAACACTAATTACTAAATAGTGCAAAATAGTGCTAGTTAAACAAAAGAAAACAATAGAATTTGCTTAAAATGGCACTATTTAGTATTACTAAAGTTTCACGGATTAATTGTTTGCACTCTAGTAGATTATAACCAATATTATAATATAATTAAAACTTTTCAATAAATTTAGACACACATTGACCAGATTTTTTGCTACCACTGATTTCCCATTTAATTACTATATTCGTTGGGATAAAATTACAATGTAAACAATATCGATCGATTTCGATGAAATTAACAAGAGTGAGAAGTGTGCAACAATTTGAATGCATCACTATTCGAGTTCTTTGTCATTCTACAATTTTACTGAACTTTAATACAATGTAACTCAAGTTCAATTAGAAAATTAATATTGTCAGAAGTGTAAAATGTTTTTTTTAACTGCGTGTCAATACAGCTGTGTTGCGAAAAGCCCGACTTAAAGTCCATGTCTCACTTTAATTAGGTCTAATCTTTTGACGTGAAACATGACATGAAATGTACACAATAGTATTTGTATATGGAAAATTTTCAAACATTTAGATAGCCAGTAATACGGAAATATTCCCTTAAGTCAGCTAGAGTAATGTAGTTAATTGATGTGTACAATGAGCCAATAAGATCAGTATTTGTCATTCTCTGAAAAGGGCCGTTCAGCAAAGATTTTAATTTACCAAATACGTACTCAGTGGGGTTAAAATCAGGGCTATAAGCGGGCATATACACAAGTTCAATGTTCAGATCGTTTAAGAAATCCGCCAAAACACGTCCACCTTCGTTTTGATGAATTGGGCAGTTATCCATGACTACCGTATCTCCGACCTCTAAACAAGGCCTTCCGGTGATTGGATTTACTGAGTTATAAGCTTCTTCGAAAAAACGTAAAAATTCAATTGTGTTCGATGGTCCATCAACTGTATTCATATAAGAAATTCCAGTAAGACTACACATTAGATTAACAGTTGTATTGCTTGTTTCACAGTATCGTACTATTTCAACTGCTCGCTCTGATTTAGATGCATGACCGTAATTTCGTGTGACACTTGATGGTAATTTAATGCCACATTCATCGAAATACTTCAAAGTATATGGATCTTTTCCAAAGAGGTAATCCACAAAAAGTTGCGTATACGCTAAATTCTGTATTGTAAATCGCTCTTGTGCAATTTTTGTAATCTTTTTATACGAGAATTTGCCACTTGGTAAATTGTTTGATACTGCCCTGCCAACGGAAGATCTCGACGTTGAGCCATAGGGCAAGTCGCCAAAGTTGTATAGATTGTCCAGCAGTTCTGAAGTAGAGACTGATGGGTTTTGTCTTTTGATCACCTCCAACAGTTGTAAGTCACCATTCGAAAGGCTGCTTGGATGCCCTCCACTGTGTTTTTTGGGGCTGATAGTACGATGGTCGCAGAAGCGCTTCCAAATCTTTGACACTACTGCTGACGAAACGTTGAACAGTTGTGCCACTTCGGTAAATTTTCCCTGAAACACTCCATTTACATGGTTCCCTCCTCTGGCAATGATGTTGTCTATGATTCCAATTCTAGTATCCGATGATAAAGCTCTCCCACAGCAATAAGTCCGACCTTTTTTGCTAACTTTGAACATCTCAACATCGATCTTATCATACCGATAAACGTTGGAATTTTGGCGGTCAACAATGTCTCCGCCCCTTAGCAACACTTGACATCTAGCCTCGCAACGTTCAGTTCAAACGGATCAAAGAAACGGACAAACGTTTGCGTTAAACGCTCAATCGGGTTTTGCTGTATTACGCTCTTTTAGGTTTGAAAAATGTTATAAAAATCGACTTTTCTGGTGAAATGTGTAATAATTAACTTATGGTAATCTAGCTATATAATACGGCTGTGCATTTTTTATTATCAAATGTGAATACTGCATAACTCGTTTAAAAGAATAGCTGAGTAGGCACTGACGAATACAAACTTTTTATTGCAATTCAATAACAAATCAAAGAATTACACAAATCAAATTAAAAACAACAACAACAAACACATAAAGATCTCAGCGATGGAGAAATATCTTACAAAAAGAAGAAAATAGTTTGCAGGAATTATTATATTTTGGTGGTAAAAAAGAAATTAATTAAAGGAAGATCGGCAAAAAATGTGAGCATACCGGCGCCACGTTTCTTGTTCTATTCTGTCACTTTTCTACTGAAATGTTCGTTCTCAGTTCTGATTACAATAAGCTTGATCATGTTTTCAGAATTTTAAGTGAAAAAACATTTTCACCGACTCTAAAAACTTTACACAGTTCAACAGAACGGCCGGCGTAGTATGGCTAGCTCGAGTTGCTCGATCACACATTGTGCTAAATTTGCATTTCCATCCACTCCCTGAACTGGCAGTTCTATTTTTATAGCGGAGCTCCGCGCGGGCCGAAGGCCCGCGCAAGCGGAGCACCATAATTAAGGAAATATGGTAAACCATCGAGCTGAATTTTTGTCGACCGACACAGGAAGCCCGCGCGTCCGTAATTCGTACATACATACATACGTACATACGTCCGGCGTCCGTGCCCATAAGTTCGAGGTCGCTGACCATTTTTAGTGGGCGCCAAAACTTTGACAAAGTTTACTAGCTAACCTCTACACATCAAAATTTACAATCAATTTTTTACAGTTTACTGACTCAAACTTTATAGCCGAAGGCCCGCGCAAGCGGAGCACCATAATTAAGAGAAAATGGTAACCCATCGAGTTCATTTTTCGTGGACCACCACAGGAAGCCCGCTGTACATCATTCCGTACGAGCGTGCCCACAGCGCGCGAAGTTGATAATTTAGCCTGCAAAGTTATTTTTGAGCAAAAAAACCACGAGAGAAAGAAATTTAAAATTCATGTTTAGCTGTTAAAATTGTCTTTGATGCTTAAAAGTCATTCAAAGATGAAGATTTTACAACTTTTTCGTCAACAAAGTGTAAATTTTATCAGCATTATGAAAACAGGGGGTTTATTTGACAAGTTTGCGAGCTTCAGGTTGTAAAATAGGCTGGATTCTTCATGGATTCTTCGCGGTGTTTTTCAATTTTTACTTATCTACTGACCTACTTTTAAAAGTAAAGAGATCGACGGCCAATAGAAGTGCATATAAAAGTGCGAAAAACAGAAATATGCAATGCAAAGGACGTGAATAGCAAGGTAAACACGGACACGAAGGAAAATGACTATGGATTCATTCATCAATTTGTATGACAATTCAAGTTGAATGATAACACGGAGAGCTTTAGGATCATTGCAGACTATGTACAACAAAATATAGCTTTTCCCACAATACGTTTGTCAACAAAGTAAGACTGGTGGTTCTAGTGATGAAAATTTCGCACAATGTATGATCGAACAACAAGAGTCCCATCTAGATTAGACAAACTACACTACGCCGTTTCATTGACCTGTGTTATCTTTTTAGTGGTGGTGAAAATGCTTATTACTGGGCTACCTGTACCACAGGTACCCAGTCTAAAGTTCGTTTTTTTTTTTTTTTTTCCTGTCGCCTCGCGAAATGGCCAAAGTTGCGCAATCGACCACGTGTATTGACCAATCAGATGTCTTAGATATATATGAAGTAACCTAGTGTTAAAATGAGCCGCCATTATGAACTGCTCGGTAAAGCAGAAATACAGCCATGAAAAAGAAAGTAACAAGACTTATATCGTTAGCTACAACTTGTTTTCGTGAGGAAGGCGTAACAGCTGCAAAAAACCAAAGAGATTGCTAAGGTTTTTTCATTGAAAATCACATGTAGGATATTCGTGAAAATCAGCCGTTCCGATCAAAGACGTACCTAGAGAATTGACCGAATGACATGACAGCGAAAACTATCAACTTTTGGTGTACAAATTAACAAAACAGTTGCTTCATATTCAGCTTGGTTGAAACTTGATGATTTTTTCAGGATAATATAATCGATCAGTTTGCTGTTTGTGATGTTTTGAACAAGTTTGGTGTGACGTACCGCCTGCACTCAAGATTGTTTACTCCGGAACTGCCAAGCTACATTTGTGGTTAAAATACCATTCCAGACTGTTTGTTCTCCTCTTGATTATTTTAGATGCACAAAAGATATGGTTAGAAGGAAGAAATTAATATTTGTGTGATTGTTTATGTATTTATAATTTCAAAAGCCAAGTTTCAAAGACACAATTACAGGACAATAGCGCCGGCCGGACGATCGTGTTTCCCCAGTTGACAGAACGATAAAGCTAAATAATGGAAATATTTAAAGAAGAAGGTTAAAATTACGCACAAAGTTTAATGAAAGATTCTACAATTATTTGTAAGTAAACTATTAAATTTTGTTCTCACTAAGTAGTTGAAATTGTTTGTAAATTCCGTGTTTGTAGCAATCATTGAAAAATAAATTGAGTTGTAATTGAACCTTGTTTTTTTTGTGCTGATCTTCGTACGTTATATTGCCTTTTGTACAAAATAACCTAAAATAATGGGGATGGTATAATGTATATAGTAATTTTCCCGAATTTCTGTAATAAATTACGAATTTTTTGGTGCTCGAGAGGGCCAAATAGACAAAGTGAAACAAAGCCCACTCATGGAAATGGATGCTTTTGAAAATGATTTTAATTTTGATATTGTAATAATCTTTAAACGTTTTGCTAAAGTTTGTTATTGTTATTGTTATTCAAATAGTGCAATATTCCATATCTAATACAATATGACACTTCACTAGTGATGTGGAAACAAATGTTGGTTTTTGCATCTTGCTTAAGGGTTATACTATCAAAATTTAAAATGTCAGTAAAGGTGTCCCATATCTTCAGTGCTCATCTATACAGGTTTTCAAATGTTTCTATAATGACTGTTTTAGGGTTTACTTGGTCATAATGTTTAAAATACTCATTTTCGAAACCATGATCAAAGTTTTGGTATAAGGAGCATGTCAGAAATTAGCAGGGGGGGTGTCTCAAAAAATCAAGACCCTCAATATGTTTCCACCCCCTCCCCCCTTGCTAATTTCTGACTGAGTCCCTAATTTATATGCTGTATTGTAAAATGTATCATAATTTTTGAGAAAGACATTACACTTGTAACAAAGATGTTTTATCTGGCCTATACCAACTGACTACCCCAGGTAACCACTGACTACACCAGGTAGCCCAGTAATCCTGGATTCCAGGGTCTAGTTCAATTTAAAAATTCTAAAAACATGAGCATAATTATTTTGATCAGAACTTTGGGCGAAAATTTCAGCAAAAAGTGATAGTTTAAAAAGAGAACCATGAAACCGGTTGATTCTCGGCCTGGTTTGATCGCCTTGTAAGTTTTGTTTCATGTTGATTCTCGAGCTTTTTGGCGGACCACCCCAGTCATTTTGTCATGGGATTGGGACGGGTTCACCGGACATTTTGTTCAGCGGCTGCGCGCGTAAATATAGAAAATTAAAGATGGCCGTCGAATTGTTATGGAAGGGGGAATGCTTTCTTATGTGGATTTTTTACACGATTCAGGCTCAAATTCAACTACTATTTACAGAATAAAAGTTTATGTAACCTAAAGTTGTGATTTCACGTGTTTCGTTGCCGGAAGATCTAATATAAGGGGCTCAATGAAGGTAAGCATTTCACATTAATATTGCTCAAATCCGTGAATTAAATTCGTTTTCATTTTTTTTTCTTATGACTGGCTAAGTTATGTTTTCTTGTTGCAGATAAATGGCAAATGAAATTCAACAGCTAATTCAGCTAGCATTGTTGATGCTAGACAGAGAGGTTGGTTTTCAAAGAAAATATAAAATCAAAACTACATTATAGCTAATGATAGATTGTAAAATGATAAAACTCTCCCTTTGGCTTTATTGAAAATGCATTTTATGAAAAAGAGAACTCTAACAAACCAGTTATTTATTGTTACTGGTTTGACATATGAATTTAGTATTTTTGAATGTAATGATTTATTATCTATAATGCAAATAAGATGAACATACACTGTAATTATTTTGTGATTAAATCAAATGTCTGAATAAAAGAGTTGGTTCAAAATTTATCCCATGTTTCTCTGATTTGTTTGTATTATTTTCATACAATAATTCTGTTTAATACAAATAATTATATGATGCAGTATGTCTGATTGTTTTAATTGTATTTTTGTGTATTCTTTGTTGCACTGGCAACAGACAAACTAAAAATTACAAAGGAATATGATAAAGTAAATAGGGTGATTGACAGGAAATCTCAAATGATAATTATTCCTTTTGAGTTGTGAGGTAAAAGTGCTTTCTTACTTGATGAAAAAAACAATCAAAGGAATAAAATTCAATTTAAAGCTGATCAACTACATTCCATAACATTTATTTTGTCAGCAAGTTTCCCTTAATCATTTTCTACTCAAAACAGACATTGTATTTTTATCATTCTTTTTTCAATATCAATTTCAAATTTGAATTTGATCAATTAAATCCAGTTTTATATATCAGTTTGGACAAGAAATCAAAGAGATTAGCATGGGTAATTACAATGCATCATATGTAGCTGGGCAACTTGGGGTGAGTGCACTACAAAAAAAGCACCTCTAGTGTGCAATATATTGATTGTCAAATAGAATTGCAAATAACTGGTACAAATGAAAATCTGCATATGCACAATACAATTTCAAAACTAGTCTGATTGTGTGGTTTAATCTCATGAGGTTGGCTCAAGTTGATGATTCAAACTAGATTGTCTTTTTTATAAATATAAAGAATATGTGCTTAAAAGAGCAATTATTGAACTGACCTATCACAAAACCATGTGATTTATTGTTGTCTCCAGTCAATTATTTTACTTTTCCAATAATTGTATATTATTACTCTGGCCCTGCATATGACAATGAAGTGATCATATACTTAAAATTATACCAACAATGTTTTTGAATATTATTGTTTTCTTTGTTTTGCTTTATCAAAGATACAAATCATTTGCTTTGAGCAAAAGTTTTACTGTTTACTTTTATTGTAGTGATTGTTGTCCAGGTGTAGTTTTGTCTTGCATATGTCAATTCATTATGTACAAAACATGCAAAACAACACAACAATCACTACTAACAACAAACAACAATACTTTTGCCTTAAAGCAATGATCAGTATCATAGATAAATTAAAACAAAGTGCAACAATGAGGTTTGCTCTCATGAGTGAGGTTGGCTCAAATATTGATGATTCAAATTATACTGCCTTTTTTTCAATTGCTGGAAAATTTGTTCAATAGAACAATCATTGAACTCAGCTTTCACAACACAGTGTGATTTGTTGTTGGCTCTAGCCAATTATTTGCATCTGCTCTCTGCATCGACAAACAATAATTTACATGCTTGTCACTAACAAATCACAATATTATATTCAGCCTTGTCCAATAAATGCATATTATTACTCTGCACATGATGACAATCATAAAATAAAAATGATACCAATAATATTTTTTGCACATAATTGTTTTCTTTGTTTTGCTTTATCTAAGATAGAAATCATTTCCTTTGAGCAAAAATTTCACTGTTTACTGTTATTGTAGTGCTTGTTGTCTTGCATATATAATATTCAAAACAACAACAACAACAATCACTGCCAACAACAAACAATAATACTTTTGCTGAAAAGCAATGATCAGTATTTTAGATAAAGCAAAACAAACAAATCAATACAATGCAAAAATTATGTTTTGAATGTTTTCCCTTTGAAAGGTGTATGAAGTTGTGCATTAACAAAATGAACAATAATAAAACTCAAGATTGTAAATCATTTCGCTTTACTTTAATTGTAAATCACACATAAACAATTAACATAAGGAACTTATTTATATTTTACAAATTAATTGAAATTTAAAAACCCAATTGTCTTTGCAAAGGAAATTTTTTTGGTCACATTTTCAACGCGTGTGATTACACCGCACGTAAACAAAATTTGACATTTAAATCAATTTACCTTGAATTCTACTTCCTTGGGATTATCATCGACATTAAAAAATACCAATTCCTCTCTGCTTGAATTCCCTTCTTCGGCTTTTAGTTGTTAAGAAAAACATTGATCAAATCTTTGCTTGATCAACTCCATTCTTTGCATCTTCAACAACATTCGTGATCATTGTTTATTTGACCGTTTAAAGGACCTTTTCCATCGAAAATTGACCAAAATCAGTTAACTTTAGACTCCAAATACCGCGCTCCAAGGACAAAAATCAAAAAAATAAAAAGAACACGTTTTCACTGGTTCATCTGAGATCACTGTGAGCTTTAGTTTGACTATTAAAATAAAACACACGAGAAAAAAAAACAAGGCTCAAAATCAGTCCTTCGGAAAGAAAAAGTCCTTTTCGAAAAAAGTGCTGCATAACACGATCAATAAAAAATACTTTTGTTCATAAAAATACACAAAATTTGGTATCAAAATGCAGGAAATTTCCAGCCGCTGCCATTGCCGTCAATCAATAGGTAATCGGAATTATAGCGACGACCTTACGACTCTCTAAAAATAGGTCATTCAGTCATCGTTAAATTCGCCCTCAGTCTCCCTAAAAATGGCGCGCGTCCAAAATGGCGACCAGCCAAATTTACCCCGACCAATCGTGCGTAAAAAATAGCTGGCGTGGACTACGACAAGAAGTCTAATAAAAATCACTTAGTTATCCTCCTTAAACATATTTATAAGGTATTTTTATATCATTTTCACCGATCCTCCTTGAATTTTGTTATTATTTGCGTAATAACGGTTTGCAATAATTCCTGCAAATGCTTTTAATTTTTGTGAGGGGATCTTCTGCAAGTATTTTGTTTAGTTGATCCTTGTTGTTTCAGTGGTTATTCAATTGCAATTAAACACTTATAGAGGTTTTCGTTAGTATACACGCCCAAGTTCAAATTAAAAATGTAATAAACAAAATGTTGTTGCTTTTCTCGCATGCACAGAGATTTGAATCTTTCAATCGATGATTTGGTTAATTATCCCTCTGTCTTTTAATCACTCAGTTATTCACATTAAGTATTTGCTTTTCAGCTATAGTTATTTGTGATTAATTGACTGATTAATAATAGCCTTGAGGCTTTTGTGTTCGGAAATTTCTTGAATGATAACTGACATTTAAAAATTGATGACTGATGAATGAATGAATGAAGTGATGGATGGATGGATGGATGGATGGATGGATGGACGGATGGATTTATGGATGAATAAATGAATGAATGAATGAATGAATAAATGAATGAAGTGATGGATGAAAGAATGAATGAATGAATGCATATTAATTCATTGTGTTTAACGAGCCTGATTATCGGAGGTCCGCTTGCCTAATTTTTATATTACAAATGTATTTGTAAAAATTGGACAAAGAACAAGAAAATAGTCAAGCTAAGCTGCCGGCTGAGAAAGAAAAACAAAGACGCGTACGCCGAATTTGCAAAAAGAAAAAGATCATGTAGAGCTGTTAAAATTTTCTTTGATGCTTAAAAGTCATTCAAAGTTGGAGATTTTACAAATTATATTTTCTGGAAGAGTTTATTTTGCAAGTTTGCAAGATGCTGGTAAACAAGACAGTATTCTTCGGGCTTGTGGATTCTTCGTGGCGTTTTTCAACCATTACTCATCGACTAATCTACTCTTAAAAGTAAAATCGACGGCAACCAAAAGTTCATAAAAAACGTACATTTGCAGCTATTCAAAAGAGGTGAAAAGCAAAACGAACACGCGGTCACGAAGATGACTTTATGTTATCGGTCGTTTTCACATACACGTCGACGACACCAATTTTGCCACGAATATCGTTTAATATAGTCGTACTATTACATTCACTAGTGATTACTGTAAAAAACTAGCATTCAGCTACACACTATCGTATCTCACATACTCGGTCACGCAATGTATACAAGTCACGTGTGTAAATAATTCACTCAACACTCTCCCCCACTGAAGAAACGTTCTTCCAGTGTTCTTTGTATGAGTCCGGTTGATCAGGCCTTACTCACAGACATACTAAATCTCTATAACATTTTTTTTTAACATACATATCTAAATATGAATAATAATATGATTTACATATAACAAAATGCACATCATGCACATAATCCGTAGGCAGCGTTTCTTTGTTTTCTTTGGTTAAATATGATAAAAATACTAAATGAATAAAATGTTTGTGTTCATCAGTTAATAAGGTAGTGGTACTGTGTTAGCTGGAAACATCAATGATGAATAAATTGGATGAACAGGAGGATGGAACTGTTGGTATGGGTACATCCATGGCTGTGTGCGAAGACATGTGATTGGGTTCATGTAGTCTGGCATTCCTGGGTTGACGTATGTAAACCTCTGCGGCGCTTGTCTGTGCCTTTGTGGTCTACCATATCTATTGAACTCATCTTGTAGCTGTTGTTGTACTTCTGTCGGTTCTTCAATTTCATCATCCTGCGGCTGTGGTTCATCTTGGAGTTCAATCGGTTCCATCTGGTTATGAGCCACTTCTTCTTGATCACACACCTCTTGCGTACTTTCATTCACTGCATTGTGTAACCGTTGTGCTGCAAGTGGTGTAAGTGAGGGCCATTCATCTTCTGACGACAACATTAAGTCCTCGATTGCCTCAGGTTCTGGCATAGATTCTCGTTCTTTGTTCTGGCTTCTTGTTTTCTGTTGTGGTTTGGCAGAAGTTGGTGGCTGTGTCTGCATGAAGTCACACGGGAGCAGCAAGTTTCGGTGGAGCGTTCTGTTCCTACCTCCTCCTCTCTCTCGTTGAAGTTCGTACACAGGGATGTCTGGCGCTTTGCGTCTAACCACTACATGTAACTTATCTTCCCAGTAACTTCGTAGTTTTCCCGGTCCTCCTCGCGGTGTCAGATTGCGCACTAGTACTCGGTCTCCTGGCTCCAATACAGAAGAGCGAACTCTCTTATTGTACTGAGCTTGACCTCTCTCTCTACCTTTAGTAGAATTCTTCAGTGCTTGACCATATGCTTGACTCATCGCTGTTTTCCATTTGTTGACATAAGCCGCATGCGAAGTGGGTTTTTCCTGAGACTCAAGTCCAAACATAAGGTCAATGGGTAATCTAGGCGAGCGACCAAACAGTAATTTAAATGGTGCGAATCCAGTACTTTCATGTTGGGTACAGTTGTATGCATGTACAAGTTTATGTACGTGATCCTTCCAATTCGACTTGAACATTTCTGGAAGGGTTCTCATCATAGCAAGTAGTGTACAATTCATCCGTTCTACCAAGCCATTACCTTGAGGGTGGTAAGGGGTCGTGCGCGAATGCATTACACCGGTCAATTTCTCCAGTTGTCGAAACAGGTTATTTTCGAATTCCCCGCCCATATCATGGTGTATCTTTGCGGGATATCCAAATCTTGGTATGAAGTCGTTGTATATCTTCTCCGCTGCGGTAACAGCACTTTTATTTCTGGTGGGATACGCTTGTGCATATTTAGTGAAGGGATCGACTACTACGAGAAGATATTCGTATCCCCCAGAGCTCTTCTCCAAATGCACAAAGTCAATAGAGACCAGTTCAAATGGAGATGATGTAGTAATAGGTTGTAGAGGTTCTCTCGTTTGTCGTGCAGGTTTCCTCTGCTGGAGGCAATGACATACATTTGACACGTAGTGGTCAATATCTCGTCTCATGTACGGCCAATAAAACCTATCCTTTGCTAAAACATATACACGATCAGTCCCCAAGTGTCCCATTTCGTTGTGGAGTTCCTTTAGGACCTTTTGTCGATGAACTTTCGGAAGAACAATCTTCTGCTTACAATGAAGAGTCCCTGTTCGTCGATGTGAAGGTTACTAAGCTCATACAGGTACTTTCGTACTTCTGCTGATTCTTGGCGTCTCATCTTTGTAGTTGGTTTAGCATCAGATGAAATAATTTGTACTATGCGAAGGATGTCCTGATCTTCATGTTGAGCTTTCAATACGTCTAACGGTTGTACTTTGTTTGAAGGCAGGTAGTCATTATCAATTTGAAGAATGTCATGTTGGTCGGTAACTCCTGCAACTAAAATTGTTTCACCAGTACCTTGTGCTGAGACGGATGATACTGTTGCTGACAAATCGTCTTGAGTGATGGTTGCTGAACAGGTTTTCATGTAGTTTTAGAAGGTTTCGGGCAGTCTAGACAAACTATCTGCATCCGTGTTAACTTTACCCGGCCTGTATTTGATGATGAAGTTATAATCAGCTAGTTCACCTACCCATCGAAGACCTGTTGCATTGAGTTTGGCAGTACTCAATACATACGTGAGCGGATTATTGTCGGTATACACAGTAAATTGAGGCGCATAATAGAGGTAGTCACGGAATTGTTCTGTTACAGCCCACTTTAAGGCTAGGAATTCCAACTTTCCCGAGTGAAGGTGGTAGTTTCTTTCCGCTGGAGTTAGTGTGCGTGACGCATACGCTATTACTCGTAGGATGCTGTCCTGTTCTTGATATAGCACTGCACCAAGACCACTTTGTGATGCGTCTGTGTGTACCACGAACGGCGATTGATAGTTTGGATAGGCAAGGATTGGAGGGCTGGTGATGCTTTCAATCAATGACTCTAAAGCCTTTTTGTGCTCAGGCATCCATTCCACCGGGGACTTGGATGAGACCTGATTGTTTCCTTTGTTTTTTGAGGTCCATTCTTTCGAAGACTTGGACGCGGCTTGAGCATTGAGAAGGTCGTAGATAGGCTTTGCCGTCTGCGAGAAGTTTGGAATGTGAGGACGGTACACTCCTAGTAATCCCATCAGACGGCTGACATCTCCTATCATTTGTGGTGTCCTTTCCTTCCATTCTTGCACGGCGCATGTTGCATTAGGGTCGATACGATATCCATCCTTGGAGATAATTCGTCCAAGAAATGAAACTTCCCGCTTAAATAAGTTACACTTTTTAGGTTTCAACTTAACCCCATGTTCTCTCAAACGCTGAAGAGCCTTTCGTAGATGCTCAATGTGTTCACTGAAAGAATTAGAGAAAACTATGACGTCATCTAGGTATGGGATGCATATGTCATCCCTTAACTCACCCAGACAGTTCTCCATAAATCGTTGAAAATTTGCAGGAGCGTTCTTTAACCCGAAGGGGATCCGAACCCATTCATAGAGTCCCCAGGGGGTTATGAAAGCTGTCAAATGCTGACATGGTTCCCCTATAAACCCTTGATGGTAAGCTTTGCCCTGGTCGAGCACGCTAAACCATGACTTCCCACCAAGATTATCGAGAGTTTCCTGTATTCTTGGTAAGGGGTGGCGATCAGATATAGTACGCTTATTCAGTTCTCTATAGTCTACACAAAGTCTCATTCTACCTTCCTTTTTGCGCACACACACAACGCTACTTGAAAAAGGAGATTTAGAGGGTCGGATGAATCCTCTGTTAAGCAAATCCTCAATATATGACTTCACTTCTCCATACAATGGTCGCGGAATAGAAATGTAATTCTTCTGAACAAGCTCGTTGTTTTCTAATGTTATGTCCATTTGTAATCCCGGTATATATCCCATATCATCATCATCTTGAGCGAAGGATTGGTGCTCATCAATTAACATTTGTCTAGCTTGTTGTTGCTGTTCTTCCGTAAGATCAGACAAGTCGACATCAGGGATAACTTGCTTCTCACTCATAGGACTACACATACTTCTATCATACGGGGAGGTTACGAAATTGTGGTTAACACTTATCTCGTTGTTAGGAGGCGGTGATAGTTTGACTTCTGCGGGTGTTATTGAGCGTACTAGTTGTAAATGTCCTAGTACAGTTCTAGCTGGAATGCGCAGTTCATGCTTGCTATTGTTAGCGACAGAAACGTGTAAAACTGAAGTATTTCCTGTTTTCAGAGTTTTGAGTTCATCCTGTAGTATGAGACCCGTTGGCCAATCAGCCGGTTCTTCTGGTTCAAAAATAACAGGTGTTGGTCGACTTATAGGACCAGTGTTTGCACGACATTGTACGCTAATTGTTTGCAGTGGAGGTATCACAATGTCTTTTTTTGCAGTTTTCACAAGACATAACGAATCAGGATCGTTCGAGTTGATAACGTCAATTAATCCTATTACACAATCATTGTCGCTCTCAGGCAAACATGCTTTCAAACCGGAAATGAAATGATCAACTTGTTCATTTGAAATGCACGACTTAATCATTGTTTCAATTACATTGTAGCCAATTATTGGAAGATCTAGCTTTTGTTTTGTTACAAGAAAAGGTACTAGCAATTCTGGACTATTGGTATCCTGTAACCGAACATTCAGCTCAATCGAACCACAATATGGAATTGTGGTACCGTTGGTAGCTTGCAAACGCAATGTTTCCTCGCCAATTAATTGGTCAATAGTCTTAACATCGTGTGAAATGTAGTTTTCTATCAAAAAGTGTTCAGAAACAATCGATACTTGAGCACCAGTATCCCAGAGTGCAACAATGGGTTTCGCATTGAAGGTACACTTTACAGTACATTTATTACCAACCAACTTTGTTAACTGAACTTCAGACTTAGGCGTTAAATGACTAGGAAATACGTTGCGGTCAGCGCTATCCCCCAACCCTACTACATTGACTCCACTCTCGAGAGTGTGAATAGCTTTGCAAATATTCTTATGCGAACGCCAATGAACCCTTTGACAAGTAACAGAACAATAGTGTACAGTTTTACATTGTGTGCATCGTAAAAGTTCATCCGTTTGTTTCAAACAGTTAACACAACAGCGGGACTTGGAAATGTTCGAGGCTACTGCCTGTCCCGCGGTTGCAGCCTCCTCCCGTTTCCCGCTTGAGAGCGTTGTTGTCGTTGTTGACAATTTCTTGCGAAATGGTTTGATGCGCCGCAAATATAACAATGATTACATTCTTGTCGTGTTGAGCATTGATTGCAATGTCGCGCGTTGGCTTGCGATGATTGACCCGTTGACATTTCTCGTAGCGCTTTAAACTCTGTGCGAATTGATGCAAATTCATCTTTAAGTGCTTTGATTACGGACAAAACTTCTTGATCATTCCCTCCCACGGCATCAACTGTGTTTACACGCGCTGGCTTGTGTTTTGCATTGTTGTCGTTGTTTGACAAATTAAATTTATTGTGGCGTTCGGTTTCGGCTGAAACAGCGAGAAACATGGATTCAATTAGTTCCTCATCTGTGACGTCTTTCTTTGACAGTGCTGGCCTTATCTTCGGTTTCATCTTTCAAACCTGTCTCAAGCGCATGTAAAAACAAACTTTGCACCGACGCGCTATCATAAGTAATCCCGCTGTCAGCCTCTTTCGATGCGAAGATTATTTTCTGACGGATAGTTAACGCTCTCATCAAGAAAGATTGTGGATCTTCACTTGGTTGTTGGGTTGTTGTCGTTAAATGCTGGTATAGTTCGGTGGCGCTTTTCTCATGAAAATGGAATCGTAGTATTTTACGTAAGCGCTCTATTGTTATATTAGTGACACTTTCCAGATAGCTACGTAATTGCAATCCAGGCTGGACTGATCGGATTACGGCAAGAATAACCTCTTGGTCGGAGTATTTTCTCTGCAGACCAGTTTCAATTTGTGAGATCAGTGATTGATAAGTCAGTCTGTCTTTTTGTCCGGGTTCCCCGATGGTCCCCTGAATTCGAAATTCTTTATAAAACATCGACGCGACATTTAGGTCGACAACCGCGGCATTTCCGGTTGTTGTCGTTGTGTCGGTAGCTGTGTTATTTTGCTTGATTTCGTTAGAACTTTGAGATAGTTTTTCTTCGATTTCTTTTCGCTTAAGTTCGATCTCTTTAAGTTGTTGTTCAAGTTTTTAAATTCAGAATTGCTTTCTTCATTTATTGCATTAATCACCTCAATCAAATTGTCGAAATAGCCAGGTTTTGCATCATCATCGACAGTTTCAATCTGGGCATCTATTCTCTTTCTAGCTTCTTTAATCACTCTTACCTTTGAAAGGCCTTCCGTATTGTCTACCTTCATGTGCGCAGCAAATGTCACTAACTGTTACTTCTCAAGAGTTGCGACCATTTGATCCAATAACAGTTCTTTTTCTTCCGCCATCATTTCAGCTAAACGCGGTGCTCGTGGTTACTCGTTGCGAACTTGCTGAAACTGTGGTTGTATTCCAGTGTTTTGGAATTCTTTATTCCCGTACTTCTTTATTCCCGTCTGAGCCCCGAAATGTTATCGGTCGTTTTCACATACACGTTGACGACACCAATTTTGCCACGAATATCGTTTAATATAGTTGTACTATTTTATTCACTAGTGATTACTGTAAAAAAACTAGCATACAGCTATACACTATCGTATCTCACATACTCGGTCACGCAATGTATACAAGTCACGTGTGTAAATAATTCACTCAACATTTACTCTGTTCATTCATCAATTTTTACGGGCAATTCATAAACACGGATAGTTTTAGGATCAATGCAGATTTATCAACGAAAAATACACGATGTTTGTCAACAAAGTAGAACTGCCAGTTCAGGGAGTGAATGGAAATGCAAATTTAGCACAATGTGTGATCGAGCAACTCGAGCTGGCCATACTTTGCCGGCCGTTCTGTTGAACTGTGTAAACTTTTTAGAGGCGGTGAAAATATTTTTTGACACTTTTAAAATTCTAAAAACATGAACACGCTTATTGTATTCAAAACTGAGGACAAAAAAATGCAGTGGAAAAGTGACAGAATAGGACAAGAAACGTGGCGCCGGTATGTTTACAATTTTTGATGATCTTTACCATCCACATGAACGCAGTTTGCAATAATTATATTTACTTGTTTTTATTATTTATGTTTATATTTCTCCATCGTTGAGATCTTTATGTGTGTTTTAATTTGATTCTTGTAATTTTGATTTTGTTATTGAAAATAAAACGTTTGTATGAATATGTCATCTGCAAGTTAAAATTTCAAAACTTCATACAAGCTATTTTTTAACAAGTTACGCAGTACTCACATTTGATAATTAAAAATTCACAACCGTTTTAGATAGCTGGATTACCAATAAGTAATTCATTACACATTTCACCAGAAAAGTGAATTTTTTGTCGATTTTTATAACATTTTTTTTTCAAACGTAAACTCAAAGAAGCCATATTAGTGCTTTTCTAACTTCTCATTGGAAAATCAATTATAATTGACAAGTGCTATGTTTACCATGCATAACAACATATTTTTCGCATTTTTGCGTATAATAAAATGTTGTCGCATGCATAAAGCTTTGTGTTTCAATTGATTATATGATTATTTGATATGAAAAGAAAATAACATAGCAAAAAAAAAAAAAAAAAAGATCAAGAATTTTAGAATTCGTAGTGAATGAACAAATGAAAGAATGAATGATTGAATAAATAATTCATTTCATTAAAATCGGAGCTCCGCTAATATAAAAATTAGGTAAACCTAATAGCGGAGCTCCGGTTTAATGAAATTAATTTTTTATTCAATCATTCATTCTTTCATTTGTTCATTCACTACGAATTATCAAATTCTTGATTTTTTTGCTATGATATTTTCTTTTCATGATCAAATAATGATATAATCATTTGAAATACACAAAGGTTTATGCATGCGACATTTTATTACAAACAACAAAAATGCGAAAAATATGTTGTTATGCACATGGTAAAAATAGCACTTGTCAATTATAATTGATTGTCCAATGAGAAGTTAGAAAAGCACTGACATGGCTTCTTTGAGTTGTAAACAAGTCCCTTCTCGCTTAACGCTCTTCCACGTTAAAAAAAATGTTATAACAATGGACAAAAATTTCACTTTTCTGGTGAAATGTGTAATGAATTACTTATTGGTAATCTAGCAATCTAAAACGGTTTTGAATTTTTAATTATCAAATGTGAATACTGCGTAACTCGTTAAAAAATAGCCAGTATGACGTTTTGAAAATTTAACTTGCAGATGAGTACAATCACGAATTCATACAAGCATTTTATTTTCCATAACAAATCAAAGATAACAAGAATCAAAATAAAAAAAACACACACATAAAAATATCAACGATGGCTAAATATCTTACAAAAACTATTAAATATAATTATTGCAAACTGCTTTCATGTGGATGGTAAAAAAAGAAATTCATTAAAGATCGTCAAAAAATATAAACATACCGGCGCCACGTTTCTTGTCCTGTACTCAGTACTGTCACTTTTCCACTAAACTTTTTGTCCTCAGTTCTGATAACAATAAGCTTGTTCATGTTTTTAGAATTTTAAAAGTGACAAAAAACCATTTTCACCGCCTCTAAAAAGTTTACACAGTTTATTAACTGAACGGCGATGGCAAGCTCGTGTTGCTCGATCACACATTGTATTAAATTTGCATTTCCATCCACTCCATGAATTGGCAGTCCTACTTTGTTGACAAACATCTTGTGTGAAAAGTTTTTTGTCGTGAATAGTTGATAAATCTGCATTGATCCTACAGCTCTCCGTGGTATGAATATTCCGTAAAAATTGATGAATGAACAGAGAGAAATTATCTTCGTGAGTCGTGTTCGCTGCTGTTCACCTCTTTTGAATTGCTGCAAATGCAGCGCGTATTTGTTTTGTTTTTGTGTTTATAAAAGTTTTATCGCCGTCGATTTTACTTTTAAAAGTAGATTAGTCGATAAGTAATGACTGAAAAACGCCACGAAGAATCCATGAAGAATACGGCCTTTTTTACCATCTGACAAACTTGTCAAATAAACTCTTCCAGAAAATACAACTTGTAAAATCTCCAGCTTTGAATGACTATTGATGAATTATGACAGCTCTGCATGACTGCACATTTGCACGGTTAAAAACAACGTCATGAGCGACTTTTACCCATTTTGTCAATGAAAATATTTTGAAGTAGCTTTTCATCGTTGAATCGTAGTTATTTTTCTTTTTCACGCCGCGGTCTTTGTTTCTCTTTCTTAGTCAAATCTCTTCAAGCCGTCAGCTTAGCTTTACCATTTTCATGCTCTTTGTCCAGTGTAGAAATACATTTTGTAGAAAAATTTATAGTGACCTACAAAAAATCATTTTTGCGTCCCGACTAAAACCGGTCAGCGTTTTCGCGCGGCAGTGGTACACGGACGTTGTACGTATTTTGGAAATCCGGGCTTCCTGTGGTCGATTTGAAATGAGCTCGATGGTTTACCATATTTTCTTAATTATGGTGCTCCGCTTGCGCGGAGCTCCGCTATTAGGTTTACCTAATTTTTTTATTGTATCGTGTATGAAAAGTTATTTTTTGTTTTGAATAGTTGATAAATCTGCATTGATCTTAAAGCTCTCCGTGTTTATGAATTGTCCGTAAAATTTGATGAATGAACAGAGTGAAGTCATCTTCGTGATCGCGTGTTCATTTTGCTTTTCACCTCTTTTGAATAGCTGCAAATGCACGTTTCTTATGAGCTTTTGGTCGCCGTCGATTTTACTTTTAAGAGTAGACTAGTCGATGAGTAATGATTGAAAAACGCCACGAAGAATCCACGAAGAATACGGCTTTTTTTACCAGCATCTTGCAAACTTGCCAAATAAGCTCTTCCAGAAAATATAACTTGTAAAATCTCCATCTTTGAACGACTTTAAGCACCAAAGAAAATTTTAACTGCTCTACATGACTTCACATTAATTTTGACCAGTTAAAAACATCGGCACGGAACTTGTCAGTGTAAATATTTTGAAGCTTTTCTTCGTTGAATCCTAGTTCTCTTTCTTTTTGCAAATTCGGCGTACGCGTCTTTGTTTCTCTTTATCCGTCAAAACTCTTTTAGCCGGCAGCTTAGCTTGATTATTTTCTTGTTCTTTGTCCATTTTAGAAATACATTTGTAGAAAGTTTCAGTCAGTAAACTGTAAAAAATTGATTGTGAATTTTGATGTGTGGAGATAAGTAAATTTTGTCAATGTTTTGGCGCCCACTAAAAATGGTCAGCGACCTCGCGCTTATGGGCACGGACGCTGGACGTATGTACGTATGTATGTATGTACGTATTACGGACGCGCGGGCTTCCTGTGTCGGTCGACGAAAGCTCAGCTTGATGGTTTACCATATTTTCTTAATTATGGTGCTCCGCGGAGCTCCGCTATAATTGAATGTGATTGAAAGAATTTGAATCATGCTTGGAGCATCCTAATTTGTTTTATTTTGTTCACGTTTTTCCCAATCATATGGCACATGACGTCATCAGTCAGGCAACGAGTTACGCTGCCATTGGCAGCTTGATTCTGTATTGTAACTCTTGAGAATGACGCCAGATGGCTTTGAAACGGCGAAATAAAGTATGCAAACAAGATTTGTAAAACATACCTGTTTTTGTATCTTTCACGAAATTTCAAGAGATCGCCTTTGCCCAGATCAAAGTCAACTACTTGGAATGCAACAACATGGTCACGTGATGCTTCGACCCACCAACGGCAGTATGCCTTGTGAGGATACGGGTAGGGATAGAAAGGACTTGTGATGCTTTCTTTGTCGCTGTATACATTGATATACGACGCGCATGCTGTACAACAAAAATGAATATGTTCAAATAGATGTTTGTAAGTTGTAGTTAATTCTATGATGACTTTGTGTTTTCAACCTTGTTTTTATTTAAGCAATTATTATGCTAAGCTTTCGGCCTACGTGGCCATCTTCAGGACAAAGAAGGACAACAACGGCGAAGAGACTACGTTTCGTTGTAACGTGTACAAACAATTAGTTGCGCGCTAATATAAAATAATAAAAAAAATGATAAAGAGGGAGCGCATGCAGAAACTTAAATAGAAATGAAATGTAAATATGGCAAGAATAATGATGATTAACTAATACGTAAAATGATTAGTGCTAATCAGGGGCGAATCTAGAACATTTTGCACTAATTCACAAATGATTCAGAAACGTTAAAAGGGGGTGCACTAATTAACAAATGATTCAGAAACAAGAAGAAGCAAGAATCAAAATGGCGGACGGACGTGTTATGATGCAGCTCCTCATTATTTTAAGCATCCTAACTCTAGGCACAAATAGTTTAAACTCAAACATCAACAGGAAGATTCCTCGTCACTCAGCTAGAAGAAAATTCTTTGCTACACCAATAAGATATACTTCAGACGGATCGTCGACTTTCAATCTGTCACACGAAGCTTTACTGCTCATCTCCGGTGACATCAACCCAAACTCTGGACCTGACGAAACCAACAACAGCATCACAACATTCAAGGTTCCAAGTAAAGGACTCAGGATCGGGCAATGGAATATCAACAGGCTAACTGACTCAAAATTCGAACAAATCAAGCTTTTGCTTACTACGTCCCATCAAATCGACATCTTATTTCTCACCGAAACATTGTTAAAACCAAAATATCCCGACTCTATCTATCATATTCCTGGATTCCACCTATTTCGCAAAGACAGATCTGGAACTAAAAATGGAGGAGGAATTATTGCTTATACATCACAAAATCTAAATGTGAAGCGCATTGTAGATTTGGAAGAAGACGATCTTGAGACTATGTGGCTTAATATAAATCCTTTTAATTCAAACAGACATCTTTTATGCGACGCCCTGTATCGACCACCATCATCTAGTTTAACTGCTGATACACGGATTGAATCAAACATCGAAGCTGCGTATTTAAAGAATCTAGAAACAATCGTATTGGGCGACTTTAACATCGATTATTTGAAACCATCAATTTATATAAAAAAACATCAATTATCTAAAGCACTTAAACAAATGCAATTAACACAATTGGTAAACACAGTAACAAGACCCAAAAGCTCAACATGCCTGGACCATATATACACTACTCACAAACAATTTATTTCTCATTTATTGGTACCGGACATTGGACTTGCGGACCATCTGCCAACTTTTGTCTGTCGGAGATTCTCAAAGCAACGTTCAGAACCAGGAAATTATAAAATCAAACACAGAAACACAAAAAACCTGAATTTAAATGAGCTTCAAGCTACCTTGAATAACATCTCATGGGACTCATGCTTCATTCATCAAGACATAAACACTGTTCTTGCTAAGCTCCAAAGCAAAATCGATTCCGTTCTGGATGAACACATTCCTTTCAAAGAAAAGTCAACCTCCTTGGATGAATAAACAAATAACAACTACAATCAAAGATCGGGATAAACAACTAAAATAGCCAAAAAATCAAATCTCCAAAAAGATTGGGATCAGTTTAAACACCTCAAATGTAAACAAACCTGATTAGAAAAGCGAAAAAGATTTATTTCTCCGAAGCCATTGACAAAAACAAAGGAAACCCAAAAGGCATCTGGAAAGCCCTGAAAACATTGACCGGAACACAAAAAGACTCAACGAAAAGTAAGGAATTAAAAACAGAAGCTGGAACAAATACAACTGAATCTAGCCAAATAGCTGAGACATTAAACATCATGTTTACAAACATAACGTCACGGTTCGAAGTCATCAGCAACAATTCTGATAATACTTTTACAAATGAAAAACTACGTTACTTCGTCACCTCTAGACTAACAGCTGACGCGGACCCTTTCAACATCCCTCCACTTACAAATGATGATGTCAAAGAACTTATAAACAAACTACCAACAAATAAAGCTACGGGTTACGATGGATTGAGTGCCCGAATTCTTAAAATAATAGCGCCCTCGCTCACAACTCCACTAACGAATTTGATGAACCTTTCGATCGAAAGCAACACTTTTCCAGATCAATGGAAAACAGCAATCGTAACACCATTATATAAAGATGGTCCACGAGATGACGTTAATGACTACAGGCCAATTGCGATATTACCAATTCTTTCAAAGATCCTCGAAAAACACATAACCAACTGTGTGACAGACTATCTAAATGAAAACGACCTTATCTACAAGCACCAGTCTGCCTTCAGGAAAAACTTCTCTACCGAAACCGCTTTAATCAGGTTAACTGACAGTCTTCTTTTCAACATGGACAACGATAAAGTTACTGGACTTATTGCTATTGACTTTAAAAAAGCTTTTGACCTGGTAAATCACGATATTCTTCTTCAAAAACTGCAACTTTACGGTATGAGCGACGCAACTATATCATGGTTCCGATCGTACTTATCCAACAGATCTCAGTGCGTAAAAGTAAACAATCATACATCATCTCTGTTGCCAATAGAAACAGGTATTCACCAAGGGACCATAGCGGGACCAATACTCTTTCTGCTATTTATAAACGACCTACCATTGTACATCAACAACTCCGACCTCGATATTTATGCAGACGACGCAACGTTGACATCAGGTGCAAAATGGGACAAGATCTCTTCAATAAACGCAAACCTACAAAACGATTTGAACGATATTCAAGAGTGGGCGAAATCCAACAAATTGGTGATAAATGAAAAGAAAACTAAAGCACTTCTCATCTCTGGGAAAAGATTAAAAGACCGCCTAATTCAAATGAGGATCAACAGCAACAACTTCATATCCATTTAAATAACACCTTAATCGACCAAGTGGAATCACATAAACTACTCGGTGTCGAAATTGATGAAAACTACAACTCTCACATAGAAGCACAAACGAAGAAAATCTCTAAACCTATGGGTCTCTTAAAGCACATCAGCAAGTATCTAAAAAGACGTGAAACATACTGTAACGTGAAACATACTGTAACGCAGTAATCAAACCCTTATTTCAATACGGATCTAGTGTATGGTCATCGACATCAAAGGAGAACATAAACAATATATTCAAACTTCTGAAAAGGGCTGCGAGAATAATAACAAACGCTGAAAAACGATCAAGTTCAGTTCGACTCTTCAATAGCCTGAACTTTTTATATACCATATTTTTTGTAATTTTACTTTGTACAGAGGGCCACAGGGTCATCAGTTTTATCTAAATACTGTTAAGTGCTAAAATGAATAAATAATTTGAAAATGAAAAATAGCAATTAAATAACGTTAGATGAATTTCTGGCAAGGTTCTTCAATTGTCTAAAGTATATTGGAAAAATCCAGTGAAGCTGTTAACACCAGATGCAAAGAACACCAGGCTGCTGTGCAATTAAATAACCCTGACACATCACTTTAGCAAAGCATGTAGACTGGAACAATGGTACTAAAAGAAGTGGCTAAGGGCCTGGCACAATACAACAAACGTCAATCATCTCTTTAACAGAAACAATTGAAGAACCAGAAATTTGTCGTTACGTTACTTAAGGACGTTCCTGGGTAAATGAGTGTCTAATGTCATTTTTATGAAAAGGTGTACAAATATATTTCATTTTATAAGAATTTCAGAAATGCAATAAAAACCGGGGGTGACCGTGTTTGTTTTTGAGGTACAAGGTGTAGAAAATGGGGTATTTTGAAGAAACAACGCGAGTATTTAAACACTACCATTTTCAAAGAATAAAGTCATAAAAATGCTGTAAAAGAGAAATTAACTCTCTTTAAAATTTGCAAAGAAAATTAATAAACCATTGTCTTCAATTTCCAAGAGGTAGTAGGATTGTTTATGTCTTTTTTAAAAAATAAAAAAAAGCTTTTAGCTTAAGCGATGTCGCAGGATTCGTTCTAAGTTAGGGTTCGATTTTTGTTTCAAAAGTACTGTTCTTCGTTCCATGTAATGTCATATTTTTTGTTTCACATATGTTGTAGTCTTAATTTAGCTTTATTTCTCGAAAATAAAAAATAGGGGTTTTGAGATATATTATGCGGCAAAGATGAAGAAAAATCTGGCTATCTTGAGTACCGTGCGGGTAGTGGTCTCTAATAATTATTCGTTTACAGCGTAAAATGTTTAATATTTGTTCTTTTTGTGGCAAATCGACTTAATATTACAAAAAAGCAAACTCAATTGCTTTTCAATTCAACACAAATGGGACTTTGAAAGAAAAATATAATTGATTTGACCAATGGTAATGAGGCGCGCTCTCAATCTTGCGCAGAAACGATGCGCGCGAGCAACATACAGGAACTTCCTTAATTAGTATTTTTCATTTTCAAATTATTCATTCATTTTTACTTATGTACATATATATATCTTTTTTTGTATTTATAGGTGTTATCGTTAATTTCCTCTATTAGCATTTTACTTATTACTTCAGGTAGTACCAGACCCTCGCTACTGCGCATCCAGCTCGCGCATATGGATCTTAACAAAATTTCCTGCGCAGTTAAATTGACACCGTACGTTAAAGGCTCAGTGTAGACCAGGAAGCTTTGCGGCCGTTTGTTTATGTTTTGAAAAAAATCTATTGTCAAAGTCGCTTTCTGACTGGTTAAAAATATACGAGAGCCACGGGTTGAAACATGTTGCGAAGCTGTCAGATTCCCGCTGGTGAGTGTTTTGGTCGATCTTTTATAATATATCAGCTTCCTTGTGAACTAAACAACTAATTATGGAATTAAAAAAATTCAATTATTGATGTGAGATGTTATTATGACGCCGTGAATGCTTGTAGCTTATGGAGGATGACAATGAGAATTCCCGTGACTTTTTCGTCTAACAGTAACGACAGTGATCAAAGAACTATTCTGCAAACTCACTATATGTCTAGTTACCGAAACCCATAGAGCCCGTTCGACTCCTTCACAACACGAAAACGAACGATATAAGTCGAGTCTGACTAACTTTTTTACGGCAAATGTAGTTTTCGTTTCTTTGGTCTACTAGCCATTTAGTTCATTTTGAGTTTGGCATTTACTATAGCCCGACTAAATATCTGAAAATAATCTCTCTGACGAACTCAGTTGACAAAATATGACGCTAACATCATTAACTGATAATCGTTCTATAAAATGAGAGTATACTGAATTATAATAACATTCATGGAGATGGACGATGAAAATGGATTATAATCAAATATTGCAGTCAATTTAATTTTCATCATCACGAAAATGTGGAGGGGCGCAAAGCATCCCGGTCTACACTGGGCGTTTAAAAGCAACATTTGGCCATTTGCGGATTTTTCACTCAAAATCAACTTTGAAACGCTTTATATGGCCCTAAATAGAAGTTAGTGCACATGCTTTTTTCTTGCATCATTTTTCGCGGGTTGTTTGGTTATAGCTCCAAATATAGGGGACCCCCAATTTTTTTCTTTTTCAATCTATTCTGTATATTTTATTCTTTAGATAAAGAGAGAAAACAAAAGTTCATAAACCATTTTTTTCAAATTTCAACATTTTTTAAACGCGCACGATCATATAATTTGTCCGAATACAAGAAATACAAGGAAAACAATTTATTATTTACACTAATAAAACATTAGTTATTCGTATGTATATTTAATGTCTGAAGTGTATTGCTAAACCTATTTTATGTGGGGTCCCTTAAGGATCAGTTTTAGGTACCTATTCGAAATATACGTGATATTTGTAATGCCTCTAAACTGGCACAGCTCGTATTATTTTTCTGTCACAAGAATCTAGTATATGATTATCTCAATAATATATCATCCTATCAAAACGATCTTCTTGGTTGCTTTAAAAATATTTTCACTATTATCAGTGATATACATAAGTATAACACTAACACTAGTCATAAAAACTTATATCACATCAACTTTTAATTGTATTGCTTTCTTTTGTTTTATTTAGTGCTATTCACCACTAAATAGTCTCAACTGTTGCACAATTTTAGTGAGTGCACTCTAGTACCGCGACCATATTTATTTTAATTCAAACAAATTGCCATAAGGAGGTTTGATTCCTAAATAAGCCAGATGACTTCTAATAAAATTGCCTCTCTAATTTATTCTTCTTATTCACTATTTCTTAATAAAGCATGTAATCAGTAATTCATGGCAAATATTTAATATATAGATTCAAGGGTTTTAAAGGTTTTTATTTTAACACATATATGTTTACAATATTAAAAGAAAAAAAGAGAAATGATAGCGAAGGATGCAAGAAAAAAAACCCAGAAGGGTTAATAGCTAGTCCTGCAACCTTAATATAATGAGTTATAAATACATATAGTTACAAAATACAAATACAAGATACAAATGCTATTTTACAGCAATTTCAATGCACTTTGTTGTAAATATTTATTGTGTGTGGTTGAGAAACAACACTTATTGGTATGCAAAAATCCCCCGTGTGCTTTGCCCAGTTTGTCCAGAGCCCTTACGTACGAGTCAATCACCTAACTTCCCTCGAAGCCAAGCTTAGCCTTTTTTCAAAGCCCAACAATTATTAGCCTAATCGCCCCATTCGTCATTCTTGTTTCTTGTCATTCTTGTCTTTCCCCTATCCAAGGCATCTCCCAAGAGATGTATTTATTAACAAGAACGCAAAAGTAAATACAGTGAATGAACCAAATTGACATTTATGCAATTCATTACTAATAACTGTTTACCTGTTGGTTCTTTGAAGAATTTAACCTTCAAACTAAATCCTTTGAAAGTATAATCCCTATTAGAAATGAACCTGACCATCAGATAAGGTACTTTCGATGATAACCAGTTGTCTTGTTTTGGATTGCTTGTATACGTTCCCAACACCTTATCAGTGTCTTTGTTCCCATCTCGCACTTCTACTTTATCTCCTGGACCCAACTCAAAGTCGGTAAATTTATATCCAACAATATACTTATGTGGTGCAATGACAATCCAGGTGCAGTTTTGCATGGGAGGATAGTATTCTGGGTATAAAGGACTTGTGATCTCTTTTTTGTCACTAGATATCATCTCAGGTGATTTAGAATCATTGCAAGCTACAACAAATAAGTGTAAATTATATGTACATTATTTAATAAAAATACGAACAATTGGTAAATAAAGCTCGGCTAGAAATAATGAAATTACATGATTGAAACAAAAGATTATTGCTCCAGTTCACAAAATAGCTAGTTTTTTTCCATTTCATTTAAGTATGTGGCATTTTTACGCATCATTCACCATCAAAATATTAATATTATGCTTTTACCTGTTGGTGTTTCTTTGAACTTGGTTTCCACTTTAAATCCCTTGCCAGTCGTTTGATCATTAGAAGTAAACGTGAGGTCACAAGACCCCTGACATAATGTCAACCATTTTTTTATGATGAAAGATTTACAAATGAAGTTATCAGTAATAGTAAACACAGAGCTTATAGAGATCAAATCTCCTTCATTGAGAGCCAGATCATGGAACCGGAATCTGATGTAGCTATACGATGTTAGAATACGCCATTTGCAAACTTGTTGATTTGGGTAGAGATTTGGGTAGAAAGGACTGGTAATGACGACATTCCCACCAGTGGTATCATTATTTGTTGTACAAGCTGAAAAACGAAATGCAACGACGAGATTCATTACTGGACAATAGGTCATTTTGATATGCAGAGCTTGGTGGCTTTACATGAAATGGAAGATTTTGATCAATAAACAATTACTTAAAAATTCATCGTTGAATAAAGTACGTTCATATTGTTTTGTTGCTAGCTGTTTGTGAGTGTAGATATAAAGTATTTCATGTATTACATATGAGCAAACTCTGCTGTAATAAACAAGCTTTTTTCTTTGTGCGACATGGCACTGCTCTTTGTGACCAAGAATGGGTATTGGAGCTCAATTTTAATGGTAACAAGCAATATTCACCTTTTGGGAGTTTTAAAAACCTAATATTTGCCTTGAATCCAGCTTTGAAATTAAAACGCTGATTGGATTGAAATCTAACCCGTAGGTATGATTTACTGGATTTCAACCTTTCACTCAAAGTTGGCCTATTTCTATACTCTTTTAAGAGTAAAGCTGTGACATTCTTTCCATCTATCAGCTGAACATAGTCTGTTGCGTCCAGGTCAAAGTCATTCATTAAAAATTCCACAATATGGTCCTGCGGTGCGATGATAAGCCATGTGCAAGTTTGTCTTGGAGGATAATATTCTGGATATAAAGGGCTCGTTATAGGCTTTTTGTCACTATATACTTTCTCAACGGAACTTGAATTTTTACATGCTGCAAAACAAACAATATCGTTAAGCTCATTTTTCAATGAAGGGATATGTATGTTACAATTAAATGATTTTATTGGAAGCAAACCATCTTGGCATGTACATCTCAGATAAAATACGGAGAAATATGTTTTTGGCAAATGAAAAGACAATGACAAATAAAGATCAATTAGTAATACAAAAGGTTCTGATACTTTTAGGTTGCTAACAACCGGACCTCCTTTGAATGTGCTCCTCTTTAGCTACTCTCTGCACAGTGGCGCTTTAGTAAGGCCTGGAGACTAGAAGGGGAATGGAAGAGCCAAAACACTTCCAACTTCGTGTTAGGACATCTTGAATTACGGTCGTTGTAAAAGTAAAGTATTTGAAAACGGTGTAAATCTTCAAATCAATTAGCGTTTTTTGGGGGTTTTGAATATGGAAAACGGCCCTACGCGGATTTTACACGTGAAAATGCTTTTGTTTAAATCCGGGGAGTCTGATTGATCAAATAATTGCTATGCTAATAGAGCGTATGCTTCGAAACAAAAACGTAGGGCTTTCCTCCTTCTTCTCGTCCTCGACCCCTCTCCTCGCTCCTATTCTTTTTAATATATTTTAATATTTTTTTCTATAAGGCATTAGTTGATAAAATCATATTCCTCCGCCTAGCAATTGATGTACTTCATGCTTTGTATCAAACGAGATTGTATTATTCTAGACCACAATGGATATCATTAGTGTCATCACTTACCATGTGGTGGCTGTTTGAACATGATATCAGCTTTAAAGCCCTTACCAGTCTCTTGATGATCAGATGTGAACGTGACGTCACATGAGCCTTGGCATGGAGTTATCCACTTGTTAATTAGATCAAAAGACTGAGGATCGTTATTAATTGTTAACGCAGATCCCACAGTAATTGCATCACCTTGGGCGAGGTCTACATTTTTCAGCATAAATCTTATATATTCGTTGTTTGGACTTGTGATGTTCCATCTACAACCCTGGTTGTTGGGGTAGTTATCAGGATAAAAAGGACTTGTAATGGATGTCTCATTTGTTATCATTGAAGCATTTTTTGTACATGCTGAAAAAGATTTACATAAGATGTAGTTCGGGTTAAACTACTAAGACCTATCCCAAACAAATACATTTTCAAACAAAGCCAAAGCATTTGCGTTGAGATTAAGGACGTGCGAGAGGAAAAGGAATTTAACAGTGCGCTTTTATCAAAACTCCACAAGAGCAGTCTACATTGTGTTGTCATCCAAAACAATGAATAAAAAAGGGGTATGGGATATCGATCCGTTTTTTTAGATCATTGGCAAGATATGTTTTTAAGAAATTCGTGCGCACGAAACTAAACAAAATACACAAAATTTCAAAACTACAAGCCGCTTTAATTTCAGAAGCCTAATAGTATATTGTAGTTTTCTACAATTCAGTTGTATATCTTTTTATTGGATATTGCCAAAGTTTATCAAATCCATGTGGTAATTGTTTTTTCTGTGCCTCGATTTTTTGTTGTGGTAGAAAAATCATGTTTTTAAGATAACTGATTGACTCGATTTCTGTTTGCAATAAATCTAAATTTAGCACGACTGTTAGGTTTTATTGATCAAATTTTTATTAATGTGTGATTAGAAAATCAACTGAAAATAGCCCATTTATTAAAGTTTTATCCTGAATTCGTATGCAACGGGCCATATATCAGCAATTCCAATTTTCCAAGTCTTTTCCGGTTATAGTCAATATTTCCCGTTCAATTGGCAAGGGACCAAACATTTTAAAACTGTAATTACATAACCTTTCTTTGAATAAAAAAATCTGAGAATTATACCATATATTAGTAAAAGGTTTAAAATTGAATTTATGTCATCAGTATAACAAAACTTTGTTTTCATAGCGACGATTATCAGTCGGGCACTTTCTAGATAAATAGAGATTACTTCATGGTTGGTTCACTTGTACGATTTTTGTTCACGAGTTGTGAAGATTCGCTTAACTCACTCGTTCGTTTACGAGTGAATAAAAAATCGTACAAGTGAACCAACCATGAAGTATTTTTTTTATCATACAGGTACTGAGCTGTATCAAAATTAGTACAAAGTACAAACAAGCAAGAAAAGCAAATGTTTTTTCGTGTAAATTCTTTAATCAGTAAGCTTAACTTAAAATCAATACAAAATGTGTTAACAAATTATTCATTCGTGCTAAAATCTTGTGAAATTAAAAGTATAAATAATATAAGACATATATGAGGCATTTTGACTTTTAGTGTGTTTGCAAATGTACTGACGCACGTCTCAAAACAGGCAGAAAAAAAGTTAACTGGCTACTCAGAATCTGAGTCCGCGAGAACTCTAATTTTTTTGTACCTTTTAGACGATTCTTCTCGCTGCCATTTGAGACTGGTTGACAGTATTTATAGAAATGTTTATAGTTGCATCATGAATAGAAGCTCCCGAAAATAAAGACAAAGCTTGTTGTTGTTGTTGTTGTTGTTGTTGTGGTGGGTGCATTTGCTTGTCACGGACATTCGTCTATTTCTTCAATACTCTCAATGACACTTTTGCTCAACTAGCCTCTTTTACTTCGGTAGCCAAACTACTTAACGCATTAGATATTTCCATCTGTTGTTGTCGTGAAATTGCAGAATAATTGATGACACTTTGTAAGTTTTTGTGTCCTGATAGTTGGATTATATCTGTCGGAGGAATGTTGTTTGTCAGTGTCTGCATCATGGTTTTACGGCCACTATGCTTTTTTCACATTTGGACCAAGTCCGGCTTTCTCTGCCATTGTTTTCATAAGTGAATTGAGTGTATTTACGCTAACAGCAGCATTTTTGAACCAAGGCTTAGATGACAAGTGATTTTTGCAAACATTCTTTGCAAGTTAAAAAGGAGCATCGACAAGGTTCATTTCAACCGGCCTTTTTTTAGCATAAACTTTATAGCCTGCTACAGGATCTCTATTACTTGAAGGAACAGAAAACATTTTCGGTGTTGTGACACAGGTTGTTTTAGTTTCACGGTTTATTACACGAAATAACCTAAAAATTACAATATTAATGACCAAAAATGCCACGAAAACAACAAAACAATAACCGATCAGTCTTTATACCAACTTACCCTGACGGTAAACGGTTTTGTTTCAAAGAACTATTACATTTTCTAGCGGAATAATATAACATTCGGTGACAAAATCACAATGGCGAACTCGTTTGCGGGCTGGGCACCAGACCCCACGGTACGACACAGGCTGCCCGATCCTACTGTTACATACTTCCCTGCTGGAGGTTGAGGACCTCGACAACCTAATAAAACTTTGAAATACAATAAAACGTGTAAAAAAAATAAAAAGTGTCTTAAGTGTTCTTACTCAACATTTGCATAATAAGTAAGTTTGTCTGTGCAATAGTGTGAATAACATTTCGTGAGTTTGTCGTGCTTGCTGTATTCTCTCTGATCGATGCTGGTACTGGTAAGTGATGTGGATTCTTGTGAATTCCAGCGCGTTGACGTGATGATCGTCTGAGACGGGGTTCTTCTTTGACTTCTTGTGGTTTATCTTCTTTGGCTGGAACATTACTTATGGTATCGCTGTCGTCTGTGTGCACTAGATCAACTTGCAAGTCTGCACCAATACCTTCAGAAAATTCCGAGTCATCCGAATCATCAGTTCTAATATCATCAGTTTGAGAAGATTTAGGTGTGGTCTGTGAGACATCAGATAGTTCTGGAGCTGTATCTTTGAGATGGTTTGCTTCTAAGATATCTTTTCTGTAAACTGTTTTAGTGTTTCCATCAGGAGACTTAACAATGTAGGTGTTACTATTGCTAAGCCTTTTGATCACCTACACGGCGTATCATCCCAAAGTGTCTTGCATTTTGTTACGGCATTGAACAAGATGTCGTAGAAGAACAGTTGTGCCGAATTGAGTTGTTTGATCAGCTTTAGCACCATTTCGCTTCCGTCTACAAAGGGCTTCTTTGTTTGTGTTTGCAGAGGCTTCTTTAAATACTTCTGTCAGCTTTTTCTGGTGCTCGGCAATCCATTCATCGTCACAACCATTACCATCTCCTTGATCGACAGCTTGCAGTATGTAGTCAACTGGAAGTACTGGTTCTTGTCCAAAGAACAGATAATAAGGCGAATAACCCGTTGATGAATGTGGCGTACAATTATAATCGTATACAAGCTCGGATAGATATTGATTCCATTTACGCTTCTTATCAGGACTTAGTGTGCTTAAACGATCATGCATTGTGCGATTAAAGCGCTCGCATTATCCGTTCCCTTGAGGGTGATACGGTGATGTACGACTTTTGGTGATTCCATAAACTTGACAAACTTTCCTTATGACGTTTCCCACAAAATGCTGTCCTTGGTCATTATGAATTCGCTTAGGTACACCAAATCTAACAAACCAGTCATTGACCAATACTTAAGCAACAGTTGGAGCTTTCTGGTCTTTCGTAGGGATCGCCTGAGTGAATTTTGTAAACACATCGGTTAAAACTAGCACGTTCTCGTACCCATTGCTGCTCTTTTCTAAGACAGGGGCGCTGGCCGTTGGTGATCCCATGGTTGGGTGTAACGACTTTCCCTGTTTTTGCTACGGTACATCTCTTGCATTTTTTTGCAGTAGTCGGTGATTTCTCGAACCATACCAGGCCAGTAGCATCTGTTTCTGATTAAACTAATAGTATACTCGACTCCTTGGTGTCCGAGTTCATCATGAAGAGAGTTTAGTACATCGTTCTTGAGTGATTCTGGTAGTAAGTTGTTTGATTGTTTTACCACGTAACTGGATAACACGGTACAAGAGGCTTTCATCCTCTTCAATTCTTTTTCATTCTCTCAGTCACTTACGTGCATTATTTTCTTCTTTCATTAGTTGACGTATAGTAGGGGGGTGTTTTGATGACCAGTAGTGTAAGAGACGACTGATGTGTACATCGACGGACTGTAATTTAACTAAGTCTGTCTTTGAAATTGATGAAAAGTTGCTTGTGGGGCTACTACTTTCTTCAATAGCTGTAGCAATAACTGTAGGTATTAATGTGCCTTTCTCTTGATGTTGAGACTGAAGTACATCGCGTGACACTTCTTCTAATCTTGCTGTTGTAACGTCGTTACCATGGAGTGTCTTTCTACTTAGAGCATCTGCGTTTCGATTGCTTCGGCCAGATCGGTATTCTTCAGCATGTTAAATGCCGCATCACACAAAGAGTCCCATTTGTCTTTGATACTTCGTTCATCAATTGTTGCTGGCTGCTTCTTTCGTTTACGTCTGGTTGCATTTTCTTGACGTCCTCGTACAAGGCATTGGAGTAGGTGGGCGATCTCGGCGTACTTCGGTATGAATCTTCGGTAGTATCCCGAAAGCCCAAGAAAACCTCGCAGCTTACGCATCGACTCAGGTGTTTTCCATTCTTCGACAGCACGTATTTTTTCGGGATCTGGAGACGTCCCTTCACAAGTTACTATGTGACCCAGGTACGGATTTCTTGTCCTGAAGGACTGACATTTTTCAGGTTTCACTTTAAGATTGAGTTTTGACAACCGAGAAAGTACCATTTCCAACCTTGACAAAGTCTCTTCAAAAGTACTTCCAAAGACTAAAATATCGTCAATGTAAACCAGTAAACTTTAAAAGTTCGCATCTCCAAATGCTTTGTCCATGAGACGCATGAGCGTACTCGGTGCATTGCACAGTCCGAAGGGCATGCAGATGTATTCGTACAGCCCACCGGTCCCAGTTCTGAAGGCAGTTTTTTTCAATGTCCGTTTCTTTGACTGGTAGTTGATTGAAACCGTGTGCGAGATCTAAGCTGCAAAAGAACTTTGCACCCTTGAGAACATCCAGAGCTTCATCAATGCGAGGTAGTGGATACGCATCTTTGTATGTTTTTGCGTTCAGGCGACGATAATTTACCATCTTTCTTTTTAACTATTACGATAGGAGATGCATATGGACTCGACGATTCTCTGATTATGCCACGGTCTAATGATTTCTGGATATACGATCTCACATCAGGCCACTGTTACGATGGTACCCTTCTGTGTGGAACTTTAACTGGACGATCGTCATTTGTTTTAATAGAATGCTCTATCAGGTCGCAGAATCCGATATCACCGTCGTCCTGGCTAAACGTAGTGTTGTAATCTGAAACTACTTTCTGAAGTTGTTGACGTTCAGACTCGCTCAGGTCTCCAATGTCCATCCTGGATAGTGTGGCGTTGATGTCGACTGGCTTGTGTGAGTCACTATTATTCGATACAGCGTCGCGTACATACACATGGTTTTCATTTACAGTCACTAATTCCACAGATGGTTCTAATTCAGCGACTGACCAGGTTGCAATTGGGTCTTTAGGGTGAAGGTAAATATCTTTTGCACTAAAATTAACTACTTGAATTGAATTCGTCCGTCATGTCCAACTGTGACAACTGCAGCGCCAACAGAGACTCCGCTGGGTAACTGTACCACGTTGGCTTCTATCCGCTCGACCAGGACAGTGTGATTGAGATCAGTTGGCTGAACAGATCCTTCAAGAACTTTAATTGAACGTGCAGGCACAATGGTAGGGCCCGATCCCACTAACCGTACTTTGCCTTCATTGCATGGAGCTGATGCACCAGTTTCTTGTTTAAACGTGTGAACTTTATACAATTCTAACGCATAGAGAAAACTTACAGGTACTATCATTATCAGGTAATGTTTTAGATAAATGATCAACAAAGTTTTCACCATACAGTGAAATTAAATGTTTGCGCATGTCTCTGAGTAAATTAGAACCAATGACTCCAAGTACTCTAGTTTTACAAACGTGAACTGGGGTTGAAACGTGATCCTTGACAATTAAAAATCCTAGGCCGTCAAACGTGTGAGACAGAGCAGATAATTGGAGTTCTACGTAGTTAATATAGGGGATCTCTAAACCCTGCGTTTTCATTATCTTGCCTTTCTATAACATTGGTCAACAGAAACTTTGGAAAAACTGGAAGTAGCCATTTCTGATAGGAGAAAAGTTGAACAATTTTTGCCACGAGTGATGAAAATCGTATCAGTGATGCGATTGGCTGTACGATATATTTACACGTGATCAAAATTGTATGACCAATCACAATCAACTTAAAATTGTTTGATACGAATTTTATTTCATTCCTCGTAAAAACGTATATCTCAGTACTTATATAATAAACGAAAATATGCTTCGCGCTTCTCATACTATTACATTTGTTTGAGATCAATTTCAAGGAAGTTAATCTCTTAAATTTATATTTTTGACAAGAAACAAAGGGCACGTGAAACTATATATCTAGTGATTTACTCAAAATCAAACAGATGAATTTTTTTAATTGCTGAAGCAGCTTGCTTTAATTACTGTTTCATTCTTTTGTATTGGTTGTTTATTCTTATGTTAACTTACCTTCTCTTTCAATGCTTTTAATTTGGGGTGTTGCTGATATTGTAGTTGTTTTCTCTGTTGCTGTTGGTAGTGATGTTATTGTTGCTGTCTTTTTGATTGGCGGCGTTGCTGTTATTGCTAATGTTGGCGTTGTTTTATCTACCCTTGAAACCGATAGCGGTGATGCTGCAGATGTAGTTGCTTTGTGTAAGGACGATGTTTTCTCTACTTTTGTTATTAGTGGTGTTGGTGTTGTCATTGACATTGTTGTCGTTGTTTCTGTTTTTAGTGTTTCTTTTTCTACCATTGTTGGTGTTGTTTTTACTGTCTTGGTCCTTGTTATTGATAGTTTTGTTTCAGTTTGCCATGCTGAATAAGTTGGCACTGCTGTGGAAGTTGCCAGTGTTTGTGTTGCTTCTCCTGATATTTTCCCAGCTGTTGTTGTAGTCCAACGTAGGGATAGTAGTAATACAAATGTCACCATTTGAGATTCTTGCATCTTGCTTAGCTTTTAAATTCTTTTGGAGAAAGAAATGAAGATTAGCTGGGAGTTGGTAAATAAACACGAAAAGTTGCTAATTAAGAATTACAAGTTTAATTGACACACAAGTTTATTTTAAATACAAGTACGAAAGTTTTTAGTTTAAACATGTTTCGGCGAAACTTTCGCCATCTTCAGTGATATTTACATATAAATTAAACAGAAATCCCTAAGGAACCCTATAACTTGACGGTAATGTTGGAATGATATACTTGGTGATTGAGTGATGGTTTACAACACTTTATATGCATGACCTCTTTCAATTTTAGTTGGTATTTTGAACTAGCTTTGTCGATTACTTCAATGCATTCCTTGGTACATGCGTCCCTGCATTCAGAGGATGTTTGTAGATGTTGAAAGATGTGAGAGGCCTTGTCCCTTAGGAGGTGTTAATTAACACGCGTGGTCAAGTGGCGGGAAGATTCCCCCACATAACAAGCAGAACAGCTTGCACAAACAAACTTATATACTACACGTGAACTCTTTAGGGATTAGGACTTTCACATTGAAAAAATTGCTGATCGTATAAGTAGTGAAAACTAGTTTGATATTTTCACTGACAAAATGGGTAAAAGTCGCTCGTGGCGCAGCTAAATTCCTGCAAATGACAACGCTTTGAAGCAAGGTCGTTTTTAAATCAAACACAAATTCATTTTTGTTTTAAAATTCAAAATATTTATAACTTATTACATATTATCAATGCAAGTACGTCAGACTATTGATGAGAACGTTTTTATCCAGTTCATGAAGCAAAGACTTGTTGCATGTTTACTATGTTTGATTTGTTGACGAGTCTTCGATTTCAGTGAATCAGTAAGTAGTTTATTTGCTATTTGTCATTTTTGAGCTTCGATTGAGCTGTTCACTATGTTCTTTGTAGCCCGATATAACAGATATGATATAGAGCGAAAATTGACACGCTTAACACGTACACCTGATTTTTACATATAGGTCCTGTTCAGACTGGGCCAATACAAAGCTAGTTTGAGGTTTTTAATACCCCACATATCTGTCAACAAAATGTACAATCTAGCGTGTCGTGGGATTACCGGCGTTCACATTTAGAATTGACCCTAGTCATTCTATCTAGCTAGTGTAATCATATCCCTCAACTCATATTATTGGCGCCAAAGTTTGTAAACATGGACGTCGCGAACACATTTCTCATATTATCGTTAATAATCTCTGCTTTGAATACCGCTGTGGGAGCAGTTCGAAAAGAAAGGCTTCGACTTATGTTTGCCGCTCGACGAAGGCGTAGAAGAATCCTTCTTTTTATGTTTTTATTGCTTAAAAGACAGCGACAACGACATCGCAGATCTTGGTCGTGGAATCGACAACAGGATTTTTTTACTCAGTTATTGAATAACACTCTTCCTGAGTCAATGTGGAAAGAACATCTTCGACTGAACAGACGTACATTTGAAAGGATATGTGATATCGTAGGGCCAGAACTCTCTAAGCAAGATACCCAGTTAAGACGAGCAATTCCTTTAAAACAGCGTGTTGCGATAGCATTGCTACGACTCGCCACTGGAAACTCATATTTGACCTCAGGTTTGATCTTTGGACTACCTAAATCAACATCGAATACCATCAAAAGTGAATTCTGTGAAATCCTGAAAAGAAAAGCCCCAGATTTCATTAGATTCCCGTCAAGTGAAGAAGACACCAGAAAAGTTGTCGAGGGTTTTGATGAAATCGGTTCGTTCCCTCAAGTTGCTGGGGCAATTGATGGCAGCCATATCAGAATAAAAAAACCCCAAACAAACTCTGAAGATTACCGATGCCGAAAACAATATTACAGTATAGTACTTCAAGCAGTGGTTGATAGCTATAGTCGTTTTACACATGTGAGTACAGGCTATCCAGGTAGTATCCACGACGCTAGGATACTTCGCATGAGCTCCTTTTATAAAGATGTCGAGGATGGAAATGTTTTATGCTCTCCAATCAAGTTAATAAATGGACGACAGGTAAAGCCACTACTGGTTGGTGATCCAGCCTATAGACTAACGTCATGGTTAATGAAGCCGTACCCTCAAACAGCCGCCTTGACGAATGACCAAAAAAAGTTTAATAAGACCCTGAGTTCTGTGCGCGTTGTTGTTGAACAAGCTTTTGGTATGCTAAAGGGAAGGTGGCGTTGCCTATTGGATACTTTAAATGAGGAGACAAGCCGAGTCCCAACTACTATTGTTGCCTGTTGTGTGTTGCACAATATTTGTGTAGATATGGCTGATGACACACCAATTGATATTACAGATGATGATGATGATAACAACCCCCCCATGCCCGGCCACAATGTCAATGCTGATGGTGATGCACTGAGAGAACATTTGAAACGATATTTTAGATAATAGTAATGCAAAATTTATTGGATATTTCATCCTTTTTAACGTCAAAATATATATATATTTGCACCTTTACAACAAATTATTTGGAAGTCATCCTAAGCTAATTTTTTGAACATATAACTATTACAAGCCTAGACTTTTGCTTTATCTGTACATCGATTGTTCTTGTTTGTACATAATTTGTGTACATTACGTTACTAAAACTATTTTTTCGATCATCTAAAATCTATTACAAATTATTTTAATACTACATTTATCAGTTGTTTACCGGTTTGGACATTATTGTTGTACATTTGATTACATAGATTGAATTAAATTTATTTAAATTTGTAAGATTTTTAAGGTTAATTCGAGCTGATAAATTCAATGAAACTGCAACATTTAAAAATAGAACGTAGAAAAAGGTCCTAACACATGTACATTGTTATATCAAATTGAATCAATACTAAATGAAATACAAATCTAGTTTTTCAGAATTTTAGCTATCTCAGCAATCATTTTCATGTTTTTTTCTTGCTGTCGCTCCTCCCTATCTTTGTCCATCTCGGCAAGTCTCATCAAAAAGGCCTTTTCCCTCTTTTCGCTTTCTTCCATGTACTGGATCATAACATCAATATCAGATGAGGCTCTCTTTTTTCCTCTTTTTTTCTCCACATCTCTTGTGCTTTTATCATTTTTCACGCCGTCTTCTACTTTCACACCTGCCTTTTCGTTTTCATTTGGGTTTTCATCCTGTGGGGTTTCGTTTCTTTCCACTTCTCCCTCTGAACTATGTATTTCGTTCGACCCAACATCAACTATATTTTTGGGCTGCGTAGAATCCCGGGTGCCAAGAATTTCGTCCATCAAACTGTAATACGGCGAATTTTGGCGGCTATTTCCTGATTTGTTGTTAGAATCTTTAACTCTCTTATAATCATCAGTGAGATTTTTTATTTTGTTCTTACACTGAGTCGCCGTACGCACAGTTTTAATGCCACTTTCAGAACATTTCTAAAAAAAAAGATGGGAAATATTTAGGATCAAAATACGACTGGCTTTTTTTCTGAACACAACAACCGCTAAAAAGGTTGATTCGTCAGGGTTTTGAACCAAAGCATTAAGAATATTACGTAAACTTTTGATCAGGTATCATGTTACAAGGTAACACAAACAATAGCGGTTCATCTCGCACTACGTGTATACCACAATTATAGCCCTATTATAATTATATTATAATTCATTTTATTTTAAATCTTTACCTTATTTACTTCTTCTGCGATGGCTTTCCAGATTGCAGCATTCCGTTTTTTCCCAATCTTATGGTAGTTGTCCTGCCACACTGCAATTAGAATTCTCGTCTCAGCGTCGCTCCAGCGTTTGCCAGCCAGTTCAAATATGTCTTCATCTTCCTGGACGTCTTGATTATCATCTTGTGGTATACTTGGCGGACTGATGCATGCTGCTGAGTTCGTGGAAGTGGAAGGCCAAATGAGTGTAGGAGTTGGGTTGTTGTACTGTGGTGGGAAAGCCATAATGTTTGGTACTGCCGACGTTCCTGGAACGTGTAGCGGGTTTGCAGGAAATCTTGCATTCTGAAATGCAGAAGCATATCCTCGGTTGAAGATCATCGGGCGACTCATAGGCTGTGGGTATTCTTGATCCTCTAGTTCGTCGAACGACGGAATATGGAATCGTCTACTAAAATTATCAGGAGAGTCAAAATTTATTACTTGAGTTATTACATAAGTTGATGAATATCCAATATGCGTGTTTATTTCTGCCACATTCCATTGAAAACAACTCAATTTTGTGGCTATACTCACTTTGGATTTCCTGAATTTGCTGGACGGTCCATGATGAAACGAAACTTAAACTTATAATCTTCAAAGTAACAGAGATAAGCGATTGATCGTTCAGTGCTTGTCGCGAGAACTAGTTCACCTCATGTGACTGGCATGGTATACTTTTACAAAGATAAATAGAAATCTGTCAAAAGCAGGGGGATTACCTCGTTGCACTCGCTTAAACTATGTATTCTGGTAGCTTGGATTTTAATCCTTTCCGCCGGCTTTTCCTTTGTAAACGGCAGCATTCCTGAAATGCTGTCAAACTTTCTAACTAGTTAGACAATGGTCGTTCACATGGGTAATAATGTTTTTAACTCGCTGGAACGCGGCTAACTGGTTAGAAAGTCCTAGTCTGAACAGGCCCTTAATTAGTATCATTGTGTAGGTTGATATCCAGAAGATTAACCCGTGTTCAAACCATTCAATCTAATTAGTATCATTAGTTACTATTCCTAATCTTTTTTTCTATTTCCTTGTTCATTCAATCAAGTTATATATTCATCCATTCAAAACTCACAGTTCCTTACTGACTCGTTTTCTTTGAACCCTCAACGTAGACTGCTGTGCATTTCAAAAACACGACATCTTGAGGCCATGTCATACTTGGGAGTGTTTCGTGCAACTTGTCGTCTCGCGAAGAAAAATTGTTGCAGGTTGCACGAGCGTTTGCGCGTGTGACACCTCCTCGTGAAACTTGAAATTTTAATTTTTTTGCTGCTCTGCGCGAAAACTAAATCAGCTGGTACTTTCAGCAATAATTTTGGAAAAATTGCTAGTGTGACATGATTGCGTCCAACTTGAAACCGCGTAGACCAGATCTAGAATGATCGCTTATGTGGACAAAATAAACATTTTCGAGTAATAAATTTCGGTCCAAAAGCTGTCCGTAATAACAAGATTGATTTTACGAGGCTATAAGTCTTGTCGTATAGTTTTATTCGTGCACGCATTTACTATGTGACATTGATATTGGCTGCTTATTTAACAATATCAATGTTTTGTTTATTTTCATTTTCATTATAGACATTTTTAATTTAATGACAGATTTTAATTTAATCTTTTTTTAAATCTTCGTTTGTATTTTTAATGTGAATTTAGTAAAGTCGATAAGCTAAAAGGGACAATAAAGATAATTAAAGTTGTTTTATAATTTTTCTCGTTTTTATATAGATCAAAATTTATCAACCTTGGTTAACGTCTGTGCAAATTGGAGTATGGTATACTAAAAAAAAGAACCACTCGACAATTTCAGAAAATACAGTCTGAAGCTCAGGAAAGACCGAAGAAATACATTCTATCCAATATTTAGATCAAGAATGAAGACTGTCGATGTAAAATTACAAGAAAATTATATTGAGCCTCAAAGGTTGAGCTTGCTTATTTTGACTATATAAATTTAGTAGATTGCTTGTAATTTATTTATTCTTAGGATGGCTCGTGTCATTTTCCACGACAGTCCTTATTCAAATATCAGATAGAATGGATTTCCTTCATACTGTATGTAATACTAATTAACCTTATTTAATGCGCGTTTGAACATTTGTGCTGGGGCTGTTAAAAAACTGCTGGGCACTAAAGAAACTATGAAAAGCTCTAATGAACGACGCCAAATGTATTTCATTCGTCTTATTAATCACTTAAAAAAAAACAAATTTATTAATGACAAATAAAGGCAAGACTGTGTGTTTGACTGACGGAAGAAAATTGACCTCTTTTTCAATGGACGGTTTTGTTTGCGATAGGCGCGTATGAATGAAAGTTATAATTATAGCATTTTTAGTAAACCTACTTGATATTTTGTTATTGCCTAAACTTCAAAATTGAAAACGATAAAAAATAAAAAAATCTTCCGCGCGGTTAAGAATATTTTCATAAAGCTGCATGAAAACAACTTCTCTATCTATATTCTTGAAACAAAATAAAACCGGCTGTACATGTTTTTTTTCCTACAATTATACATACGTTGTTTAAATGAATCAGATTCGCTTGATTAGAACGATTTTTTACTATTTTTCGTGTTGCTTATAAAAATGCAATTACTAATCGATGAAAAGGTTGCGAAAAGTTTTATTATTTTATCCCAAGGGTTGTTCTCTTGCACCCAGTTCATATCATTCTGCTAACTTTTCTTTTATGTATTTGATTATTTTGTTATACTTTGTTATTTGTAGATATAGAAACCCTTTAACCTTTGATTACTGTAAAATGACGCGGCAATATTTTTTCAAGATATTCGATAAACAATACGGCCAATCCTAATTTACTACAAAATTACATTTTTTTACCTGCTACACCTGTACCTCCATATGAAAGTCACCCAGTCGCGGTTGAGCTGATGTGAGTACACTGCATTTCAGTATCATATGTTTATATTCACGAAACTACGACAAGCTGGAGAATCTAGAATATATTCTTCTATAACCTTGTGTCCATTTGGTCACTGATATCGCTAAGATTGGTGGAAAAAAAGACCCCATATCGACACGAAACCCCCTCCCCACACACACGCTTGACTTTTATAGGCCCACTACCTCTTGTAACACATTTTACTTGTAAGGCCTTATTCACTAATAGTTTTGAACGCTTATCTGGCCAACCGGGACCTTAATGATGGGAGTGTCTTCCTACAGTTGGTATCCGAGAATACTCTCTCTAACTAACTCCGTCTGTCGGTAATAATTGTTTATTTTTCCTATCATTTTAATAACCATTTGTATTTATTAGGAAAAGACTTTGTGGTTATCCTAGTGAAATAACTAAACCCCCCAAAAAATCCCTCAGATAGACTATTTGCAAAACTTGTTAACCGCGGGCTTTCCAAACGTGAAGTCGAGGCTTAATGTGTTAATGCACCAGTCAATGTCAAGCCCCAGGTGGGGGACCACGGGCATACCCAGGGGGATTTGACATTTTTCAAATTTTTTTGTCAAATTCCCCACTCTGGGGAAGAAGCCAGCTCACATTCTTATAATGACTTTTACAAAAACGTTGAATAATTATAAGTTAAGTTATGTAAACTTTGTTAGTAAGATTAAATAATATTTTTGAGAAATATATTCAAGTCAGAATCTCAGATATATCCATTTTTTTAATAAGCTTATTCATTTTTATCACTCATAAACAAATTTAATTGGACAACAAATATTTTTGTTTGTGGACAATTTCATCTATAGATTTAAACTTCTCACAATTTTTGGGAAAATAATTAAGTTATATCCTTTTAGACATGGAATAGTGATAGATCAATTTGTTTTGCATTTTGTAAGTTTTTTATTTATACTTATCAAAACATATAAACTCAGTAAAAAAAAGTAATATCTTAAACTTTTAATTTTCTACTCTATAAAATATGTAACCTATATGTTACCATTTTTGGTAAAATCTGAATAACAAATGGCCATCACAGTCTTTTTTTTTTTTTTTTTTTTTTTTTTTTTGCACATCCCACGCCGTGTACAATGGCATTTTAATCGAGGTTTTACAAAAAAAGATAGCTAGCTAAACAAAATGGCGACAAAGCTGAGAAAGAATCAGATGCATCATGGGTAATTTTCAAAATGGCGGACAACTCAGCCCAGGCTCTTTTTCAACTTTGTCAACTGTCCCCTGTCTTGGCAGTGAGCTAATGCCAAATTCCCCATCCAGGGGGAATAAAAAAAATATCAAATCCCCTGGGTATGCCCGTGGTCCCCCCACTGGGGCTTGACATTGACTGGTGCATAATTCTTAAACGCATTTAAAAATGTCAATGCTTTTACAATAAGTGGATTAAAAATTATTTACAAAACGTATATATGAGTGATCGAGATGTCTATGTATATTAGGTATATTAGCTAGAAATACTATATTTAAATCGAAAAATATAAAAATGAGAAATATTTACATATAATCATATATGACATAAATGTGACAAAATATATTGTAATAGTTAAATCAAGCTGTTAAATAATAAATAAATATGTTTTCAGTTTTTTCTTAAAAATTCCTGTATTAAAAAAATTATTTACAAAAAGTATATATGAGCGATCGAGATGTCTATGTAAACACTGCCGTCGCTTGACATTGACTTTTGCTAATAACAAAGTTGCAAGAACTGTATTTCTCGCTAATTTTTAAACTTATTTTTCAATTTCTATTTCAAAATTTAGCTAGGTTTAAGCCTTTTAATATTTCTAATTTAGAACAGGCTTTTGTAATTCATCTAATTCATCATTGCAAGTTTCGTGAAATTTTTCGTCGCAGTCTTACTCGAAAAAATGCGCGCGCAGCGTTTCAATTTTTATTTGCAGCAACTCGTTATTTTTATTTGCAGCAACTTGTTTTATTTGCAACAACTTGTTTTTTATTTGCAGCAAGTTGGTTTTTATTTGCTGCATGTCCCCTTTGGGCCACCGTACTACGGTTTCTTACCATTGCTAAATAGAAGTGTTTCCGAGTTTGTATGTCAGTATGTACTCCCTTCAGATTTGGGTAGGGGTGTTCCGCTGGGATCCTGTAGGGGTTACCCTGTTTATGACAAAAAATACCTAACTTCCATACCATGTTTATGACAAATTACAATTGTTTATAAACATTATATGATTTGTATAAATATATCAATTCAGACACACGTGCTGCTCTCATCTTTTTTTAAAGTCAACGATCTTATTCCTGCCGATTTGCTGAATGCAAAATAATTTCTCTCATTTTTTGGGCCCTGAGTATGACAGAAAGTTTGGATTAAATCGGAAATAGAGTAAAATTAGATACCCTGTCCATGACACCAAGGTCGAAAAACCATACCCTGTTCAGCGGATCATCCCCGTATAGTCGATATAGGGTAGTACCCCCCCCCCCCCCCGCCCGGGTCTCTACCGCATAGACGTTTAATTAGCCCAAGACATCTGTTGACTTTTGTGCAAATTTCCTCAATGTTTCCTCAAAGTAAGGTCATCAGAAATACCAACCCCTAGGTCCTTTGTAATAGACACAATTCATCTTTATGGACTAATGCAGTCAGCCAACACATGATACAGTGGTATCTTTTAATATTTGAAACATGTATTTAAGGCGATTCATAACAGTTTTAGGGAAGCGCACCTACTACTTTTCATTTCGCGCAAAGGATAACTTAATCTACACCTATGGACTTGAATTTAACACTTAATATGTAGTTATGACTGAGGTTATGAATAGTGCCAAAATTAACTCGATCAAGTTTATTAAAATGATAAAAAATAGATATTTTGAAAATCAGTTTTTCAAAAATATCTCAAAAAATTGATCAGCTTCAAATAAGTGGTAAACTGCATTGTAAACTTCCGAAACCAATGCACAACACTTGAGAACAAATTAAAAACATTCAATCTGTTCGATTTTGCTCAAATCTAAAAAATGTTCAAACGTTCCGTATTTGTTTCGCTTAACATCATGAAGCTTTAGAATAAACTCAAAGTCGACAAAACACTGCCAAAATACTTTTGAAATAGTACTAAGATACACACTTACCTTGTGTGGAAATATTGAGTTTCAATTCATTGTCGATTTGAAGATATAATTTTTCATTCACCGTGTCATTTGAGAACATTTTCTCTGCAACATTTACGTCAGAAGTTATGTTCAAAATTCTCAAAACTGCGGGATTATTTGTGCACGAGGTTCCCGGGGGGGTACTCCCTTCAGATCTGGGTAGGGGTGTTCTGCTGGGATCTTGTAGGGGTTACCCTGTTTATGACAAAAAATATGTAACTTCCATACCCTGTTTATGACAAATTACAATTGCCTAAGAACATTATATGATTTGTATAAATATATCAATTCAGACACACGTGCTGCTCTTATCTTTTTTTAAAGTCAACGATCTTATTCCTGCCGATTTCCTGAATTGAAACTAATTTCTCTCATTTTTTTGGGCCCTGATTATGACAGAAAATTTGGATTAAATCAGAAATAGAGTACAATTAGATACCCTGTTCATGACACCAAGGTCGAAAAACCATACCCTGTTCAGCGGATCATCCCCGTATAGTCGATATAGGGTAGTACCCTCCCCCCGGGACGAGGTTCTAGGATATCTTAATTTATCATATATGTAGCAATATCCCAGCCCCTCGGCTGAATTGAAGCACTAAAACCATCCGAAATTACATTCTAACATTGGCCAACTATGCGAGCCCAAAACTTGCATCCACACAGCCGTTCGACTTGCAAATTAGCATACATGACAGACCGTTACAGGGAGTCAACTGTGAGCATTACTACTGTTATGGCTGTATTTTAAAGTGGATGGAATGCTCTGGATCATACGATGTCCTGTTTGTAAATGTAATTTAGCACTGTGTAAACCTCCAAGACTTCTCTTAAACTTATTATCTTCATCAAGTTTGGTTAAATGCAAAAGCCTCATCTGTTTTCAAAATCTTGACAGCTATGAAAATTCGTGTACAAAATATAGTCGATATAAATGATGTGACCGTAAACGACATCCTTAAAAAGCCTTCTTGTAAGGCATTGTTGTCAAAAGAGGAAATGCTTGCAACCCACTTGGTGAAACGAAAATTAGGAAATGCTGGATGTAACGTCTTATTCCGAACAGGTGGGACGGTAAGTTATCCCCACCCTCTCATCCCCCACATACTGTACCACCATATACGCTCGTTTCCAAGTTCCCTCCCCTTCCCCACATTCCACTGTATAGTCTAATAGCTTGTTCTTAGGTTTTGGAAATCATTTGAAAACTGTGCAAGAACAGACATGCAAATAACCCAAATAATAATTATCCTCAATTTTTTTCTTTCTTCTTTTTAATATTCTTTTATTTATATGGATGCATGCTGTGGATGTCTTGTTCTTTGTGATCTAAGAAAAAAAGTTGTCATTTGGCTGAGCCCCCCTCCCCTTTCAATATATTCCGCAGTCCCTGCATAAGTATTATATCTGTCCCCATAGAGGCATGCTATCCATAAGGCAGATATTCATTCACAATAAAGTTTTATTAGCAAAGGCTCATTTCATTGTTTATATTCATTCACAATAATTTTTATTAGCTGATTTTATTTTATTATAGCCTTTACAGGTAACTGTTTTGAAACAATCAAAAGTTGGTAGTAGTTTTGTATCGAAAAAAGGCGACAAGCTGCTTCAATCTGCTCTTGTAGGGACACAATAAGTGGAGGAGGGCTTGAAAATGCCTCAAAACAACACAAAATTGAAATAAAAATGATGGGCAAAGAACAAAGGCAAAACATTTTAAGGGAGTCAGGCATCACTCTGGAGGTCTCAGCAGAATTATTTGAAAGTATTGCCATGAAAACTGAACTTGGTGTCCCCTGGAATAAAATAAGACACATTAGAAGGTTTGCAATGTTAGATATAAGCACTAATATCTTTATAAAAATATCCATGGATATGAATATAAAGTTGCAAGTTGAGTTACAGCTGCTGATTAGATTGTGTTCTATGTATGCGTTTTCTGAAATACAGTTACTAACAAAAGTTCATTATTTTGTTTGACATGTACATGTAGGTGGTTGTCATCATGGCGTATCCAGCTAGCAAGTGACAAAAAAACACAGAGATATTGCAGACAAACAGGTAATTATTAGCATTTTTAATGAAAATTTGATAATAAAGCCTTATGAATTAAAAATGATAAATGATTAACTGCCACATTATTGTTCAAACAGAAACTTGGAGACATTCACACAGAGTACATGCCCTTTGAATTCATTAAGAAAGGAAGTGGTAGTGAAATTCGCCTGGCACCATGTGCAAGAGTTCAACATTTAGAGGAAATGATCATTAATCATTTGGAAGAACATAAAAGGTTAAATCAATGATAGATTATTTCTGAACAACAATGAGCTTTTATAATAGAATGTGCACATATTATACAATATGCAAATATTTATGGTGCCATTTACATGCGTATGCATACACTGCAGGAACATTGACAACTCTTATTACTATTGAAATAGAACTGGAGATCTGGTGTGGCATAATGGACTGATCCCAAGTAATCAAATACGGATAAAGATTGGAGGGGACAAAGGAGGGGGAAGTTTCAAAATTGTTTTTGAAATTGGAAACTTGGAGAACCCAAATACCACAAGAAATACAGTAATTTTCTTGATGTTTGAAGCTGGAGATACTCCCAACAACCTATCTATTGGACTCCAAGGCTACAATAGGGTGATTGAAAACCTATGGACAAGAATGGAGGTACAACTCAGTAGAGTAATAATTCAATCCTTATAGGATAGTGAGCAATGATTAATCAAATCTATTGTTTCTACTTTTAGAGACTGTAGCCTGGTGTTATCGTATTTGGAGATTATGCTTTCCTCTGTGCCATTTATGGTAGCCAGTTATGGTATTTCAGGAGCAAGTGGTATGAATACAGGATCAAAAAGTGAAAATAGTTATGTTTTCATAAATAATGTAATTTGCCATGATATGTACTATTGTGTTCCAATATCACAGTTTACTTTTAGTATTAAGGTAGTTGAACCAGCTGAAAATGAACATTTCAAAAACATCTCAATTAAGTCTTAAGGTTGATTTTCATGTCTATTTTATGTTTTTGTTTTTTGTTTTTGGCGAAAGTTTTAATAATTGGAATATCATTTTTAGCGCTGAAAGTTCAGCCATTTTACAGGAAAAACAAAAGATTAAGGTCTTCTACCGAGTTGGGAGACTGGGCCGAGAAAACAATATCTTTGAATATCTTGCCGCTAAAAGCATTCTGAGCAGGAGTTATTGATTTAAAATGGCAATATTTTTATTGTGCAGCTAATCAAGGCAATTTCAAAGGAAAAAATGGCATATTTTGCAACAAAAATAAGGATTTTTGACAATAGGTGTCAGACAGATTCATTTTTCTTGGCGCTGTCAGACCAAGAATTTTGTTATGAAACTTTCACAAATTAAAGATAAGATGTTAACAAAGAAAACTGTCCTTGGGGAACTCTGCAATATCGATCACTTAGAACTGTGGTCTTACGGAAAATAGGTAATTATTAACTATGTGAATATTTTATTGATTATGTTCCCCAAGTACAGTTTTTTTCTTTTCCTTCCAAGGATTAACTTTTTGAAAGAAATGGAAGCATATTTTATAGATTTTACGAATAAAACGAGTTTAAAGTCAAATTTTTATATTTTGTTAAATCCAAGTAACAAATTGTACAAATTTGAAATCTATAATTGTTAAACTTTCTATCAATGAGCTTTATTTTTCTGTGAATGCTAATTATCTCACGTAAAATTCCTTTTGAAATGAACAATATTTGCCGGTGCAACCACCTTAATGAAACATTCTGTATCACACTTATAGGAAGACACTTTTGTCTGTGGTGTAGTAGATCTCCATACTATTGATTATCAGGGGTTTAAAAGAAGCAAGAACTGTACAAGGTAATGAATCTTATAATTTACCAATTGAAGGGTTCAAAGCGAAAACGGTCTAAGTGCTCTTTAGGATACTTTTTTCGAATTTTCGAATTTTCACCAAATCAATCTAAAAAAGGCATCTAATTCGGTCTAAAAACAAACATCTTCTATTTTTTTCCGAAGAAATTGTCCGAAAAAGGTGAAATTCGGCCCATAGTTACGCTTTCGCTTTGCTTGACAACCGTTCACTCTTTCGTGAAAAGCACAAATTTGTATAAGGATGATAATAATCCACGAGTGAATATGCATAAGTACAAATCTTAGAGTGCGCGCACTAAATAAATACCAGTAAATAGTGCTATTTTATGCTAATTCTATTTTTTTTTTTTTGTTTAATAAGCGCTATTTACTAATCTTGACATCAGTGTTCATGGGGACAAATAAACCTATTAATATATATGTATTTTTGGCTAAAAACTTGGCCTTCGAGTAAAAAGTTTAATATCCTAAGAAAATCCAGTCCTTCTTCTAATCTTATGCAAGTTTTTCAAGTTTTACTTCATTCTACTTACACCTCTAAAGCACTACGAACATGCCTATTTCGAACTACACGTGTTTCGACAAAAATACCACTGCAATTCATTCTGGGAAATCAACCAAATTTTCGGCAGCCACCATAGCCTCCCCCAATTTCAAGTTTTTTTTTTATAAGTCTAACGCTACCTCGAAATTCTGCCGAATTTTCAGGCTTGTTGTGTTCTTTGATCGCCAAAACTTGCAAAAATAGCCGCGGCAGTCCGAGAATTTGCCTCTAAAACAGTCTTTAAGTGATGATTTCTTCAACTGTCCCCAAGATTCACGGGTGCGAAAAAAACACTAATTTTTACTCGAAATCATCTCAACTGCTTGATTTCTTTCAAACAGTAGACTCATCACAACTAGAAAGCTTAATGATGCTGTTCCAGAAGCGTTTAGAGGCAAATTAATAGCAAAAAACAATGACGAAATCACGAATGATGCGACTTCGTCAAAGGTCTGATTAGACTGAAAACCTGTTTCAAACGTGTTAAACATGTTTACCAGTTTCATGCCTCCCCAGTAACACAAAAACACAGGAGTGTTGATCGAAGCCAAAAAGAAACTACCCTGGACGACTTAAGGTTTGTACGACTCAAAAAATCCCTAAAATCGCCAAAAATGTCCTTTTTCGGACAACTTCTTCGGAAAAAAATAGAAGATGTTTGTTTTTAGACCAAATTAGATCGTCAGATGCCTTTTTTAGATTGATTTGGTGAAATTCGAAAATTCGAAAAAATTATCCTAAAGAGCACTTAGGCCGTTTTCGCTTTACCCTTCAATTATATAACACATCAATACTTTGGTTATAGAAGGCTATGTATGCATTTTTCATTAACTGATCACAATGTTCACTATAATTTTATGGTCTTCTAAGGGATTATTGATGACCATAAAAAATTCCAGGAAGCAGGCTCCATCCTCAATAAGGCAAAATACTTCAATAATGCAATCAGAGAACCTATGTTTAACATTGAAATTGATCAGGTAAATACATATTGAAATAAAATAAACCTATTGCTCAACCATTTCATAATAAATAAAATAGAATAGGCTTGAGCTTGCTTTGTTCAATAATAGAACATGATGGAAAGTGACAACAACATTAATCAGAGGGTGCATTATAAAAAAAATGTTGTCAGCATGTTTTGTTCAGTTATGGAGCACGCTTTTCAACCAATGAGAACGTGCATAGTATCTCAAGTATATAATAATTACCTATATTTCTTTGTTTTGTAGGTGTGTCCACCGGCATTACACATCAGATTGGCATTTTCAATCGGCTTTTTGATTTGTTGGAGCAGTCTTTAACAATAATGGATGTAAAGATTGCATATTCTTTAGCTGGAAAAGAAGAGAAGGTATTATCTACTCAACATTTTTAATTCTTTCTAATATAATAATAATATAATATCAGTTTTCCAACAAATTAATGTATCCACACTATCTCTTCCAGCATGGGAGCAATGATTTCCAAAAGCTCATAACAACTATAGAAGAAGCTAATAAGCTAGAATTACATGCCATCCTTGAAAAACAAAAAGCTGAAAAGCTTGACAGCATAGCAACATACATATTGTTAAAGACCGACAATAAAGAACAGAGAGAAGCTTTGCAAGCAGAGGCTCAGACACAAAGTTGTTGAAATGGTACATTGAAACATTTTCCAGTTATAATTTATCTACAGGCATCATTATACAATGTAGTTATTATTGAATGTAATTTTATTTTTCTGTCAGGAAAAAGAAATTATGTGTAAACGATCAGTGTCGTGGTGTGGCAATGGACCTTGCAAAGATGAACTTTCCATGTTGGAACCTTTTTTTTTTAAGCAAAAAAATTAATATTTTAGCAGTTGATAATGCATGAGACTAACACTTTTTTAATTATGAAAAAAAAATCCCCACAGTATCAAGTTGTTGTTTGTGGCAAAATTGTGCCCAGCCTAATCCAGGAGGCAATGACTGTGGCCAATAAAATGCCACAAAACGCTGGAATCCTTTGGCAAATGCCATAGAATGTATACAAACAACCTTGTCTGATGGAGATATTTTGAGCCTAGGTAAGCAAATGCCTTTGTATGACAAAATTGTATGACTATTTTTCAAACAGTATTTTTCAGTTCAGAGAACGTAATAGGCACCTTCCTAAAATTATACTGTTTTAACTTTCCAAATGCAACTGTTCTACCTAAGATGCACTTCTTAGAAGACCATATGATCCCATGGTTTGAGAGGTACATGTATACTTGTCAATTGATTAAATAGTTGATGAAACAGATGACAAAGATCAAAACACTTTTAACTTAAAGCAAAAGTTGTTGAAAAACAAAATATTTTCTAATGAACATAAATCTTTAACAATGTTTTTTTTACCAATCAACAAACCACCTCATAGCTCATACATGGTAATGCATTATCATAAACTACTTAACACTGCTGTATGTATTCATGTTTATACTGAAAACCACACTTACCGGTAGGTACCGCACTGGCATGGGATTATTGGGCGAACAAGGTGTGGAATTTGTACACCACGAGGTCAATGATCTGTTGAGATCCCATTCATGTATCAGAATAGGATGAGAGAGGCTTGAAAAAGTTATGTTAGAGCAACACAGACGCTGCCATCCTTCAAACATAGCCAGAACACCTCAAGTGAAAAAAAGGAAAACATACGAAGAATAAGTGCTACAGCCAATTATTCCCATAATAGCGTTGATAGGGGTAATGCATCTTTAAAATATTAAAACAATAGCAATAGAAGAGGAATATTGTACAGTAAAACAAAGCAAGTCAATTGATATTTTGATAATGGTGTTATACTCCTCTCAAGAAGTAAGCTTATGTTATAAAACAAATAACCAATTGTAGCAGGCAAAGAAGACGCGTGCAGTAAAATGAGCACCAAAGTAAATCTGCATGATCACAAATTCCACAAATTACATATTAATCCACTTTTCACTCACACAAAAAAAAAACGGAGTGTCTAAACGTCAGGCAGTCTGACGGAGTGTTGTGAAAAACTAAACGTCAGGCAATCGATTAAAAAAAAGAATAGAAAATTTATAATCTCAATTAAGTAAAACAAGATTAGTGCTCAGAAGCTTAAAAAAATATTTCTGGTAGGATTTTGTACATAGTCGAAACACTTAGAGATTTTTGGATTGCCTGCTGCAATGTCATTGAAAACTAAACGTCAGGCAATCAATATTTAAAAAAAAAAAAAGAAAATTCATTTTTTTGATTAAGTAAAGCAAGATTAGTGCTCAGAAGCTTGAAAACAATATTTTTTAACACACAGGGAATAACATTTTATATTATTTTATATGGCGTACCATCGGGGCCAAAATTCAACATTAGCAATTTGACATTGTACTTTTGAAATTTGTGCTGATTTCACAATTCGACTTTCAAGTTTATATTTTCTTGTGGTCACTTTACAATTCAACATTATACTTCCAATAATTGAACATTGTACTTTACGTAATTCAACATGCAACATTCGCGATTCGACTTTGTACTTTTCACCATCGAACATTCAACTTGCTTCGTTTGAATATCCAACCGCAATCCAATCACCATCAGTCATCGTGGGCTCAAGAAATATCAAAAATCATTCCCCAGTAGGGGATAGGGGTATTCAACCTCCCTACACCAGGCTCGTAACATGGTATATTTTCTTCTAAATTATCCCGGTATTTTCAGACAATTTTGATCCCTGGGCCCAATTTTTAACGAATTTTTTATCCCTGAGCCCAACTATAATTATTGATCCCACTGGTATTTTCCCCATATTTTCTATGTTTTGATTGATGCATAGCTCTAAAATTTCGCAGTGCATAATGGAATAGCTCATCATTGCATTTTCTGTTTTTGTTTTTTGACGATGGCGGATTAAATGTGCATAAGAAGAATTATGATTATGAAATATTCATCACAAGTCTTGGAGTGTTAATTATGTTAACACGACCATCAGAGGTTTAAAGTTGCATCGAACTGAAAGTGACCCATTTTGTGACATTTTGCAGGTGACTCGCAAACAGATGTCAGTTTTATTTTATTTGTAAAAATTTGTAAAAGTGAGAAATCAATAACATGCAATAACGCCGTATTCACAGTAAATGCACCTAATTTTAGCTGAAAGAATAACACAGGCACTTTTAGGGATATACTGTTAGAAAATAGTGTTTTTTTTCTCATTGGCAGCGATGAATTTTGTTTTGAACTACATAGTTACACATTTTTACATGCAGTTTCTTTTCTCTCTTTTGTACTTTTTTCCTGGCTTCCGTTTTTGGGGTAGGTGGATATATAGACTTGTCAGGAGGTTTGGGTGCATGCTCCTCCGAAGCATTTTTCAAATTCAGAACCTTAAAAGCGCAATTTGCAGTATTTTGAACGATAAGTAACTTCAGGTTTTGGGTAGATAGATAGACAATTGGTAATTGTAAAGGGGTGACATTTCTTTAGGGGGGTTTGGGGGCATGCTCCCCGAGCAAATTTCTCTAATTTAGAAGTTAAAAAGTACATTTTGTATGATCAATAATTTGACATTTTAGGGGTATACAGATATAAAATTGGCAATCACCAAGGGGTGGTATTTCTTTAGGGAAGTTTGGAAGCATGTTTGTCCGAAAAAATCCTTTTAAATCTTAACTTTAATAAAACAATGTTCATCATTTTGGGCGAAAAATAAATTCTGTACTGTATTCATTTTCTTTCCGCGGAAAAATCTCAAATTTAGTTACCTATGAAGTACGATTTGCAGTTTTTAGTATGAAGAAATTGCACTCCCCCTAAATAAAACATAAATGTTTTTAATGGCCTCCCAAAAAAATAGCCAACTTTTCTTGGCGTCCCTACCCCGTTCCCCCCTCCACCTTTGACATCATTTGTGAAGAATCTCAAAGTTGGTGAAATTTGATCATTTTCTTGGGCATTTTACTCTCCAGTGGAACACCAACATGAAATATTAAGCAATGGACTTTATAGTTTTTCTATCGATCGGCGGGGCTCTTATCAAGAGTGAAAGAAAAGCCTGACAGGCGTTTAGATATAAGAGTCAACCGACTCAACTTTGGTCTAGACAAACGTGTTGAATTTTCTTTTATTGACATTCTATGATCGTGGCTTTTTCTTTCTTTCCCATGGTAAAAACAAATTTTATCTCAGTTATCAACTATAAGTATTATAGCCAGTATCACCCCGTCAAAACGTCCATGCTCATGAAGTATGTCATTTTACAGGAGGCTCAATTTACGTTCAACTCCACTTGCGGTTAGCATGCATCTGGAATATGATACCTATCATTCTATGCCTGAATATACACCAGTAACAGCCAGCAAAATTTACTCGAAGCAACGATAAACTTTTACATATCAGCCTGTGCACGTGACAGCAGTGACAAAACGTAAATGATCCCACTATCCCCGAATTTTTTACCTGATCCTCCATCCCAACGCTTTGATCCCCGAGCCCATGCTTTTGATCCCGATCCCAAGCAAAATTTAGGGGACTGATCCCTGATCCGATATACCATGTTACGAGCCTGCTACACCGTACCCTTGAATTTTATCGCGAAGCCTTTCCCTGACGGTTGCAAAAAGATAGCGGATCAACGTAAGGAAACTAAATGAAGTCAGGTCAGCCCTTTTAAAGACTTTAAAAGTGGCTGACCGACTTACCTCCTTGGGTTCTTTGCCAACCATCGGCACCTGTGGACCGAAAGTACAGACTCAAGGTACAGGTAAGCATTGCATTTATAGAACAAAAGATTTCAGAAATTCCACACTTGCATAATCCGCGTAGTTGCTAAAAGCCGGAACTACCCACAACGAGCCACAACGAGCCACAATAATGAATAAATAAATTAGTTATTAATCATTGGTTATTAGTCATGCTGCTGAATGGCTCAAACTTCAAAATTCATTCATTTACTAATATTATCTATTGATTTATTAAATAAATAGAGTTGTATAAAAAACCGAAAACGATGTCATAGTATGCTTTTTTTCCCCGCAACATTGAAATGGCTTCCGAGTCTAAATATAACACACTAGACATCTTGTCAAAAATCACAGCAAAGCATTCCCACGCCAGAGAATAGACTGCAACAAAGGCAAACAACAGCAATGTGAATTTTTTGATTTATTATCATAATATTATCATCGTTTTCATTTTTGTTTCTTATCGTTTTGGGTCGTTGTGGGTAGTTCCCGGCTTTTAGCAACTACGCGGATTATGCAAGTGTGGAATTTCTGAAATCTTTTGTTCTATAAAAGCAATGCTTACCTGTACCTTGAGTTTGTACTTTCGGTCCACGGGTGCCGGTGGTTGGCAAAGAACCCAAGGAGAAAAGTTGGTCAGCCACTTTTAAAAGGGCTGACCTGACTTAATTTAGTTCTTACGTCGATCCGCCGTCTTTTTGCAACCGTAAGGGGAATGCCTCGCGATAAAATTCAAGGGTACGGTGTAGGGAGGGCTGGTTGAATACCCCCTATCCCCTACTGGGGAATAATTTTTGATATTTCTTGAGCCCACGATGACTGATGGTGATTGGATTGCGGTTGGATATTCAAACGAAGCAAGTTGAATGTTCGATGGTGAAAAGTACAAAGTCGAATCGCGAATGTTGCATGTTGAATTACGTAAAATACAATGTTCAATTCTTGGAAGTACAATGTTGAATTGTAAAGTGACCACAAGAAAATATAAACTTGAAAGTCGGATTGTGAAGTCAGCACAAATTTCAAAAGTACAATGTTGAATTAGCGGGTTGAATTTTGGCCCCGATGGTACGCCATAATTTTATTTCTGTTTGTGAATGGCCGAATTTGAAACTAATGAATGTTGCAGGGAGCCCATTTAACTGGTCACGATATGCACTTGCACCAACATAAAATTCAAATAAATGGTTGTTTAACACAAAACATTGAATATACTTAATTGTTTTGAGATTTTATATGCGTTTTATTTGAGCTGCAGAATCGTACACTTACATAAAGGTTGAAAGATTCACTCCGTGACCTTGTTACAAAATGTCATGCAAGTATTCAAGTACAATTGCATTGCTTGCTTACCGACGTTTAGTTTTCAATGCTTCATCCATCAGGCAACCAAAGAACTGTACAAAATGTAAAACTCCTACTGGAATATATTGTGAGCACTAATCTTGCTTTACTTAACTAAAATAATGAATTTTTCTATTCTTTTAAAAAAAAGATCGATTGCCTGACGTTTAATTTTCGATGACATTGCAGCAGGCAATCCAAAAATCTCTAAGTGTTTCGACTATGTGCAAAATCCTACCAGAAATATTGTTTTTAAGCTTCTGAGCAGTAATCTTGCTTTACTTAATTGAAATTATGAATTTTCTATTCTTTTTTTTTTTTTTAATCCATTGCCTGACGTTTAGTTTTTCACAACACTCTTAAGACACTCCGACAAAAAAAATTAATAGAAGGAAAGTAATTTCAACTACAACATTTACTATTTCTACTTTATATTAATCGCTTACCTGAATTGAAAAATGCTCCAGTGTTGAGAAAGACCTCTCCAAAATACCACAAGTTTGAAGCAGTGTGTTCATGTGACAGATTTGTCGATCATTCCGTTTAGTGAAACAATACCTCAAAAACATATTTTTATGTCATCCAGGTAAATCAAAAGTAGCTTAAAATCATCACAAAATTGTTTTTAACAATACAGGAAATACTAAAAAATCATCAAGGTTCGGTAACAGTTAGGAAAACACGAATATTTTGAACACCTCTTCTCGTGAAACAACTTCGCCATGCCGCCATTAAAATAACCTCGCTGTCATGCAGAGAACCGCGCAAAATCGATGAAATATAGTCCTGGAACCTAATGTCGCGAAATCGTAAGAATTAAAATCAAGAACAAATCAGTGAATAAATCAAGAATAAAACAGCCGTGATTTACACGCTGGGCTTCTTTTGATGGCAACGATCGAGGTGAACTAAACCAACAATAGGTTAGCAGGTGCAAGCAGGTGCAACTCACGTGAGAGCATTTGTGAAGGCCGTATACGTGGCAGTGGTTTGGTTGTTTCGGTGGTTGTTTGTGGGCACGAATATTGGTAAGTTTTTCGCTGTTTTATTTCTCAAAAATGTTTGTAATACATTGAAAATAGTTGAAAATACAATTCTGCATGATTTTACGGAGTTGAAACAGAACAGTTGGCGGAAACACTTACGTTTGTGGCGATGTAATGTCGTTCACTTCGATGTCGAGCAGTATGTGTCGAGCAAAAGCCATTTTTTCCCTTAAGCATCGAGTTTCAGTCTTCAACGAAACTTTTGAACTCAGTTAAAAATAACGTTGACATGAAAGTTACGAGAAATTTTCTTTCTATTGAAGGTTCTCGTCTTTGCGATAATGCTTTCGTTCCGAAATCAGTGCGAGTTTGTATCAAAAAGTGTTCAACATCAACTAGATTGCAATTTAATTCAATCTGAAGTATATTCTTCAATACTCCAATGTTTATTAGTTGAGCTACACCGCAGGGAGGCCGACTTTAGTTTTACCTTTTTGCCTATCCATGAGCATATAGAGAATTTGTCTGCGCATGTCAGAAATATTTTAGCTCGCGGTCATGTTTACATTTTTTTCTACGACCAGGGAACTTTTGAGCTGCAATCTCAATCTTAGTGATCGTCGATTTAGGAAAATAATATAAAAATTAGGCAAGCCTAACAGTGGAACTCCGATAATCAGGATCGTTAATCACAATTATTCATTCATTCATTCATCAATCCATCCATCCATCCATCCATCCATCCATCCATTCGTTCTTTCATTCATTCATTCTTTCACCCATCACTTCATTCA